>JANAVB010017196.1:3464679-3847179 GCA_029216955.1 Iris pallida | reverse complement strand
ATAGCTTTGCATTCCCCTACCATGGCTAAACACTAGTCAAAGCACGCCACTGCACTATTCGTGCCATAATTCCTAACCGTCTTGTACTCAAAAACTCCATCATGGCTAGAGTCATCTACCGTAAAATAATTAATTCTAAAATCTAAAAATCACCATTTAAATCAATTAAATAAAAATATTTTTTTAAAAAAAAATTCGGGAAGGGAAGCTACAATGGCATATCACAATCTATCATGTCAAGGATACATATGTCATGGCGACAGATGTACATGTAATGTTTAAAACTGGAGCAGGTACGTGATCGTCAATAGGTGTAAAATGTACTGTGGCACAAGTATATAAAATGTACTTCCGTACAAGTAAGCAAGTGATAGATGTACATACGCACAAATACAGCTGGTACGCCTACGACAAGGTATACATATAAAATGTCAACCTTGCTCGGTACATACGTACGGGAGAAGGGGGCATGATCACGTACTCAGCTATCAGTTTTCCCGTAACCCAAGTTATAACATGTGAGTGATACTAAAAGCAGTATAAAGCATGGTAGGTACTGAGAATCGTATAAAGTATGTGAAGATATGACTTGCAGTTCATGAAATAATATTTTAATATGATTCATTCACAGTTTATTATCACATGCAGTAAATAAAGTTTGTAGGGGTACTTGGCTACTTGCCTTGTGCAAAGCAAGGGTATGTATATTGTAACACCCAGTTTCCGAAATAAGGGTATTTTTAAAATTTTATATTTATAATTATTATTTATTTGTATTTATATCACATTATGATTTTTGGTAATTTTTAATCAATTTAAAACTGTTTTAAGTCATGGCTTGTGATTTTGACTTGACTAGTTGAGACCTTGTAGACTAGCCTAAAAGCTAACCCTAGCTATGGTAACCCTAGTCTAACTTAAGTTAGCCCATTCTAGTCACTTAGAATTTAGTTTTGAAATAGGAAAATCAAGTTTAAGTGAAATAACTTATGGTTTAATACAATGATTTGTGATTTTCATTAAATGACTTATGACTTAAGCCCATGTGTCACGACCCGCACCCGGATATATGGGTACGAATACGTAAACGACGCCCAGCCTACGTCGCAGTATCGGCGGTAGAACGCTGTCTAGTACCCAATAATATACACTACGTCTAGAAGGCCTATAACTACAAATATACTCTAGTCACATCACAACAGCTAGGGATGATAAGACAAGAAAGATAACTAAAGCACAAGAACAACTGAAAACTACTAGAAGAAATCATAAGACAGAAAAATAAAGAAGGAACAACAAGACTATCTAAGAATAACTCCCAGGCAACTCACATAGAATAATAGTGAGATCCACCCCAGCTAGCAACATCATGATGTCCAAAATGGCACAACTACTCCTAAAATATTATCAACGGTATCCTGTCAGGAAAATGAGCAAGTACAAACACTAACAGCAGTTCCATGTGAATTGACAAATTCTATAAGAGACAGTATAATGAACTACGAGACAAAGATATACAAAGACTTGGAAACCGTTCGAAAGCTGAGTTACAACCCTTAAACCAAACAAGGACCGGGGTTGTAACCCTTCTTTCAAACAGAACTTAGTCTCAAATCATGGTACAGTATAAAGGCAGGTAGAGCATGTGAGTAAATGAAATCAGAGCATGGTGAGAAGTACAGAAAGTAAAACTGAACTGGAATATAAGATACGACAATAAATGTAAAATATGATTTGAATTATTAGAGCGATATGTGATCGGCTAGGGAGTCAGGGTAGGGTTATCCACTTGGCCCGACAATCACAGGAAAATCTCTAAAAAGGGTCATGCCGGCCAACCTGGATAACCCGGCAAGGGGTGTCTGCTACACCCAACGTGAGGTGAGGGTGGCGCTAGCAAAATAGTGACAGGGAGGCTTTGATCACATAACCCCTAATAATTTCCCCCATCCCCGAATAGTAACATGGATCCGGACATGGCACGTCATGACACGGATTCAAAAGCAGGTGATCAGCCCACTCCCAAATCAATGTCTATATAAGTACATGAAACATGGATATCACACACCAATATACCAAGGAAAATTTGGAAATAACATCTCATGACAGGATCCGACGTATACTAGTCCGTGAACTATCGTGTCGAGAATCAAGTAAGACACTACAACTGAATCGGATATAGTAGATATCAAGACAATAAAAACTATCAGTGAATGTACTCGCCTGCGGTCCTGAGCTGTCAAATGGGGTCGATGCTCAGACTGATGCCACAGACCTAAAGATAAGATATATATAAACTAATTAGGGTTCAATAGTGTTAGGCTTGATTCTATAGTATAAGCTACGCAATCTAGGTCAGACTTAGTCAACTAGGTCAAACTATGTCACACTAGGTCACAAGAAGTCAAACCAAGTCAAACTAGGTTAAACTGGGTCAATGGTTGACTTATAGTTGACTTTTGGTCAACTGGTCAACCAAGGTCAAACTAGTCTAACCTAGGTCAAATGTTGACTCTACTTCGACGTTCAGTCAAAGCAGTCAACCATGGTCAAACTGGGTCAAGCTAGTCTCTACAAACATCTACAAGGTCAACACATCAATTTCAGTGATTGTGAAATCACCGGAATCGATGGAACTCAAAATACCACAAAAGGAGAAGGATTATAATAATAGGGTAAAAACCTACAGATGTTGTCGGATGATAAAATAAATATCACCAACGTGTCCAGAATGGTCAAATCAGCTAAGATAGCCTGTCCAAAAGTCTAATTTGGATACAGGGGCAAAACGGTAATTTCAGGCTAAAATGATGTCTGCCGTTGGACACACTTTGCACTAAAAAATGTGCCGAAATAAAAGTGCACAAAACCTAACAAATTATATGTCCACGAATCCAGAATGACGATACGAACCCAACGGTATATCCAGAATTGGATTCCGTTGACCCGATCTCAAATTGGTCCGTTGACCAGGACATTGAAAACCGATTTGCACGGAAAAGCGTGTCGGAGCTAATGTCCTCAAAATTCAGCAAATTATATGTCAACGAGTCCAGAATGACGATACGAACTCAACGGTATATCCGGAGTTGGATTCCGATGAGCCGAACTCAAATGACCCGTTGACCCAAAAAGTGGGACCCGTTTTGCACCGAAATGCGTGCCAGGGTCCACGTTCTCCAAATCAAGCAAACTTTATATGAAAACATGCCAGAACGACGCCACGAGTCTACTGGTGGTGTCAGAAATTGAATCCGGAGTCCCGGATTCAAAAATAGAATTTTACAAGTGCAACACTAAGAATTCGAACAGCCAACTTTGGCGTCGAATTCGACCGACCTAACAAGCTCAAACTGAAATGAAATCTAAAGGGGGGCAGAAAGAGGGTTATACCAGCTTCGTACCGAAACTGGTAGCATGCCAAACGGAGCTGCGGTAGAGGAGATACAAGCTGACGAAGTTGGCCCCGCGAAACTGTCCAAATTTAATACAATTTAAACGGTCAACTTGGTGGCCGGTTTTGATGTATCAAACGATAAAATTAACGGACAAAAATTGACAGGGATGAAGCTGGATATACCGAGATTGTGACGGAACGAAGAAATCGCCGATCCAATGTTCGGATCTCCGAGAAAACGTGCGCGAAGTCGCTGCGACGGAGCGCCAAAATGAACTCGATTTCGCGCGCGTCACGACGGGACGTCGTGCAAAACGCACGAATCGCCTCGACGGCGCGTCCCGGAGGACGGTGGCCGTTAGGGAAGGTTCATCGGAGTTTGCCCATGGCAGGGGCGCACGGCCAGGGGCCCACGACGGCCGTGCGGCGGCACGGCGGCGCACGACGGCGGCCCGCGCGCGCGCGCACATGCCGCCTGAATGTGGTGCAGTAGCTGCTGCTGGTCGCTGTGTGGCGTAGGATGGCTGCGCCCTAGCCCGGCGAGGCAGGGCGGCACGGGGGAGGCCAGCCTAGCCATGGCAACGTGGGGGGGCAGCCACGCGGCGGTGGCGGAAGAGTGGAGTGGTGGTGGCGCGGTTGATGGATGTACGAGATAAGGAGGAGGAGAAGGAGATGGAGGCGCGGGCTCGGCCAGGGTGGCCGGAGCACGGCGAGGAGGGGTCGGGTTTGGCCATGGGAGTGGGGGTGATGGCGTTTGTAGTTGCTGCTGTTGTGATGGTGTTGGTGTTAAGTTAGAGAAGAGAGAGAGAGAGGGATATAGTATATCATATAGAAAAGAGAGATAGAGAGAGAGAATGATAGATATTAGAAAGAGAGAGGGGGGGGGTGATGTCCTGTACGGGTAGGGAAGTGATGATGAGAGAGGGGAGTGAGGGGTGTGTGTAGGAGAGAGAGTGTGATGTGAGGTGAGAGAGATTGGGTTATATATATATATGTGTGTGTAGATATTAAAGAGAGAGAGAGAGTTAGAGATATTTTCAAAATAGGAAAAAATAGGAAAATTATGTGGAGTATTTGGGCGTCACGAGAAAACAATATGGAGCTTGGGTTCGGGTTCGGTCGAGCTGGGTCGGGCCAAAATCGGACAGGGGGCAATATTCGAATTAAAATGGGTATTTATAATCATGGGTAAATAAGTAGCATGTGGGGACTCAAATAAGTGGGACAGAAGTGTCATGCGGGTAGTAGGCTTCGTGTGGGCCATGTTCCTGTTTGGGGTCGACTAGGTTGGGTCGATGTCGGGTCCCGAAATTAAATTGGAAATTAAATCAGTTTTCACGGTAGATAATTAATTGGCCTAAATTGAATCGAAAGTTGTGCGAAGGAAATGGAGCACAAAATGGAGTGTCTGAGTGGGACACGAAGGTCATGGGTGAAGAGCGTCTCGAGTAGATCAGGCATGACAAGTTGGTTCTGAGAAAACGACTGGTCTGGTGCTCCTAAATTAAAAGTCACGGTAACGTACAAACGATGATCAAGGAAAAGAGTGGAAAATCAATTATTAATTAAATGGTCTAAATTGACCCGAACTTGCGCGAAGCAAAAAGAGTACAAGGGAACAAGTTCGAGTGGGACACGAAATATCACTGTGAAGATAATCTCGTCTACTACAAACTCCAAGAAGGAAGTTTCCAGAGACTGGCATCCTTGATGCTCTAGAAATCCAAGTCACGGTAAAGTGCATTAAATTAAAATTAATTTAAATAGAAATGAATTATTGAAAATAATTCATTAGAAAATTCGAAAAATAATTCGGAAAATTCAGGGGGCTTACACCATGGCCCATAACTAGAAGCCCTAACCCTAACCAAACCCTAAGTGACCAGCCACATAGGGATCCCCACCCTATATAAACACTTATTCATTAGTTCTTGCCTCTTTTATATCATTTCAACACATAGGAAAAGAAAGGTTAGTCCATTCTTCCCTAATCCATAGATTTCTCATTTTAGATCCTTTTTAACTCTAGTTTCTTGTAATAGAGCCTAATACCCTTCTATTTCCTGTTTATGGAGAGTAATCCCAGCCTTGGGACAATTTGGGAGCATTTGGCTAGCAAGGAGGAATCCCCCATTTGGAGCTTCTTTAAGCTTTTTGCATCTATAGGCAAAACTCCACAAATTAATCTAATATTCTGTTTTCTTTGCATTTAGGTCTAGATCTAGGAGTCCCCTAGCTGTCCCTGAAGTTTGGGTCAATTTCGTGTCCGTTTGGTGTCCGTATCGGACACGTGTCAATGTGTATGTTTATGTGTTTGACAAAATGCCTCTTAGAACTTTTTATTCTTAGTTTTCAAAACAAATTATATATTTAGGAAGCCTATTATATGTAGATTGTAATGTTATAGGACTGAGTTGAAATTAGTGTATTTTGATGTGTATTTTCGACACGGGGACACAAGGACAGAACTTGTCTGTGCACAGTACCTTGCCCTGCTGCTGCATGTCCAGTTCTTACTAGACATGACACGATCTTGTATGCATTTTGGTGGACACGTAGGGGCACTGTCTGCCATCACCTACACGAAATTTGAGGCAAAACGGTCGAGTGGTTAGTGAGAAATCTCACTCGCACTGGTCGTAGCCTGACACGAGCGCGCACAGAACACGCATCTGAAACGTGTCTCGTACACACGACACAATAAACATGGACACAGGACAGACTCTTAGACACGTTCCCCTAGTCCTGGCGAACCTAGGGACACGTGCACGTGGCTTGCCGTGTCATGTGTCGTGAGCACGAGGTCGTGTCCTCACTGCATGAGGCTTCCTGTGCTGTTTACTGTACTTCAGTTTTTAGGATATTTGGACACTTCGTATCCTATAATTTAGACACGAATGGACACGTGAACATGTCACGTATGTCCCAAATCACTGCACACATGTTTCTACCTTAATTTTAAGATTTTGTGTCATTGTTTTCATCGAAATGTTCATAGAAATAGTTAAATTCAGTCTCAGTTTTTATTGACAGTTGAAATTAGTTTGGGTTTGGGATTGTATATCCATATATGTAAGTTTGCTGATCTGATTTCATTGTTGAATGTTGAGTAACTGAATTTGATTTACTTTTAACTTGGAACTGAGGTGATGGATTACACTGTTCAGATACTGAACATTTTTCTGTCTTCACATCACCTTGCCCAGTCCTTAGCATATGAATGTTTAGCCTTGATTTATTTTGTTGCAGTCCACTTGTTCTAATTAAGCCCTACACAAATGTATGTTATATCCTTTTGTATCCTACATGGTCAGTCCCCTGTGTCGAATTGGTTCACCCATTAAACTCAATTGCAGCCTTTAGTTATATATTTTAGTCCATTCCCATGGTGCAAATGACATGCCATTTGATTCGAACCCTTAATTGAGATGTCATGCCTTCTTTTGTACTACTGTGTTGTCATTGGGACTCCAAACCCCTTGTTTCCTGCATTTTAATGTAAGGTGATGAATCTTGGCACCTTACAAATATTGTGCTCTGATACTTGGAATGTATCTGTCCTACATACCATTTCAAACCCACTGCCTACGTACCCATTCACTGTATATATATTTAATGTCCAGTATTACATTCTTGTCCTGTATATCACTTGACATTCAGTCCATTCAGTTAGAGTTCAATCCTATTTCATTTCCCTTCACTAGTTGTTCAGTCCCCCTTGTTTGTATCAGTCCACATTTCCATAATGGTTAAGTTCAGTCTTGGATATAAATGGGTATGTATCAGCCTTGAACTTCATTAGTTCAGCCTGTACCTAATTTAGTTTAGTTATCACTGATCAGTCCCTTGGTATCATAATTGTCCAGTTCTAATTCATTGTGTGTTGTGAACTTAATTAGTGTTCAGTCCCTAGACTCTTAATGATCAACCCAGGTATTAGTTTATGTGTGGGTTAGAGATGAGATTGGTTCACTCATATGCTTTTTCTATGAGTGCAGTCCATTCACTGTGGACCTGCCATCTGTTCTGACCAATGCACATTTCTGAACATGACACTGATGGAGTATGCATATATCCATCTTAACTCATGTTCACTATCCTGACTAAAGTCCCTGTTATTCCTGCATACTTCATTTACAGTATGATTGCAAGCCTTATGTTCTGCAATTGTTCATATCTGGACATGGTAGACCAGTAGGGTTCCTGTACAGGTAAGGTTCAGTCTTCCCTTCACATGTCCAGTTGATACATATATGTTCTATCTATATGGAGAGATGTGTACAGACATTGAGATATGTGGACCAATTTTTATATAGACATGTGAATGCTTTGTGGCTTCACTAACCAATCCAGGTATCCATATGTCAAGTTATATGAAATTGGCAGTACATACCTTGTCCTAAATTTTGTATCACTCCTCTTCATTAATGTATTAGTCCATATTACTCTATATTGTTCATTCGAGCCTTGATTAGCTCTTTCATTTTTCTCTACCTCATATTTATCTTCCTGAGTTTGTTCAGACATGTCTTTTGTACTGTCCCATTGTACGCTGATTTCCAGTCACTTATGCACACACACACATACATGTAGTCCATATCATTCACACACATTCCTACTAAATTTCCTATACCTTGTTCCTGGCAACATGGAAACAAATCTGAGCTTGACACACAACTGCCCTTTGTTTAGCACTCACTCACTCACTCCCTACACACATTGACTGAAATATGAAACTGAGAACTAATACCACTTTTGACACATCTACACATACTTGAATACATACCCTACCATAACCTTCCCCCTTGTTTCATGTTCCCTATCAATATATATGTGTATACAAGCATGAGGTTATGAAATAAATGCAATAGTGAGTATCCTATCTATGCAAGCATGGACATATAGAGCTAAATGAATGCATGAATATATGTATAGATGATAATTGAATTGCCCTTTCACTAAGCCACACATGCATATTGCCTATACCTTCACTACACCATACACATACATGTATACCCACACATGCACACCCTCTCTCAATCTCTCTACATATCTATGTACCCATGTAAACACACACACACTCATGTGTCACCCACATACACCTATGGACACCTTGCCATGTATCCCCCTCTCTATCTCATTATATGTATATATATATATATATATAAATTATCTAGATGCTTGATATAATAATGTAGCCTATATATGTATGTGTATGATAATTATATTAACTTAGTATAATATATGCATATATGGTTTTGTTATATGTGAGGTATAGTTTAGGCTATGGTACTAGAATAATGTGGCTTGTATGGTATTTTGGTTAGAGACCTAGATTGACTTGTTCAGCCTAGGTTAGACCAACCTAGACTAGTCTAACCTTGTTTGACCTAACTAGACTAGAGTTGACCTAGTTTGACCTAGAAATCATGTAGTTGCATTGTAGCTTTCATTTTTCTTGTATTGAACATGTCATAACCCATATTACTCTGTTAGAACATTGTTACTCCGGTACAGACATCTGATATTATACTACTCTTTTCAGAGTATCAGGCAAGTACATTCTCTGATAGTTCTCTCATTTACTTGTTAATTACTGTACTTCAGTTCTAGTTAGTTGTATGCGATTCTCTGTTACAACACGTATGGATATTTTTGGATTCATGTATGCGACACATATTTATTGTCTGGCCTCTATTACTGGAATTATTCTGGAATCATTTACTGGTATCATCATATTCTGGCTGGACTCATCTTGAATTATTGTGTCGGATTTTTGGATTCACTTGCTGGGAGGGGAAATACTAGAGTAAGATATGTAGACATACCCCAATTCTGGAATCACCCTCATGCTGGAATCAAACTGGAATGATAGCCATCTCACACCCGGCCAGGTGTGTGATGTGTCAGATTACCTATAGCCACTTACATGTCGATCTCGGTATTTTAAAAACATACTGTTAGAGTATAGGCTGGACTCACCCTGGAATCATTGATCACTATGACTTGAATTATCTCATACTAGATTCATCTTGTATTAGATTCGTCTTGTACTGGACTTACATTGGAGTTACACTTGTCTACAATTACTGTCTGGACTTATATCATATTACCCTAGTTCAGCTAGTTCTATTTTTACAGTCTTTATTGCCATAATTCTTCTCTTGTTTAGTTACTTACTTTTCTTGCACTTTATCTGTCTTTCTTTACCATCACCTGAATATAAACTGCCATGTTCATCAATACAACTGTCTATAATTGCTTTATAGTTATATGTCATTTACTTGGGTTTTCTAGATGAGATGTGCTCGTTCCTGTCCTGACTGGACTTGTTAAAATTTTACAGATGATTGCCCTGAGGACACTTGCCCTACTCATTATGGACCTGACAGAGGATTAGCTACCTTTGGCCCCGACACTCAGGAGTGATCGGAATTTAGTTTAGTAGACTTGCATCTGTTTCATGTAGAACTTGTTGTATTGGATTTAAGACTTGTGTTGTATTTAAGATTGTTGAGATTTTGTTATTATTATAGTAGTTGTCTTCTATTTCTTAGATTTATTCTGTGTTATCTTATCGTGCTTAGACTGTGATTGAGTTTCAATATCATATACTTGTCCTCCGTTCGGAGTTGATCATGATGAGTACATTATATACTGCATGAGTTGATGGTTAGTTAGAGACTTAGAACAGCGTTCTACCGTCGATACTGCGGCGTAGGCTGGGCGCTGTTACGTACTCGTACCCTCACAGTGGGTGCGGGTCGTGACATATATGAATCTATAGATGTCCGACGTCCCGTCAGTGTAAAAAGGATATACAAACTTAGTTTTTATACTAAGCTAAATACTAGGACACTAGTGGTGTGCCACGACTTTCTGACTGGACACCTAGCCAAGTGATGAATTTAGCATAGGAGACCAATGTGGGGTGACACAATACCTAAACCAACCTTTTTTTTTGGGTCTTCATACTAAGGTAGGGTAAGGTCCCGATACTAAAATATCCAAAAACCCACAAAAACACACAAGTCAATATTAATTAATTATTCAGACTGTACATTGTGTTCCAATAATTATTAAGATTGTTATACAGTCTTATTTTATGTGAAATAATATACCAATTTGATCTTTGTTAATTATAGTAATTTATTATAAATTTTCTGGAATTTATAATCCAGTGTAAGTATTTCTTAAAAATCAGTTTACAAGTGTACAATAAAAATGAGTTATGGTTTCCTATTTTTAAACAGTGGCAAAACAGTAAATTAAATCCTAGAAAAATTATATTAAATTATCTTAAATAATATAGTATTTTATAATAATTTTTCTAAAATTTATTCAGCATTAGAAAGTTGTCTGAAAATTCAAATATCATAAAACACAGATTCTGAAATTAAATAAATAATTATTTAACGTAGTTGTCCATGTATTTGAATTTGAACCGAAGTCCAGATAAGGGACCCGAGGCCATGAACCAAGTCCAATATGACTCGACTAGACGCCGAATATGTGTAGGCTCACCTAAGTCCAATCAACCCATGCTAGGCTTGGACTTAGAGTGGTCATTTGCATAAAATACGTGAAATTATAAATAAATACGAAATTTAAATACATGTAATTAAATAAATTTAAATTGCAGAAATTGAGAGCGTACATATTACAGTATAGGCACTGTATTTATAAAATACATATTACAGTATAGGTACTGTATTTATTTACATATTACAGTATATGTACTGTATTTATAGAGTACATATATAATATTACAGTATAGGCACTGTATTTAATATGGACATAATTTAAATGACATAAATTAAATGACATAATTTAAATGACATAATGGAAATGACAAGATTATATATATATATATATATATATATATATATATATATATATAATTTTACATAATATATTCATCCAAAAATACAAAGAAATTAATTATTATATTGATATCATTTTATCACATTTTTTTACTTATATATATATATATATATATATATATATATATATATATATATATATATATATATATATATATATATATATATATATATATATATATATTATATACATACATATATATACATATACAAATATATATAAACAATAGTAATTAATTAAAATAAGGAAATTAGGGTTTAAGCAATATTATATAGTATTTATGCAGTATTTATATAGTATTATACAGGATGTATGTATATATGTATTTATACAATATATAATATTATATACATTTCATATACATACAAATATATATATTAACTTATAAAACAAAACAACTAAAAATAACCCAACACACAAAAAGGGGGGGCTCAAACTCAACCCGCTGGAAGGGGAGTGGTTTCTTAAGTGCCACTCAGTTGACCAGGGGGTCAGCTCAAGCTTGCTGACAAGGGAGGGGTTGGGTTTAATTTATTTAGAAACAAAGGGGTAGTCATCATCTTCGTGTCCCAACTAGTGGGACACTCGAATATGTGTCCTGTTCGTGTCGAGGCTTTTCCGATACGAAATCTCGTGTCAAAGGACACTAGCGTGTTCGCCGTGTCGTTCTCGACACGATGGTGTCGGTCACGTGTCACCACGATACGCTTTTTCGATCGTGTCCGCATGTCCTAAACTAGGGCTAGGGTTTTCTCCGTGTCCTGGTGTCGGGGTGGGTCGAAACTAGGGGCAAATGATTCGTCTTGAGGAGACAAACACAATGGTGGCTTAAATTCGAAGAATCGACAGAGAATTGGGGAAGAATGAATTTACCGAAGTTCGGCGGGGGTGTTGGGGAAGAACGGCTAGGGCGGTGGCTAGGGTGGTCGGGAAGTGGAATAGGGTTAGGGTTTTGGTCGAGGGGGTCTTTATAGACCGAGAATGGGGATTTGATCACGAAATTAGGGATTAGGGTTAGGGTTACGGTGAGTCGGTCGGGGAAGAGGACAAGGCCGAAGGCGGTGGTCAGTAGGATTTTGCAGAACCCCTCCCCATGTTTCATAAATTACATAAAACCCCCACCGCCCTAGGTAAATATAAATTCTAAATTTGCAACTAGCCCCCCATTGTGTTCTTTACAAATTCAAATTTGCACAAACAAAACGAATATTGCAAATCGACTTAAAAACAATTTAATAAATTATAAACTGTTATAAAAATAATTTAAATAATTGCAAAATGATATTTTAAGTTTTAAAAATTATTTAAAAATTATTTAAAAATTCTAAAAAATTTCTAATAATTATAATAAATTATTTTAAGGCTAAATTAATCATTTGTGGTTTTAAAAACCCTAATTTAAATATAAAGTAAATTCAGGGGCTTACAAATCTTTTCTTCTTGAAAAATTTTGTCCTCAAAATTCACAAGGATAGAAAACTATACAAACATTTAATATAGCAATCAATTCAAACAAATGACTAAGTCTACTATTAAGACCAAATTCTAAGGTATCAAGCGGGAATGGATGGTTCCCTCGCGGCTAGTGGGAACAAGTAAGGATATCTCTCCCTCATGTTCGACTCCCTCTCCCAAGTAGATTCTCCCGGAGAGTGACGGCTCCAAGCTACTCGAACTAAGGGTATGACTTTGTTTCTCAGCCTCTTCTCCCTTCGATCCAATATCTCCACTGGCTGCTCAGTAACTGCAAGACTCGGTCCGATCTCCAACTCTGAATGATCCACTATATGGCTGGGGTCGGGAACGTATCTCCTCAGCTGAGACACATGAAAGACATCGTAAACTCCTGCCAGGTTGGGTGGAAGTGCAACCCTGTAAGCTACCTCTCCGATCCTGTCGATTATCTCGAACGATACAATGTATCTAGGGCTCAACTTGCCGCCTCGTCCGAATCGGATCGTCCCTCTGGTAGGTGATATCTTCACCAACACTATATCTCCGTCGGTGATCTCCATCGGTCTGCGACTAGCATCGGCCCAGTGTTTCTGTCTGTCCTGAGAAACTCTGAGTCTGTCTCTGATCATCTTGACCTTCTCCGCTGCCTCAGTGATCATCTCTGGCCCAAGCATAACTCTATCTCCAATATCATCCCAAAAGAGCGGTGTACGGCATCGTCGTCCATATAGTGCCTCGAATGGAGACATAACGATACTGGCTTGGTAGCTATTGTTGTATGAAAACTCTACCAAGTGAAGATGACTCTCCTATGACCCGCTGAAGTCTAGTACACAAGTCCTCAACATGTCCTCGAGCGTCTGAATCGTCCTCTCGGAATGTCCATCGGTCTGTGGGTGGTACGCCATACTGAACTTGAGCCGACTGCCCAACTCCTCCTGCAAGCTCCTCCAGTAATAGGATGTGAATTTGCTATCCCGGTCTGATACAATGCTTACCGGTACTCCGTGTAAGCGAACTATCTGCTGCATATATAGCTCTGCCAACTTCTCGGTGGAGAGCCCCACCTTGAAGGATATGAAGTGAGCACACTTCATCAACCTATCAACGATAACCCATATGGAATCATTCCCTCCTTGGGAACGAGGAAGCCCTGAGACAAAGTCCATCGTAATGTGTTCCCACTTCCACTCGGGAATGGGTAACAGCTGTAATAAACCAGCTGGCCTCTGACGCTCCACCTTGACCTGCTGACAAACTAGGCACCTCGAAATAAAGCGTGATACATCTCTCTTCATCCCGTGCCACCAAAGATATTTTCGCAAGTCACGGTACATCTTGTTGGCACCCGGGGTGAATAGAATATCACGATCGGGGCGCCTCCTGCAAGATCGCCTCTATCAGCTCACCCTTCAGTACGTATAACCGGCTGCCGTGCCTCAAGGATCCATCTTCTGCTACGGTAAAGTCATCAAGCAATCCAGCTAAAGCCTGAACTCTGAATCTGTGGAGGCTCTCATCTGTAGACTGAGTCTTCTTGATCTGCTCTATCAGACCTGACTGAATATCTAGCGCCATCATCTGTATCACTGATCCTGGCTGAATCATCTCAATATCGAGCTTCTCCAGATATTCCTGCAAATATCGATCTATCATCAGATACCATGCCATCGGATGCTTGCTCAGTGCATCCGCTACCACATTTGCCTTTCCGGGGTGATACTGTAAATCGATGTCAAAGTCCTTCATTAACTCCAACCATCTTCTCTGCCTCATGTTCAGCTCCTTCTGCGTGAACATATACTTCAAGCTCTTATAATCAGTAAAGATTTCCATTCACTCTTCGTATAAGTAGTGTTTCCACAACATGAGTACAAAGATCACCACAGCTAACTCTAGGTCGTGAGTAGGATAGTTTCGTTCATGAGTCCATAATTGCCTAGATGCATAAGCAATCACTTTCACATACTGTTGTAAAATACATCCTAGCCCCTTTTCCGAAGCATCGCTGTAAATGGTGAAACCTGATCCAGATCCTGAAGGTAATGTCAGAACTGGAGCGATCATCAATCTCCTCTTTAGCTCCTCAAATGCTGCCTGGAAGTCCTCTGACCATATGTACTCTGCGTCCTTCTGCGTCAGCTTCGTCATAGGTTCAGCTATTCTAGCAAAGTCCTGGACAAACTTCCTGTAATAGCCTGCTAATCCCAAGAAACTCCTGATCTCTGAAACTGATGTCGGAGCCTTCCATGTCTCTACGGCAGCAATCTTCCTATGGTCCACTGAGATCCCCTTTCCAGTGACCATGTGTCCGAGAAACTCCATTCGGTCGAAAAAGAATTCGCACTTCGATAATTTGGCATACAACCTCTCATTCCTCAGAATCCCCAGAACTGTCCGCAAGTGTTCTTCGTGCTCTTTCGGCGTCTTCGAGTATATCAGGATGTCGTCGATAAACACTATGATAAATTTATCCAGATACTGGTGAAATGTCTTGTTCATCAAGTTCATAAAGACAGTTGGCGCATTTGTGAGACCAAATGGCATCACCAAAAACTCGTACTGCCCATACTTCGTGTTGAACGCAGTCTTCTGGATGTCTTCAGCTCTGACCTTCACCTGGTGGTAATCCGACCTCAAGTCTATCTTGGAGAACACCTTCGCCCCACTCAATTGGTCGAACAAATCATCTATCCGAGGCAGAGGATATTTGTTCTTAATGGTGATGGTATTTAATGCCCGATAGTCAATACATAACCGGACTGTACCATTCTTTTTCGGCACAAAGAGCACTGGTGCTCCCCATGGAGATGCACTAGATCGAATAAAACCCTTTTTCAACAGGTCATCGATCTGCTCCTTCATCTCTACGGCCTCCTTGGGGCTCACTCTATAGCAAGCCCGGGACACTGGTGATGAGCCCGGTACTAAATCTATAGTAAACTCCACATCTCTGTCAGGCGAAAGTCCTGGAAGATCCTCTGGGAATACATCCATAAACTCTCCAATGATAGGGTATGGCGGTGCTAACTCCCCAACTGTCACACAACAGTTCGTCTCTAGGCTGATCTCTGATCCTGTCCTCCTGACACTGAATGGTGTCGATCATGGAGGACTAAACAGAATACTACCCTCATGACAGTCTATAGCTGCGTGAGCATAGCTAAGCCAATCCATTCCCAATATGATATCATATCCAGGAAGTGGCATCACAAAGAATCGTCCCCTAAACTCTCTCCCAGCTATAGTAATAGAGCATCTATAGATAGCTCTAATGGGTACTGGTCCGCCTTCCGTCATTACTCTACTCATCTCTTTGGTGGGTGTAGCGACTAGATGGTGTTTTTGTAAAAAATTATAATGACAGAAAGCTATGTGATGCACCAAAATCAAACAAGCATGTGGCTAGAAAAGTATACAAATAAACATGACCTGTGATGACATCGGCCAAATAATCTGGCTCCGAAACCTGCTTCGGCTCCGCCTCAAGAGCTAGACTATAAGCCTTCCCCTGGGGTCCCTTCTGTTGCTGCTGCAGATGCTGCCCGAACCTCTGCTGCTGAGTCGGGAGCGGTGGTCTAGCACCTGGCGCCCTCCCTGCTAGCAGGCATCCTCTAAGCTGGTGGATGGTAGACCCGCATGCTAGGCACTGGTTCAACCTCTTCCTGCAGACGAAGTGGTCATACCCTGGCCTCTTACAGAACGAGCATGAGACACTCCTCTGCTGCTGATGCCCTGGAGCTCTGGCAAGTGGTGCCTGAAGGTGCTGATGCTGATGCTGAGCATGTGCCTTTGGCTAGAAAGCCTGGCGCTTAGACGGCCCATCATGGTGTCCGGTAGCTGGCCTCTTATAAGACAGAAGGCGCTCCTCTATACTCCGAGCTAGCTCAAGAATCTGATAGTAGTTGGTAGCTCCATTCGCCACCAGTAGTATGCCGATGTCAGGGATCAGACCATGGCAAAATCTACGTGCCATCTCCTCTGGGTCTGAAATCAGGCTAGAGGCGAAATGGCTCAAACGACTAAACTCTGCCGCATACTCGTCAATAGAACGGTTTCCATGCTGGAGGTTCTGGAATTGTAGCCCCATGGCTACTCTAGCGGTAGTTGAGAAGAATTTCTTCTTGAACTGGGTCTTAAACTGACCCCATGTGGCTCTCCCTCTCGTGAATAGTGGCTCATTCCTGAATCAGACTCCTGCTAAGTCTGTCAGCAGAAATCCCGCTACCTCGACCTGAAGGTCACCCGGCAACCTAGCTCCGATGAGCTTTCTCTCTACTGAGTCCAACCAGTCATCTGCGACTATGATGCCCCCAGTCCCCATGAACTCCTTAGGGTTCAAGCTCATGAAGTCCTTGATATTCTTCGCTCTCGGTCGTGGCTCTACTGGTGGTGGGATCATGGTACGCTCCTCAGAGCGCTCCATGCTCTGGTGAAGTAAGGTGGTCTGCTCCTGATGGGTTGTTAAGAACCCCTGGATCAGTATGAGCAGCTGGTTCCCATCGAGAGTGACGGAAGCCTGGGTAGGTATAACAACAGGTGGTGGTGGAAGTATCGGGTCCTGCTGGGACTGTGATGTGGGAGGTGGTAGAGGCATCTGGGTTGGTGAATTTATGGAGTGGGGGTGTATGGTAGGTGGAGGTGGGGGTGCTTCGGTCAACTGGTCGATCGTCTGGATAGAAAGTGTGCCATTTTTAGGTGTGGCATACTGGGATGAGCGTGTGAGCACCATCTAATTGAAAATAAAAGAACTTATAAGAACTCTTTAAGTAAACAATCACAAACAAAAAAAAGTCTAATCTATAATAACGGTCCTATGCTGTGATGAGTTTTCTATGTTGCAATCCTAGTAATCCTCTAGGTGTTCTAAATGTTATTCCTAGTGTTATCTAGTTATCTTAAGTTCCTAATTGCAGACATGCTTGGTACAATGACGTAACCAAACAACTTAGTCTTGACCTGCGTGGGCCACCACTAAACATTTGTCACGACCCACTACCCAAATTGTTGGGCCGGGCCGAACTATGTCCAGCCTACGCTTGAGATAAAGCGTAGTAAGCTGTTTTTAAAAATAAGCAATACAAGATCAAAGTGTGCTAACAGTTCTATTTGTCATGTTGAAGTAAATTATCACAACACAAAATCATCTAGTATACGAATATGTTCCAAATACATAGCCAAAATATAAAACTGGATACAGGTCCAGTAACAAAATGCATAGTCTAGACAGTCCTGCTTTCTAAGTCCAGAGCGACTAAAACAACAAACTAGACGAGTTTCCTCGCAGGTACATCCTCGTGGGGTAAAGCCTGATCCTCGATGGTGACCCCATAATAGGAATCACATAGCAACTCCTCCTCGGTAAGTATACCTATAACATTATCCTGTCAGGAAGGAAGCAAGTACTGATTCTACAAACTAAATGTACGAAGCATGAATATATGTATAATAAATAGGAATCATGGCATATCACAATCTATCATGTCAAGGATACATATGTCATGACGATAGATGTACATATAATATTTAAAACTGGAGCAGGTACGTGATCGTCAATAGGTGTAAAATGTACTGTGGCACAAGTATATAAAATATACTTCCGTACAAGTAAGCAAGCGATAGATGTACATACGCACAAATACAGCTGGTACGCCTACGATAAGGTATACATATAAAATGTCAACCTTGCTCGGTACATACGTACGGGAGAAGGAGCATGATCACGTACTCAGTTATCAGTTTCTCCGTAACCCAAGTTATAACATGTGAGTGATATTAAAAGCAGTATAAAAGCATGGTAGGTACTGAGAATCGTATAAAGCATGTGAAGATATGACTTGCAGTTCATGAAATAATATTTTAATATGATTCATTCACAATTTATTATCACATGCAGTAAATATAGTTTGTAGGGGTACTTTCCTTGTGCAAAGCAAGGGTATGTATATGAATCTATAGATGTCCGACGTCCCGTCAATATAAAAAGGATATACAAAGTTAGTTTTTATACTAAGCTAAATACTAGGACACTAGTGGTGTGACACGACTTTCTGACTGGACACCTAGCCAAGTGATGACTTTAGCATAGGAGACCAATGTGGGGTGACACAATACCTAAACCAACTTTTTTTTTGGGTTTTCATACTAAGGTAGGTTAAGGTCCCGATACTAAAATATCCCAAAAACCCACAAAAACACACAAGTCAATATTAATTAATTAATTATTCAGACTGTACATTGTATTCTAATAATTATTGAGATAATTATACAGTCTTATTTTATGTGAAATAATATACCTATTTGATCCTTGTTAATTATAGTAATTTATTATAAATTTTTTGGAATTTATAATCTAGTGTAAGTATTTCTTAAAAATCAGTTTACAAGTGTACATTAAAAATGAGTTATGGTTTCCTAATTTTAAATTGTGGCAAAACAACAAATTAAATCCTAGAAAAATTATATTAAATTATTATAAATAACATAGTATTTTATAATATTTTTTTTGGAATTTATTCAGCATTAGAAAGTTGTCTGAAAATTCAAATATCATAAAACACAGATTCAGAAATTAAATAAATAATTATTTAATGTATTTGTCCACGTATTTGAATTTGAACCGAAGTTCAGATACGGGACCCGAGCCCATGAACCAAGTCCAATATGACTCGACTAGACCCCGAATATGTGTAGGCTCTCCTAAGTCCAATCAACTCATGCTAGGCTTGGACTTAGAGTGGTCGTTTGCACAAAATACGTAAAATCGTAAATAAATACGGAATTTAAATACATGTAATTAAATAAATTTAAATTACAGAAATTGAGAGCATACATATTACAGTATAGGCACTGTATTTATAAAATACATATTACAGTATAGGTACTGTATTTATTTATATATTACAGTATAGGCACTGTATTTATACAGTACCTATATAATATTACAGTATAGGCAATGTATTTAATATGGACATAATTTAAATGACAACTTAAATGACATAATTTAAATGACATAATGAAAATGACAAGATTATATATATATATATATATATATATATATATATATATATATATATATATATATATATATATATATATATATATATGTAAAAAAAATGTGATAAAATTATATCAATATAATAATTAATTTCTTTTGTATTTTTGGATGAATAATAATTAATTTCTTTTGTATTTTTGGATGAATATATTATGTAAAATTATATATATATATATATATATATATATATATATATATATATATATAAAATATATATATATATATATATATATATAAACAATAGTAATTAATTAAAATAAGGAAATTAGGGTTTAAGCAATATTATATAGTATTTATGCAGTATTTATATAGTATTATACAAGATGTATGTATATATGTATTTATACAATATATAATATTATATACATCTTATATATATACAAATATATATATAAACTTATAAAACAAAACAAAACAACTAAAAATAACCCAACTCACAAAAAGAGGGGCTCGAACTCGGCCCGCTGGAAGGGGGGTGGTGTCTTGAGCGCCACTCGGCTGACCAGGGGGTCAGCTTAAGCTTGCTGATAAAGGAGGGGTTGGGTTTAATTTATTTACAAACAAAGGGTAGTCATCATCTTCGTGTCCCAACCAGTGGGACACTCGAATATGTGTCTTGTTCGTGTTGGGGCTTTCCCGACACGAACTCTCGTGTCAAAGGACACTGGCATGTTCGCGGTGTCATTCTCGACATGATGGTGTCGGTCACGTGTCACCACAACACGATTTTCGACCGTGTCCGCGTGTCCTAAACTAGGGCTAGGGTTTTCTTCGTGTCCTGGTGTCGAGGTGGGTCAAAATTAGGGGCAAATGATTCATCTCGAGGAGACGAACACAATGATGGCTTAAATTCAAAGAATCGACAGAGAATTGGGAAAGAATGAATTTACCGAAGTTCGACGAGGGTGTTGGGGAAGAACGGCTAGGGCGGTGGCTAGGGTGGTCGGGAAGTGAAATAGGGTTAGGGTTTTGGTCGAGGGGGTCTTTATAGGCCGGGAATGGGGATTTGATTAGGTTTTTGATCACGAAATTAGGGATTAGGGTTAGGGTTACGGTGAGTCGGTCGGGGAAGAGGACAAGGCCGAAGGCGGTGGTCAGTAGGATTTTGCAGAAACCCCCCCATGTTTCATAAATTACATAAAACCCCCACCGCCCTAGCTAAATGTAAATTCTAAATTTGCAACTAGCCTCCCGCTGTGTTCTGGGCAAATTCAAATTTGCACAGACAAAATAAATATTGCAAATCGACTTAAAAATAATTTAATAAATTACAAACTATTATAAAAATAATATAAATAATTGCAAAACGATATTTTAAGTTTTAAAAACCATTTAAAAATTCTAGAAAATTCTTAATAATTATAATAAAATATTTTAAGGCTAAATTAATCATTTGTGGTTTAAAAAACCTTAATTTAAATATAAATTAAATTCAGGGTTTACACCAGGTCCTCGGGAGATATAGCAAGATACATAATAACATGTCTATTATGACAATAAATAACATGCATGAAAAGACATGAAACAATACAAGAAAATAAAGATTGAAGAATACAAAGTACAAGAATAAAAATGTGAGAAGGTGGCATGCCGTCGAGGATCGTGCTAGTAAACGTGACTACGAGTAAATCGGAGTAAACCGTAACTTAGTATTGGTGGGAGCTAACGGCACTATAGATTGCAACTCGATGGGGCCTAACAACCTATAGTAAGCCTCTATCCCAGCTCAATGGGGCTCACAATAGAGAGTGGTCAAGTATAGCCAACACCTATAACAAAATTCTCGCCTAGAACTACGAGTCAAGTCAATCAAACATGTCAAGTTCAAGTCAAGTCTAGGTCAATCATGTCAAGGGAACGTGGCATAGGACCGGGAAAGGACAATCTCAAGAAGTATTCAAGGACATATCAGAATATAATAGGTAGTAATTGTAATCCTTCATTTTTGGAAAGATGAATTTTCTGGAATTTATAAAAAAAAAATCCAATTATTTTGGAAAATTTTAAGATCATTTAGCACCATAAATTGTTTAGCCACGATTTTGGGCCATGATTTATTTAGTCGTGACTAAATTCATGAATGGATTAAAGCCTATGAATTTAGCCATGATCAATAGCACATAGGTCAATTATCCTAATTAGTTCATTAGCTAACTAATTGTTTGATTAGCAAACTAATACCACGATTATTTATGGCTAGAAAGCTTTGAAAGCTTCCCCTAGTCACCTCACCCACGCCATGCCCCCAATATTCTTATTAATTACAAAGCCTTGCCATTATGACACACCTATAAATGGGACATTCCCCATTTGCAAAAACTCACACAAAATTTATTACAAACAAATTTACATAAATCCCTATTTCTAACACCCCTCCTCTGCCTCCAGCCATTGGTCGACCGGGCCACTCCGACCGCCTCCTTATCCTTGCCACCATTCCGGCTACCTTTTCCCCGACCCTCGACATCTATGGCCACTGTCATACATAATACCACCATCGCCACTACACATCAGCCACCACCGTCGCCTCCACACCAACACCACCACTGCCACCTCTACACTAGCAAACACCACCGCCATACAACTACTCACCTGAACCCCACCCCGAGCCACCTCCTCTATGCCCCATCACCAGCGACCTGCGAGCCAAACCCTGCCTCGTACGCCGATGAGCGTCGAATGCCAGATCGTTGGCAGATCTGCGTGCTCTCCAGGCTTCTGCCCGTTCGTCGCCTCTAGCCTCGTCGCTCTGGTGAGCCTCGACTGACGCCCCTATCTCCCGACTTCCTCTCTCCCACTCTCTCGAACGCTCTCTTACTCTCTCCTCTCCAATCTCTCTTCCCCCCCTCTATATGAAATTGCCACAGAAGCTTCAACTCTGTGGAGAACCAATTTATGGCCCAGCCTTGGGCTCTCTTTTTACTTTTTTATTTTTGTGACTGGGCCCCAAAAATGGCCCAAGACTTGGTTTATTTTTTTAAAATATATTTTGACTGTAAGCCCAAAGCAATGGGCTGGGCTTCCAAAGCCTTTGAATAGTTCTATTTTTTTTGGGTCCATAGCCCGAATTCTTCCATGGGCCAAACAGTAAAGCCTACTACTATATATACATACATATATACATATACATTTATTTTACATTATATATATGTATATGTATATATACTAATATATATATATATATATATATATATATATATATATATATATATATATATATATATATATATATATATATAAAAGCCCTATAGTAGCCCTACATTATTTGAGATTCTCTCCAAAATGGCTAATTAGCCTACATTGTTATTAGAGTACTAAATTGGGTATTTAGCCCTAAATATCTAAATAAATATAGTATGGGCTTCTAGCCCTAAATGACTATTCAAAAAGGGTCATTGGCCCAATATTAGTTAATTAATTAATTATTGAACTTTTTGTCCTACATTATTTAACGAAGCAGAAAATGGGCTTTGAGCCCAACATGCTTAAGTTTTTCCTATATTGTACCTTTAGCCCTAAAATTACAAATTGTGACAAATAATGTGCATTAAGCTCTAAATTTGAAGTAGCAATTATTTACGAGTTTTTACTCTTTATTTTAATAGTCAAATAGTCTAATCAATTGACTAATGACTATAAATAAATTCTTTATTAATTTAGCCATGGCTTTAAAAGCCTAATATATATTTTCATTTACTTGAGATTTATATAGCTCTCTAAATATTATATAGATATGATTAATAGTGTATATATGGCTAAAGTATTCTAGTACGTGTCAATTCCTGAATCAATTTTCTTTGCGACTTTGATTGATCATGACTAATCAAACGTTTCATTTCTCTACTTTTGTGGACTTCTAACATAATCACGTTACGTGTGCAACAACAACTTTGGGACATTCTATATTTGGGCAATCTCGAAATTTATTTGCTATGATCATCTCGAAAACATCGCGACTTTTGGCGTAATCATATTACTCTTTGGGGATTTATAATTATGAACTTTAGATTTGATTATTTTCATGTCGACACATTCGTGTCGTTCACGTCGATTACAACCACCGCAGGCAAGTGCTCTACACTATGTTTATCTATTTCATAAATATTGCTATAAATGCTTGTGTAGTTAGCATTAAAACATCTTTGTGACACTCGTAGCAAAAGCTTAGTACTCCATGAATATATTCCATTACTAGTGATTTATTATCATGATTAATGATTTTACGTGCCATGACTTATGATTTAGAGTACTTTTGGGCGGAAGGAATACTTTAGTACACATGTGGACTACCCCGAACTATCCTACTAGTCTTTACTTACCTAATAGCAGACACACACGACATGTACGTCATGCTGGATCTTACCCCTAGCCGCTCACATGTGGAATACAGTATTTCAAATCACTTAGAATTAAATTTTGTTTCAATACATGTCGTGTTTAGCCATGATTAGCCTAGTTTATCATGACCAGTATTTTTTTAGCCATTTATTTACATAGTTATTACTCTTAGCTAGTTGCATATGTTATTTTTATTACTTACATGATCATTTACATGTTATATTCCCTTCCATGACTATTACATATATTTGTAGTTTATATTTTTGTTATGGCTAACATATGTGTACGAGTTACTTGCTCAAATCCTGACTGGATATGTTGACAAATTAGGCAACCTTGAGAATTTTTGCCCGACTTATTATGGATCACCCGAGGAAGCTGTAGAAGATTGGACACAAACACTCCTGGAGACACCAAGGCCACCCCGAACGGGATTTGATTATCTTAGCTTATTTTTCTAGCATTTATGTTACTTTCCAAGTAGTTGCCACCAGACTTGTTTTCAGGTGACCTTTTTTAGTTTTATAATAATTTGTGATCAAACTCTTTGGATTCACTTATGTCATGATGTTATTTGCTTATACAGTTTGATTATCCTTTATATTATTATTTCTTAGCACTGTGATTGAGTAGTTATGTTAACCTATCTAACAGCGCGCTACGCCAATACTTCGATGTAGGCTGGATGTATTCCACGTACTCGTATCCAGAGTATTTTGGGAGCGGATCATGACATATTTTTATGGTGGCCCATGCAGGTCAGTTTATCTTAATAGTACTTAGGAAAGATAGAGTACTATTAGGAGCCTGCAAAGACCCGGACTAGGAAAACTCAATCACAGATTAGAAAATTCACGAATTTGATTATGAATTCTTTGTCCTTCTTTTCATATCGTTTCCTTGAATCTCATATCTTATTTATCTTTCCATAATGGCTAAGGGAATGAATATCATCATTACCGAGGGATCGTCTTCCTCTCACCCCGACAACCTTGAGGGGACTAATCCCAATCCTTCTCAAGCACCTCAGGAAACCAATCCTACTCATGAGGAAATATCCCTTGGAGGAGCACAACTCTTTGAGCTGATTCGTGCAATAATTGAAGCCCAGAGGGTTCAAGATGAGGCCCAGCATGAGCAGAATTCTATCATGAAAGAGGGCTAGCAGAACACTCAGCTTATGTTGTTAGTCGCTGGAGACAAGTAAACTAATTAAGGACCCTCTCTTCCTAAAGAAGGAAATATCATAGATTTCAAGAAGATGGATCCCCAGAAATTCAAGGGCACTGAAGGCATACTATATGCTGATGAATGGCTAGAGGACATAGAAAGAATCATGAGGGTTTGCCAACTTCCTGAGAGACTTAAAGTTGAAGCTGCTAGACTCCAACTTCACGACCTAGCTCGAACTTGGTTCAGAAATGATCCCAAGATTGCTGAACCTGTCATAGCAACATTCCGAGATACGGATTCAAGTATCAGATATCTTGCTATCCATAGGATTATTCATTATATTATGAAAAAAATTATGAATTATTTGTTTTATTAAGTAATGCCATGTCTTATAAACAAGAATAAACTAGTTTCTTTAATAATATATATTTTATTTTTTAATTTAGCCCTTAAGAAAATATTGTAATAATATATTTTTCATGAAACCTCAACCCTCCACTTGTCCCTATGCATGAACAACAAGGGTATTTAAGTAACTTCACATGAAGACATGTGTCTTCATGCATGAGAAGGTTATGGCCTTTTGGTCATTATTATTTTCTTTTTGTTTTTCTTAAGGTGGCATTATATAGAAAGAGGGAGAAAGAGAGCAGTAACATCTCCATCTCTCTCTCTTGCTCTCTTCTTAACCTCCCTCTCTTTATCTCTCTCTCTCCTTATCTCTCTATTTCTCTCCATCTCTCTCACGCCCGCGCACCCGTGTCATGCCCTGATCCAGGAAATCGCTCGTCCTCGCTAGATTTCACCCGAATCATCATCTTCGCTGGGGCGTGATGCCGCACGAGCCTGGAGTTACGCTCATACAGGGCAAGATAACGGGTTCACATAAGTTTATCTCATATTGATAACATAAGCAGCGGAAGGAAACAAAGAATACAATAAGAATCTCTTTTATTAATAATGAACTGATGATTACAAAGGCTTTGAAAAGTCCAACTGAATAGGCCAACTGGCTACAATGCTCATGATCTCTCTAGCTCACAAAGGATTACATTGTTCCATACATTATGCCTCTTTATAGCCAACAAGTAGTCTTCGGCTGAACATCTCCATGTTGCAAGTCCGAATGCCAATGCGGTAGCTCGCCTCGAAACGCTAAGGACTCCATGCCTCGGCGCATCCAAGCCAAGCTTCGTCCCAAGTCGAATATATCCTGAACCTGCGAGTAAACTAGTGGAGGATTAGTGCTTTCGTCCTCGTTACACTGATCAAGATCCACTCGACTAATCCAACACTAAGTAAATTTAGTGAAGCATGCATCTTTATTTATTTATCTTTCTATTTAGCCTTAGGATAAGTTTCATGGAAATATTCAAGCGGTTATCGATAGCAACTGAATCATAATTGTGTCTATATCGTGTCCCTGCAACAGATACAGTTAGACATAATATGAACATAAACATGTTGATCGTGCCCATCTCCGTCTTGTTTCGTCTAGCCTACAATAGTTAGAAATTTGCATAACCAATCATACAAATCACGCAGCCAACCAAGCAAACTTAACATAAGCATAAGGGTGGCAGGCTTTGCCCCTGCACCTAATGCTAGTCTTAGCCTACCGGTCCTATCTATATAAAGGTCACGATGTTCCGTACCGTAATGGATTGGTATATTAAAGTGTAAGCCGGCGATCGCTTTGGCACGGGTTGTTAGCCTAATATCCAAAGGATCCCAAACTACTAGTATTGTGGCTTATCACATCAATAGGAGTGCGCAACCCGTCTGAATGAAGTGCACCACCAATACTCCTTAATTCCCTCAGCGGTAGAAGGCCCCTAGCGCCCCGGCGATTCTACGTTCGAGGGAAGCACGCCCGTGCACGAGCCATCCATCCAAGTCTATTGACCATGCAATACGCGCCTGAGTTTCATACAATGAAACAAGTTCGCCTATTTCTACTCCATTGGCACAATGCCCCGACTGAATCAATGTTCATCACTGATCGCCCCGAAGGCCATAAATATTTCGAAGGCACCATGCCACATCCGACAGTTCTGTCACAACATTCGTGCCACAACTGTTCTGTTCGCCATGAAGCTATCTTTATGAGTCCCTTGCACATACGTACATCTTGACACATATATCTTCTTTCCTTCGAGTCGTGCATTAGATGCACGCCTCGATACCGTATTTCCATGTTCTAAGCCTTAGTGTTCAATGTTCTTTTGTGTCGTGCATTTTGTGCACATCTCAATATTTTTTTTCAATATTCTATCTTAATGTTCGATACCCACTAAGAACTTTACTCGATTTGAGCCAATACTCGTTAACTTGATAGTAGCATATGCATACAAGGATACATATTATTAGACATAAAGGAGTAGTGTCACGCCCCGCTCCCGAATAATCGGGTACGGGTCGATGTCATGCCCGGCCTACACTGTCGTTGACAGCGGTAGTGAGCCGTCTAGTCATATAAATACAAGAGTATCCCATCACAGCATCTAATCGCGGAATCTATACTAGCCATCACAGCAATCCACTATATAATTATTACAAATTATACATGAATGTCCGGGTACAAAGCCGGTAAAAGACAAATGATACAACAATAACATATAATCAATACACTCAATCATTCTCTATACATGAAACTAGCTATCTCAATGTCAAGCGAGCTCCAATGCCAGTCATGACAATCTAAGGATCCATCTCACCTATAATCAACGATCCAGTCAGGAAAGGAGCAAAGTACAATGTAACTCAATAAAACTCACCATGGAGATCAATGGAATGGTACAATGTAGCAAGTAGAACTGAACAGAGAAACAATGAAATATAACATAAATATGCACTAACTATGTGCACATGTGCAATTGGACGTTATCAACATGTGGAGACTAATATATAATCAGGCGTATAAAATATATATGCTATCAGTCACGAATAAGTAGGCATGTCTAATGACAATGCTATCAGTCACGCAATAATCAGGCATGTCTGACGACAATGCTATCAGTCACGCACGAAATGGACTCAGGCATACAGAGTATGCTATCAGGCAAGATTTGTCCAATATTAGTCCATCACATGTCTCTAGAACGTCCCCCACCCGACACGAGAAACAATGCAAGCAAGCAATCAATCGAGAACTAGTGAAATGAATGACACGATAACAAGTGTAAGTGCAATGCATGCAATGATGGTAATACTGAGTACATGTACTTGCCTTTATTCCGGGATTTGTCCAAGCCTTCTAGATCACCTAAAATAGAAATGACAATTAGAATATAATATTTATCTTATTTCCACTAACTCATTTACTATATCACTAACTCTAAAATTAATTCTACTGATCCTGACAGGAATGCCTAATGTCTCCAAGTCACCTATAAATAAGAAAATTATATTTAAACAATACCTTTAAGAAAATTCTAGTCAAGTCAATTGACCAACCTTTAATTAACTAAACTCCTAATTACTCATTAAAGTCGTATACTAGCCAGATGCTATAACTCAACTAGTTAACTGCCTCCCTAAATCTGTGCACTACCAAAGTTGGCCCAAGGGTTAGATATGGTCAACTGGATTAAACCCAAAATAACAATTGTAATCACACTAGATAATCAATTAACCCTCAAGTCCAAGTCATCCTAATTTATTCAAAGCACTACCTCTTCCAACTGAGCCTGGGTTCAGAGACTCTCACTTTCAACTGTTGGTCCACACCATGATTATAAACTAAAGTTTAATCATTCCCTCTACTTATCAAATAGTCCTGCTACTTGGTTACTCAATAATTGAACTGACCCAAGCTATAACCTATTTCTAACGGCTACTATGGTTCAAACAGAGCAACCCAATGTCAGCTAATACTAAGAACCTAAACCAACAAGAACACACAGATCCTAACAGCCATCCCGACACACCTGTCTCTTGTGTCCACGGAATTTCTGGACACAGGACCAATCCTTCTGAGCACAGTGTCCGTCCCGACACTCATATGAATTCAATTCGACACAGAATTTCCTTACTTATGGCTACCTAAAATCATCAAGAAGAAGTGTAGAAGATACCTGCAGCGTACTGAGACGAGTCCAAGCTTCTTCGTGTCCGATACGAGTCCAAAACTAATAGCACTAATGGCCTAGGCATTTCATCGAACACCATACGTACACAAAAAGAAGGTGCTAATATTAGTCATATTTGTATTGAATTGACTCCAAAATTGGAGAATTCACAGGATCGAATCGAGAAAGACTCACCAACACCAACTATCAGTAAAATCCAAGAATTAGACAACTGGATCGATCAAAATGACACTGCTGACATAACTTCCAATCAAGAACATATACACAGAAGGAATTCGAATGTCTCAAGGAAATTTACAAGGAGAATTTACTCACCAACACGAACATAGTTGATCGACGAAGTGGCCGAGTCGAGTTTAGAATTGAGCGTGGATTTATCTAGTCCGTACGAGAAAGGGACCAGCACTGTGTCGATCCGAGTTGTCGCCGTCGTCGATGACTCGTCACCGATCCGTGGAGAGTTGGATACGAGAACACTACGTCTAGTCACCACTCGAAGAGAGGATGCTCTTCCATGGCCGCCATTACTGACCGCTCGAGGAAGAAGAAGGCCTCGGGCCTCACCGCCAGTTCGTCATCGCCAAGGTCGCCATGGCCGAATCTTTAGAAGCACAGAGAAGAAGAAGGAGGAGCGGTCAGTGGAGAACGGAGCAGAGCTTCGCCGTCCAAGAATGGTGATGATAAAAAATGGAGGGGGCGGTCGCTTTATATAGGCCGAGGGGGCTCGAGCAGTTACAATCGAACGGTCGACGTCGGGGAGGCGGTTATGAAGCAACGGAGGAGATGGACTCGACGGTTAGAAGGTGGTTACAATCGGACGGCTATGGGGAATTGGGCGGTGGAGAACCAACGGTATAGATAAAGAAGAAGACTCTGGAAGCTCCATTCCCTTTCGCGGCGTTGCGTGTCGAGGACTCCGCTCGTCGTCGACGTCGGTTCACAGCAGAGGAAAGAAGAGTTGGAGGGAAGAGAATTGAGTTGAATGAATGAATGGGGTTTGAAACCAACGGTTATATATTGGAATGATGGATCCGGGTTAGGGTTAATGGGTATCGAGTAGAAAATTTGATCCGCGCCCCAATTAGATGGTTGGGCCGGGTTGGTCTTATAATGCTGGGCTGGCTTTAAGGAAGGAATATCAATGGGTTGGCTGGCCCATGAATTTGGGAAAAATAATAAGGATTTAGCAATAGATCCTAATAGAATTCTTTTGAGAAAAATATTAACAAATCATAATAAATGGAAACATTCTTAATAAAGGATTTAAAATAACTAGTAAATTATTATTGATAATTAATGAAAAATAAAATCTTAAGTAAATTACAAGAGAAAACTCAATCTAGAAAAGTGGAGTTACAAGTAGGGGAGAAGAGTCATGAACCCGCCCATCTTAAGTCGATACGTCTTGTCGTTTCACCGAGCTGATGTGGCTCAATTCCATAACTTGATTGCATGGCTAACTCTCATGACTTAGCTATTTCATTGAGCTGCTCGAGTGATTCGGCCAACCGTACCCATGCCTTAGTCTGTTGTAAGGCAAGGTTTTAGTTTTACTGACATTATTGCAAATGAGACAAAATTTCGACCTCTTATAATTCAACGTAAAAGCGTAGCCTGCACATGAAGTCAACTAAAATCAATATCTCTTCGAATCGGACTTATGCCTTGCATCGTTTCAATTCATAGATTTGAATCAACTCAAATCTTCTTTCGGGCCAACGTAACTCTTGCATCGATTCGCATCGATACTTCATCAGGTCAACGCAACTCTTCGAGTCAACGACTAATCGTAATGTACCGTGTGGAGCGGGACATTACATAATATACCACTCAAAACAAGGTTCGTCCTCGAACTAAAACCAACACTCAATCCAAGTGTTTCGCTATTCCTCTCTCGTGCTCTCTTCTTAACCTCCCTCTCTTCATCTCTCTCTCTCTCCTCCCTATTTCTCTCTAACTTTCTCACTCCTCTCACTCACGCTCTGTCACGCCCCAGAACCAGAATACTGGAGAGCGGGGGCGAACATAGCCAGCTACGTATAATAAAACAGAATCCACCCCATTATACGGTCACGGCTGTCTAGATATATGAGGGTTTATCTACAAACCATCAGTCTCTTATGGTCAATAACAAGACTATATGTCTTAATCTCAAGCAAGCAAGTAAAGTTACAAGATGTAAGATCACCAAATATACAATAGTAAGGCGTCCCAAACATTACATATTCAGCTGATCATGAAGCTAGTCGTATACGATGTCAGGACTAGCGAGAGTTTAGTCATACATGATCAACCCTAGGATCTGTCAATCATGTTACAGCCCGTAGGCAGACATTAAGTAAAAATGTACACGAGCTAACACTTGTTCGGCGGCTAAACGCCTCAAAAGAATATTTTTACAATAGAGTGGGAGAGCCAAAATAAACCCACTCGTTGCCAGGATTCCTTCTAGTGGTCACCATCTGGCTGGAAAGTCGGTAGATCCTCTGGAGCTGCTCTGGTATCTGGCCATACAAAACCAACTGGGTCAGACCCCAGAAAGAGCAAGTGCCACAAATGAGGCTTCACTTAGGAACTAAAACTAGCAATTAGCACAAGAATATAATTACATAATAAAAGACGATAATTAAGGAAAAATATGACATGTGATATACGATGAGATAACCATGGGACTATTCAGATAACCAGGTTACAACCCGTAAACCAAATAAGGACCGGGGTTGTAACCCTTCGTCTGAACAAAACTTGGCTTCTCCCACCATTTATCGGCAAGATAAATATAAGAAATCAGGTTAAGTAACAATCTTGTACATGATTAAGACAAGACTAGACTGATTGAACTCCATCCAACATTTCACGGCCAAGCAATAAGTACGGCTTGATACTTTAACTAACTAGGGTTATCATAGGCCTAGTTACTAGCAAGATGCAGTGAGATAATTCCACAGCCACAAGCCCTGCAGACCATCCAGGCTATCCGGACGCAATTAGGGGTTAAATTCAGGAGGTACATCGTCCAGGAAATACATGTACCCTTATGTGACTTAGAGGGTGCAACACATGACAGTGTGCTGGAAATGTGTCCTACTCGACGGCAGGCTACAGATCCCAAGTAGGGCGTCCAGATAACGGGATTACCTGTAGCTGGAAAATCTCTTCATAAATACGGTGTTATTCTAGTTATTAGCCTTAGTCCTTTTTAGTAGGTACCACTGACCGTGGTACTCACGGGTCCCTGTCCTAGACATGATGCAAGACAAGACGGGTTTATTTGTACAAGCACAATCGTCCACGGTGTCCAGGTCATTCATTCTTGTCATGTCAAGTTAGCCGTCGCAACAACATATCAGGTATATCATGTCAAGAGTACACCACGGCGGGCTACTATCATGTCAGGTATATCATATCAATTATATCATGTCAAGTTAATTGTCAAGAGTGCACCACTACGGGTCACTGTCAAGTCAGGTCATTTGTCAAAAGTGTACCACAATGGATCACCATCGTGTCATGTCAATTAATATGGCACAAGCACACATGTGATAATTAAATATTAGCAGGAGCAAGGGCCGTGGGCTCATGCGGCTCAGAAATTTTTTTTATGCGGCCAGCAAGTCACTATCAATCATTACACTAACAATTCGTACTTAGGGAAGCAATTTAGAATCACACATTATTTCCTCATAATAATATAATTGTAATGACAAATAAGACAAAAGATAGTGGGACCCACAATTAATGCAAGTATGCCATGCGGCCAGCCAATAAATGTTGTCACTGTACAAGAGTTAAATAATTGCATGCACTAAAGAAAATAAAATATTGAGCTTATGCGGCAAGCAATGGGCATATGCGGCCAGGAATATATATAAGCATGCAAATGCATGCAAATATTGTAAGGCCATGCGGCCAAATATGGCTAAGGCCATATGCGGCTAGCAATTTACTTGCAAATGCATGCAAGCATGCATCATGCAAACAAATCAATAAAGGGCCATGCGGCCAAATATGGCTAAGGTCACATGCGGCTAAATATGCAAATGGCCATGCGGCCATAAATGATCCCATGCGGCCAACGTGTTTTCCCATGCAAGCAAGCTAAAGACGTACAATTAATGCCTATGCATGCGGCTAAATATGCAAATGCCATTAAATATATATACATGCATCTAATGCATGCAAGGAGCCATTAATATATCTACGTGCAACTAATGCATGCAAGGAGCCATTAAAATATGAGCATGCATTTGCTGCATGCAAAGTTCAATTAAATATAGGTGCATGTAGCTAATGCACACAAAGTGCAATTAAATATGGATGTAGCTAAGGCATTATTAAATGCATGCAGCATACAAAGGAAGTTAAATACAATTAAATATATAGGCCATACGGCCAACAAGTTGTAGGAACAGTGGCCATGCGGCCAGGCTAATTATACATGCGGCAAATGAGCCGGTTGCATACAAAATGTAAGCAAACATTTAATGCTAAAGCTAATGATAAATATTTAATGTAAGCAATATTTAATGCTATTGGCCCAAGGCCATGCGGCTCGTTTAGCAATATTTAATGCTAATGGACAAAAGTCCATGCGGCTATGAATTGGCAAATTGCCATGCGGCTAACATTGTGCTGGCCATATACGACTAATTTTGGATTGGCTTATGCGGCCAGACAATTAATTAATGGGCCATGCGGCTCAGGCAAGTTGCATGCAAAATGCATGCAAGCATGCAAGCAACTTAATTAATGTAAGCAACTTAATTAAAAGGCCATGCCACATAAATGGCCCTGGCCGCATAAGCAAGAAAGGCCATACGGCCAGAACTAGGAAATGCTCATGCGGCTCAGAGTGCAATTAATGGCTCCCACAAAGAACATGTCCATGGAAAATACCATGGCCTCCATGTTCCTCCAAACAAAATAAGAACCCAAATCCAGACTCCCATAGGTCAAATTTGAGCTAAATGGAATTCTCTACATCATGGAACCATCAACTAGCAAAAATATGCAAGTTTGATAGATCAAAATTCATGAAAACCGAAAATACCACAAAACTAGATCTACAAGAAATTAACCACAGAAATGAAAAGTGCTAAGTACTAAAGTGGGTTAGAAACACATGAGGAAGACAATGGAATAATAAAAATAGGGTTCCTCCATGAAGCAAGATGCACTTGCCTAAGCTCTACACTCTCTCAGGTTGGTGGAGAAGTAATGGTGGAAAAGAAGAAGAGTTAATGAGGAGAGAGAAATGTATGGTAGGATATTTAATGAAGGTGGTGGTAGGTGGGAGTGGTTTGGTTCACATAAAATCTAGCAAAATCGAACCAAGCCGAACCAAGTCAAGTCGGGCCGAACCAAACCAAGATAAATCCATCAATGAAATGCCAAAATAAATCAAGCATGGAGACATGCAATACAGGTGAAAATACGTACACGTATTCCAAATATGTAATACGAGATATGGGCATTACACGCCCGCGCACCCGTGCCTGCCGGTGCCACACGCGGCATCGGCCACCGCCGTCGGTCTGGCCGGCCAACCGCCCTCCACCGTCGGTACTCCCTTTCATCCGTACCTGTCTCTCTCTCCCGTACACTATCTCCCTCTCCTTTCTCTCGGCCTCTCTCCCCCTCTCTTAAATTCTCCCTCTTACTCTCAATCATCTCCATCTCTCCCTCTCTTATTCTCTCCATCTCTCCATCTCCCTCTCAAAACCCTCTTCATAGCAGCCCGGACCCGTGCCCGTACGTGCTCGCTGCCCCGGCCACACCCGTCGGTCGACCACCCACTCACCGCTGGCGGCCTCTCTCGTGGCTGCAGCTTTCATCACCACCTCTAACACCACCATCATCATCTTTACTATCATCATTATCTCCATCACCAAACCAAACCCTAAAATCCCATTTGAGAGGAAAAAAGGAGGATAAAGAAGAAGAATTTGAAGGAGGAGGAAGAAGAAGAAATTAGAGAAGAAGGCTCAAGCTCTAACCCCCAATTCCAAACCCAAATCTATTTTTTCCAAGGCAAGCCCTCTCCTATCATAAATCCTTTAATTTTTTTCATGTCAAATTTCCTATATTGTTTCCTTAGATTGTTTGATATTAGTTATTATGAAATAAATGACTATATCCAAAAAATTAAAATTGTTCTAGTGGGTCATTAGAAATGAATTGTGCATGACCTAGAAATTGGGAATGTATGAATATGGTTATTCTAGTATGCTTGCTTATGAGGACTTGCTTGTGAGGTTTAAGTAGATTAAGGCTCTAACCTTAAGCCCCAAATGTGAAATTCTATTATAGATTTGTTATAGTTATTTACTATGTTAGTGAGGGTATAAGTTTATATTCGTGTATGCTTGATGATCGTACACTTGCCAATTTGGGTCTAAATTCAAGTAGAACTCATAAATCCCTCTTCGGAATGCCTTAGATTACTTTATGGTTGAAATAAAAAAAAATTAGATTCAAAATGGAAGGATTAACCGCTGCTCATAATTAAAAATATTATTAATTTCATATGTTAGATGACATTTTAGGCCTAAGAATTAATAATTATTATTAAGGTCATATGGTACTTCCAATACGAGTTTTGGATCTCTCCGACTCGATTTTGTGACCCAATAGGCCGTTAGGGATTATTTAAAATTGAATTCAACACATCTAATAATCTATTTAGACTATACAGTACATCGCAAAAAAAGAAATTTATATTATGATTAGCCTCAATGTCTTATAATAAAGATTTTAGATCCTACTGGTTCTAAAAAAAATTAGTCTCTAACCCATACATATGTCGTGTTCATTTAAGTCCAACATGTTCTTAGACCAATATTAGTACAAATGATATATTGAGACAGAGAAGTTTATTATGTTAAATATTTATTAGGCCTGTCGGGGTCAAATTGAGCTAATGACGAAATAACTAATATGTGTTTGTTAAACTCAGCAAATATCTAGTTTAAATATATGGTTTGATTTTTTTTAATTGTAGAATGTTCAATACTCTATGGATAAAGTATTTGATGTAGAATTCAATAGGAATTATATTTCCATTTTTGTATAATTTTGAATTTAAAGTGTTATGATTATTGACTTGTATTGAGCTTTATGTACTTGTGTAGCAAACCTCGATCAGTATAAATTGCTAAAAATAACTAATTGCTAAGGTAAAGTGTACGATTGGTAAGAAAGCTCTTGGTTTGAATTATGATTTATTAGATATATAACTGCGTCTGATTTCCGGTGTTGAGTTGTTCCACCGAAGGGGTCGGTGTACCCAGAAAATTCTACGAAGGGTTGCTCCGGATATTTTATAAACTATGAAAATTTTCGGAGTCCATTATACAAAGGAGGCTCTGCCAAAAAATTTGAAAACCTTGGGAGTTAGCCAAATTTTTTTTGAAAATTTTGTGATACTCCAAAATAACCCTAGAAGTTTTCTAGAAAAGACGGACCCCTGTCAACTCTTAAAAAAGACTTAACTAGAAAATGTTTTAAACATAGTCTAGGATGCGTAGTGACACCGATACGTGTCATGCAAGCGTAACTTAAATCTCTAAATAAAATCTGCTCAGTACCATATTGGAAGGATTGTACTCCTAATTTGATATTCCCGCCTTCATGAGATTATCCTGGAAATATTGGATATATGAAACTTGAGATTTTCCTTATACTTCATTCCTGTGAATTATACAAGATACACTTTTGTATCTTAAGAATTCTTTTGCATGTTAAAATGGAGATGGTACACAGAGCAGTATAAAGCAAGATAATAGAATAAGTTGATTGTAGAAAATAATTAGAGAGCATTAGGCAAGGAAGAACAACTTGAATACCACCTACGAACTTCCGCAATATAATAACAACAAAAGTTGATCAGTATTAAGCTCTTTCGTAAGGCCTTACGAAGTGAGTGTGTGAGGCTTAGCTTACTATCATTTTCCTACCTAATTCGATTAAAAGATCGATTAGGGTTGTGATATTTTCTACTTAATTCAATTTAAAAGGATCGATTAAGGTAATTGATGCTCATCTTTTCTCACGATGTGAGAAGGCCGGAATCTAAGTACCGTGCCACCCTGCCACAGCTTGATCCCTAGCCACGGGATTATTATCGAAAAACTAGTTGTTGTGGTTATTCAAAAGTTGTTCTCCAAATTGTATCATCATCATATAGGAAACTTGATCGTGATTGTGGTAGTAAATTTAGGTTGTTGTGATTGTGATTGTTATTGTTATTTATGAATTATTAGGATTTTGTCGTAGGAAGAACACTGAAGAATTTACTAGAATATAATTAAGTCAGAGTCATATTTTAATTTAACGCTATGTTTCCTCTGAATTAATTTATCAATTCCCTTCACTTTGGAATTTTGGGAATCCAATCATCTTAGAGATTCTCAATTAATTTATTTTATTTTCTCGTCCTTGATTGAGGGCTTGCATGTCATTTGACGACCTAGTATTGTTCACTAGTTTTGTCAAAGGAAGCTGCCATCAAATATTAAAGTACATCTGGAGACAAGAACATGATGCTACCATTGAAGACGATTGTGTTGGAACCAGATTTCTTCTTATCATCTATTTAAGATATAAATGTATTATATATATAATTATATTTGGGTTAATTGTTGTATTGGGTAGAAAAGTCTATTTTCCTATTTATAGCTTAGAATGTCACTTTTAAAATGATATTGATTTTATTATGCAAGATTATGACCTGTGAAAACCTATCCTAGAACCTTATGGGCGACAATCGCGAATATGGATACTGGAGTATTCATATGTTGCATAGCCTGGAGATGGTGTTACGTACTCGGCTGCCGTATTCTAGGAGCGGGGCGTGACAGAACCCAATATGACTTGGGATAATTTTAAGGAGCAATTCAAGAAAAAGTTCTTCCCAGATGTTGCTAGGAATCATTAGATAAGCAATTCCATAATATCAAGCAAGACGATCGAACTGTTGATGAATATGCAGCTGAATTCAGCCGACTCTGTAACGTCCTATCACGCCCCAGAACCAGAATACTGGAGAGCGGAGGACAGACACAGCCAGTTACATATATAGAAGTGAATCACACCTCGCAATACGGTCACGGCTGTCTAGATGCATGAGGGTTTAACTATAAGCCAACAGTCTCTTATGGTCAAGTACAAGCCTATTGTCTCAATCTCAAGCAAGCAAGTAAATGTAACAAGATGGTAGATCATCAGACATACAAAGTAAGACGTCCCATACGTTACATATTCAGATGATCATGAAGCTAGTCATACAAAATGCGAAGAATAGCAAGAGTTTAAGTCATACATGATCAACCCTAGGATTTGTCAATCATGTTACAGCCCTTAGGCGGAGAGGAATATAAATTTAACACGAGCTAACACTTGCTTGTCGGCTAAATGCCTCAAAAAATAATTTACAATAAAGTGGGAGAGCAAAATAAAACCCACTCGTTGCCAGGGTTGCGTCTAGTGTTCACCATCTGGCTGGATGGATGGAAGATCCTCGGGTGCTACTTCGAAATCTGGCCATACAAAACCAGCTGGATCAGACCCCAGAAAGAGCAAGTGCCACAAGGGAGGCTTCACTTAAGAACTAAAACTAGCATATTAACACATAAGGACATAATGATAACGAAAGACATGAATTAAAGGAAACCGGGTGATAAATGATAAGATAACTAAAGGACTATTCCAGTAACCAAGTTACAACCCGTAAACCAAACAAGGACAGGGGTTGTAACCCTTCACCTGAACAGAACTTAGCCTCTAACCAATTATCGATAAAATAAAGTATAACAGTAACGTGCTGAGATAACCATGTACTGGTTTTGCCTAGGCAAGACTAGACTAGACTCCATCCATCAATCACGGCCAAGCAATGAGTACGGCTTGATACTTTAACTAACTAGGGTTATCACAAGCTTAGTTACTAACAGGATGCATCGAGATGTTCCAACAGCCACAAGCCCTGCAGTCTTAATCCAGGTTATCCGGTCACAAGTTGAGAGAGTTGGATTAGGTGACTTGGGGGTGCAACACATGACAGTGTGCTAGAAATGTGTCCTACTCGACGGCATGCTACAAGTCCAATTAGAGCGCCCAGATAATGGGACTGCCTGTAGATGGAAAATCTCTTCATGGACTACTTGATCAATCTAGTCGTTATCCTAGTCAGATTCAGTATGAATCCCTGACCGTGGTAACCAGGAATCCATGTCTTAGACATGATGCAAGACGAGACATATAGCTTATATAAGCACAACCATCCATGGTGTCAAGATAAGAGTTACTTAGCGAGTCAAGATAGCCGTCGCAACAGCATATCAAGATTTATTATGTTAGGTTACTTATCAAGATTACTTGTCAAGAGTGCGCCACAACGGACCACCATCAAGAATTATCATGTCAAGTTACTTGTCAAGAGTGTACCACGACGGGTTACCATCAAGAGTTATCACGTAAGGTCATAATGTCGTGTCGGGTTCATGTAAGTGCACCACGACGGGCCACTATCAAGGAGTTTTTAGAGAGTGTACGTGCCATACCAAGATCGTGTTTAAAGCTCAGAGTACATGTGCAACACAGAAAATAACCTAATATGACTTAGTCAAGTAAAGAGTACAAACAAAGTCACAATTCACACTAAGGACCATGGGGTGTCATGAAGGGCATGCACCCAAACGAATGTACTGAGAGTGGCATACGCCCAAGGCTATGCACCTAAGGGCATGCGCCCACATGTATGTGCCCACATGAGTGAGGCCGAGTGCATAGTCTATGCACCCACATGAGTGAGGCAGGGTGCATAGTCTATGCGCCCACATGAGTAAGACAGGGGGCATGGAAAGCTAAGTCAGGAGCCATCTATACTGGCTATGTGGGGGCATAATAAGAGCTATGCGCCCACAGCAAAGGGACACTATGCCTTAACACATACTTGAAGTTATGCACATAAGCAAGTAAGAGTCATGGGCGCACATAAGGCCATGCGCCCACACTGAGGAAGGCAAGAAGCTTGGAGGCATATATAGGGCTATGCGCCCAAGGCTATAGTTTCTGTGGGCGCATAAAATGCCATGCGCCCACACTGTTCTTCTTCTCCAACCCGAAAAGAAGAACCATGGAACCCATGAACTTCCAAGGTCCATAAATCACTCAAAATAAATCAAAATTTGGGTTTTCAAAGGTCCATTTTGGGTGAAATCAAATTCTCTACAACATAGAACAATCAGAACTTGGAAACAAAGAAGTTTGAGAGATCAAAACCCAAGAAAACTAAAATTTGAGAAAACTTAGATCTATAAGTTTTAATCCTCAAAAACCAAAAATGCTAAATACTAAAGTGTCTTAGAAGCTTGTAGGGAAGACAATCGAACAATAAACATGGAGTTCCTTCATAAAGCAAGTTGCACTTGCCTAAGGTGGTTGGAGAGAATTAATGGAGGAAGAAGAAGTAAATGAAAGTAAAGGAGGAGAGAGAAAAAGGGATTGCTTTATAAATGGGGGTTTATCATGATGAACCACTCACCCAAACCAAACCAAAATAAACCAAGCAAAGCCATGCCAAGCTATGCTAGACAAGCCAAGATACGGGTCAGAAATCTGTACACGTATACTGAAAATACGTATAACAAAAAATGGGAGTGACACGCCCCAGTCCCAAAATACTTAGGACTAAGTACGTAAACATGCCAGCTGTATACATACGAAGTATACTCCAATGTATAGAATTTCCGTATGTATACATAAGCTGTAAATGCGGTAAACCATGATAACTAAATCTCATCCATAGAAATAAAGAATAATACTATAATCACTATGAATTTATCATTTACATGTAGTTGGGCGGAGACAAATCCACTACCAACTAATTGAAATGAGAAAAATATACAAGGAATTGACCGATAAAAATGGCAAGATGAACCATGAGCAATCATCTTCGAAGAAATAGAGAGGATCACGGCTTTGGCTAGAACACCTGCAAAAAGTTATAAAGCACACACCTGGAGAGATCACCAGGTCCTCAAAGGGACATAAGAAGATACATGAAGAACATGCTATATAAACTGTGATATATAATAGAAAATAAAAGGATGCATGCAATAGGGTGCCTACCAGTTCTACAGTGATAATGCAGTTAAGAACAAACCTTCAACGCATGGACACTTTGGCTACAGAAAACTCGATATGGTCCCACCAGAATACAGGGACCTCAAAGCATAACATTCATCGAATGTCAGAGGCCAGCAGGATCAGGAATAAGAAAGTGCATATATGACCCATATGTTAAGGAACTGTCCTCCCCATCCAATGCCTAGTAGGGACACATCCATGTCCCATAGGAACCTCTAGTAACTGCCAAGTCCACTAGCATGCAATTCTATTGGTAGTTACTCCTAACAGTCGTACGCCTCATACGTATCGGTGGCCAGCCGACTACGCGAGTACGTGTCCTACATGAGACTTACAACTCGTGATAATCGTATGTCAAGGCCATATGAGGTTTACCAATACCTCATCATAACTGAGTGGTCACTAGGCTAAGCCAATGTAAGAGAATAAAATCAAAAACAGTAAAACGACCGATGGAGTCGCTTGCACCCAAGTGTGACTTGGACGCACAGTGATATAATACTAACAATAGATAAGTAATGCTGAATATAAATAACTAAAAATAAGAATAAGTAAATCACAGAATAAGGTGGCAAGGTATCTTGCTTGGCGGTACGAAAATGGCAATCCAACAATCAAGTACGTCGGCAGTGAAATCTCAAAATCCACGAACAACTCCGAATGCTAAAACAAACATCAAGAACATTCCCGTTGTAAAATATGTATCTGGAAAATGCTATCCAAAAGTCCAATTCTAAAACAGGGGCAAAACCATAATTTTGGGTCAAAACGATGTCCGCCGTTAGACCGTTTTGTACCGAAATGCGTGCTAGTACCTATTGTCACGCCCCGCTCCCGTAGGAGCGATTGTCCTCGCTAAGGCGTGATGCCGCACGAGCCTAGATTGCGCTCGTGTAAGGCGGGTTCCATAACGGCCGATTACAGCGGCTGCGACGGGGTCGTCGCACAGAAGTCCCGTGCAGAGACATTGTTTTATAGCAGCGGAATTAAAGAAGAACACGTGAACACAAGTAACTCAAAAGAATCTCTTTATTGATATTGAATACAAGATTACACTTGTGGACGCAAGGCCAAATTACAATGTCTCTCGTACTCACTTTTCTCTCATTTACAAGTCACTCTGCTCTCTCTCTTCTCTCGATACAATACTTGATTCCAGCGGAAGCTTCGGAAGGCGATGTCCATACATTATGTCCTGTATAAGTCTTCAATCACCGCGGCCGCAAGCTTCGAATCGCCAAGGAACTCCGTGCCTCGACGCATCCAAGCGAGCTCCGCGCCACGAGCTTCTACCTGTGCCTGCACATGAAACACTGTGTGGGTGTCAGTACCACTGTACTGGTGGAGTGAGCTCCTCGCCCACCCATACAAAACCTACACGTTTCATTTACTTTGTGCAACATAAACCCTTTTTCGATTGTCTTTCTATTCTTGCCTTAGGATCAGTTTTAGGACCGGCGCCTTGGCGCAACTTGTGTATCGGAACCAACTCGTGCTTGCAATGTCAACGTTAACTCGTACTTTGTCTCTAGATTACTCTTTGTGCCAACAACGTTAACCTATCAAGTCGTGTTTGCCTTACGGCCATAATCAGAGACGCAACTACACGAAGGACTCCATTTCCTTGCCTCTAGACCTTTCTCGTGCTTGTATTATCGACGCACTGGCTTATACTTATCTTTTGGGCCAAACTCTGGGACGTAATGACTCGGTCGTGCCATACTCGATTCGTGCTTCAATATTACCGAGGCAGTGCCTCCTCGCTTAGTCTTGCCTATACTTGTGTTGTGACAACGCGGCCGTGCCTCATATTTCGAGGTCGTGCCCAGCAACTCAACGTAACTTCACACAACTAGCCCTACGGCCCTTCTCGACTTAACTCGCGACAGCTCAAGCCTAACTCATGCAACTCTATGCCAACAACATAACACTCGACGCCACATCTCGTGCCGAAGCACGTCGCCTTCGCGGTAGCCAAATCTTAGGCTCCGACATTGTGTCTTTTTAACTCATACATATTCAACTCAATCCAAAGGCACACACACGGATTTTCGCCTGTGTCGACACATCTATTATGAAAGATCACTAGCCTAACCAGCCATGGTGGACATAAAACTTACCATATTAGTTGATAACAATTTTATATTAAGTGTTTGTTATGGGATTGGCCTAACCAGCCGCCTTGGACGTAGCCTGGTAATACGGGACCCCTGCAACGCAGGTAGCGAGCCCCGATGCAAGTCCCCGTCTTACCGATTGCCTTTCCAGCGTTGCCTAACCAGCGCGGCTACAAACAGTTTCTTCCTAGGCCGAGACGGTCCCGTGGCCTCGGAATTCCGCTCGAAGAAACCACCCCTTGTCGACAAGTGTCCAAGTTCATAAGGGTTAACATGGTGTATTTTAGGATACCGTTGGGGCTTATTATGTGATCAATTCATTTACTTGGTTGTTTTACTCTTTTCACTTTTTGTACTTCCTTTGCAGAGCCCCTAACCAGGGTTGCCTCGGCGACTACCCATCGCTTAGACTTAACATTCTTTGAACTCAGGGAACGGCTACTGCACAGCCTTCCAACTTAACTTGAACATAACGTGTTTCCATAAGTATCGACCGACCGTGGCTAACTTTCCACTGAACCAACCGTGGCTCGTGCCTCTAAACTGACTCGTGTTCGACGCAACGCTGTCGCCCAAGTCATACTTCATATGACGGGCCTTGGGGTCGTGGGACTATTTATCTTGACAACCGCAGAATGAGCGGGATAGCACGTAGAATAACTTAGGTCGACCGGCATAACTTTGCCTAACCCACTCAAGCCTACAACATAACCCAAGGGACGAGCAAAGGCTATGCCAAGCCTTGCGGGACAGGACCGTGCATGCTTTAGCAAGCATTGTGCGGACGACGCCTATGACTTAGGCTAACTCTCAGCTTTTGCACCGAAGACCAACTTTCCTTCACCCAAGCCACGGGACGAAGGACCGAGTGTCATTTTTAAAGCACGCCGTGCACCAACTCTAAGCCGACCGTGGAACGTTTTCCATGTTCTAACTCGATTCAAACCGTCGGGATTATTCCCTTAGCTATGTGGATGCGTAGCTTTTATTATCAAGCCTAACTTGTGTAAGTTGAAAACACGATTTATTATGTGAAGGCAAAGATGAGGAGAGTTCACCGAAACTACCCCACCTGAGCGATGTCTCCGAGCAAGCCGTTGCAAGGCTAAGGCCGAACGCCGTCGGCATTTCGATTCCTCCGATTGACTTTGCGGGACGGGACACTACATCATACACCACTCAGAACAAGTCTCGTCCTCGAGACTTTCCTGAAGGCAAGCTATCCTACCATTTCTATGGCCAAGACTTAATCGTACGCACACTGCCTATGCGTTTCTTCGATTGCGAGCCACGCTCGCACGACTATCAATTTTTCCTTTAACACGGTTTCAAGATCTCGACACACTCCCATCTTTCAAGCCTTGCTTGAACTCGTCGTATCACTTGGCTGGATCGTGCACGCATTCCAAGCGTCCCCAAAATACATGTATTCAACTAAGCCGCATGATAAAGAATTTGTCATTCTCACTCGAGTCGCATCGTGCACATACCCAGGCGTCCCTGAAATATATGCATGTCAGCCGAGTCTCGTGAGCAGGGTTTCCTATATTCGTGATCCATGCCATCCATCCATGCCAATCCTCAGATCTTTCATTCCGATTGCTAACACTTGAAACAGGGCGTCTCGCCTAACCGCTAGGCTAATCTTTACGAGGCTAAGTCAATGTCAGGATTGGAATCATAGTTCCCCAACAATAATGCCAACACTGACCCCAATCCTAGGGTCAAACCAAAGTCGGTAGTACGGGATTTTCTACCCAAGCTCGCGTCACTCAGATTTCTACACATCAAGCACGATCACCTATTCGCCTCAGCGCATTCGTTGCGCGTATTCGAATCCATTCAAATCACCAATTCTAACCAATTCATGTATTCGATCACGAGGTCATCTAGCTTGACAATACGTTGTGCCCCAATCTCACGCGAGTCCGATTATCTACGGTGGTTCATGAATCACCATGCAACGCACCCGCAGAATAATCATTCTCATCGGGGCGTAACTCTTGTTTGAGTTTAGACTAACTCATTTTCGATACGCGGATTGGACCTACTCAATCCTCAAGTTCGATTCTTCAAGCACACAAATCCATTCTCGAGTCACCTTCGCGTCAAACCACAAATTGAAGCACAAATTGTCGTACCGTACAAGTTCGACCACTCCCGCTGTATGAATCACCATACCAGCGCTCACGCAGAGTGATCGCCCTAATCAGCATGACGCATGTGCGAGGCTTGAGTAGCACTCGCATAAGACAAGAACATCAATGTTGTGGTTATCGACAAAGCAAATCCAATAATTCCAAATTTTTATCCAAGCCAAGTTCGATCGTCATTCATTCAACTTAGAAAATCCTCGAGCCAAGTCTATCTTTTCCTCGACACATTTTTAACATCCCAAGTATAGCATCCAACGAAACAATGACATTTGTACGACCGTCATTCGCCGAGGCAGAGTGCCCCCAAGTTATCGCATATCAATCTTTGATACGCCTCAATACCATCGATGATATGCGTAACCTGACGATCTTCCTTTGCAACCAAATTTCGAGTCGTACGACTGATGCTATTGTCCGAACTGGATATACCACCATTCCTCGATATTCAAGATCAAGCTCGTTTCAAAATCGTTATTCAAAACTCAAGTCACATTTCCTTTGCATCAATCCGATATCGCACGCGCGATCCTCTAAGTTTCCTCGATCAAGACCATTCAATTTCATTCATCGTTCCGAAAAATTTTCTAACTCGCGTTGCTCGTTCACAAGTTGTCCGAACGAGATGCTCGTTTAGGACATTCGAAGTCACGACCAACTAAGCATGACACGTTCTAAGGCTTTGTGCGATCGCATCGCCTCGCCGCCATACTTGTGATCCTCAATATTTACTCGAACAATTTCTAAGACGAACCATACACCACTCAGATTCGAGCCACTCGACTAGTCGTCGACACTCATTCTTATTCTTCTCTGAACCTATCATATATACCACTCGGATTCAAGCCACACGATCTAGTCCTCAATCACGTTCGCGTCATTCGCTAAGACATCCTTTCAGATTCGTTCGACGAATCGCTAGCGTAGTCGCTCGCGTCGTATCGGCACACTAAGTCGTTCGCACTATTTCCTCGGAATCCAAATCAATCTTCCCAGTACGCCTAAGCGTTTGTCCGATAGCGTTCCTATCGATAGACACCCTAAGTATATCTCCATTCCCGACCGGACAATACTTAATGTCGCTCGCGACTCGTTTGCACCAAAAAGTCGAGGTGCGCGACGCAAAACACAACTTAGCCAAAAGGCCGTGTGCATAGCCATTCCTGTACGGACTATATTCCGAGTTTGCACGCTCAATTGCTAAGGTCGACGTTGGACTAATTAGGCATGCACGCGACTTGCTAACATTAGCACACATTTTCTATCGAGTCAAGTTTGCAACGTTCGGCACAAAGGCCCTATCGACGCATTTGGCAACGGCCTACCGATGCGTTAGATTGAACGCTTGTACGAGCTTTCGAAAATATTTAGACTTATTGTATGGACATGCCGAGGGACATTTGAGAGAGAGCGCACCAACGATGACAACTTGCGGAAGCAACAGAGTTTTGCAAAAATATCAAAGTTAAAGAATTCAATCGACGGTCCAAGGACGTAAAGCCGTGCTCTGATACCACTATGTCACGCCCCGCTCCCGTAGGAGCGATCGTCCTCGCTAAGGCGTGATGCCGCACGAGCCTAGATTGCGCTCGTGCAAGGCGGGTTCCATAACGGCCGATTACAGCGGCTGCGACGGGGTCGTCGCACAGAAGTCCCGTGCAGAGACATTGTTTTATAGCAGCAGAATTAAAGAAGAACACGTGAACACAAGTAACTCAAAAGAATCTCTTTATTGATATTGAATACAAGATTACACTTGTGGGCGCAAGGCCAAATTACAATGTCTCTCGTACTCACTTTTCTCTCATTTACAAGTCACTCTGCTCTCTCTCTTCTCTCGATACAATACTTGATTCCAGCGGAAGCTTCGGAAGGCGATGTCCATACATTATGTCCTGTATAAGTCTTCAATCACCGCGGCCGCAAGCTTCGAATCGCCAAGGAACTCCGTGCCTCGACGCATCCAAGCGAGCTCCGCGCCACGAGCTTCTACCTGTGCCTGCACATGAAACACTGTGTGGGTGTCAGTACCACTGTACTGGTGGAGTGAGCTCCTCGCCCACCCATACAAAACCTACACGTTTCATTTACTTTGTGCAACATAAACCCTTTTTCGATTGTCTTTCTATTCTTGCCTTAGGATCAGTTTTAGGACCGGCGCCTTGGCGCAACTTGTGTATCGGAACCAACTCGTGCTTGCAATGTCAACGTTAACTCGTACTTTGTCTCTAGATTACTCTTTGTGCCAACAACGTTAACCTATCAAGTCGTGTTTGCCTTACGGCCATAATCAGAGACGCAACTACACGAAGGACTCCATTTCCTTGCCTCTAGACCTTTCTCGTGCTTGTATTGTCGACGCACTGGCTTATACTTATCTTTTGGGCCAAACTCTGGGACGTAATGACTCGGTCGTGCCATACTCGATTCGTGCTTCAATATTACCGAGGCAGTGCCTCCTCGCTTAGTCTTGCCTATACTTGTGTTGTGACAACGCGGCCGTGCCTCATATTTCGAGGTCGTGCCCAGCAACTCAACGTAACTTCACACAACTAGCCCTACGGCCCTTCTCGACTTAACTCGCGACAGCTCAAGCCTAACTCATGCAACTCTATGCCAACAACGTAACACTCGACGCCACATCTCGTGCCGAAGCACGTCGCCTTCGCTGTAGCCAAATCTTAGGCTCCGACATTGTGTCTTTTTAACTCATACATATTCAACTCAATCCAAAGGCACACACACGAATTTTCGCCTGTGCCGACACATCTATTATGAAAGATCACTGGCCTAACCAGCCATGGTGGACATAAAACTTACCATATTAGTTGATAACAATTTTATATTAAGTGTTTGTTATGGGATTGGCCTAACCAGCCGCCTTGGACGTAGCCTGGTAATACGGGACCCCTGCAACGCAGGTAGCGAGCCCCGATGCAAGTCCCCGTCTTACCGATTGCCTTTCCAGCGTTGCCTAACCAGCGCGGCTACAAACAGTTTCTTCCTAGGCCGAGACGGTCCCGTGGCCTCGGAATTCCGCTCGAAGAAACCACCCCTTGTCGACAAGTGTCCAAGTTCATAAGGGTTAACATGGTGTATTTTAGGATACCGTTGGGGCTTATTATGTGATCAATTCATTTACTTGGTTGTTTTACTCTTTCCACTTTTTGTACTTCCTTTGCAGAGCCCCTAACCAGGGTTGCCTCGACGACTACCCATCGCTTAGACTTAACATTCTTTGAACTCAGGGAACGGCTACTGCACAGCCTTCCAACTTAACTTGAACATAACGTGTTTCCATAAGTATCGACCGACCGTGGCTAACTTTCCACTGAACCAACCGTGGCTCGTGCCTCTAAACTGACTCGTGTTCGACGCAACGCTGTCGCCCAAGTCATACTTCATATGACGGGCCTTGGGGTCGTGGGACTATTTATCTTGACAACCGCAGAATGAGCGGGATAGCACGTAGAATAACTTAGGTCGACCGGCATAACTTTGCCTAACCCACTCAAGCCTACAACATAACCCAAGGGACGAGCAAAGGCTATGCCAAGCCTTGCGGGACAGGACCGTGCATGCTTTAGCAAGCATTGTGCGGACGACGCCTATGACTTAGGCTAACTCTCAGCTTTTGCACCGAAGACCAACTTTCCTTCACCCAAGCCACGGGACGAAGGACCGAGTGTCATTTTCAAAGCACGCCGTGCACCAACTCTAAGCCGACCGTGGGACGTTTTCCATGTTCTAACTCGATTCAAACCGTCGGGATTATTCCCTTAGCTATGTGGATGCGTAGCTTTTATTATCAAGCCTAACTTGTGCAAGTTGAAAACACGATTTATTATGTGAAGGCAAAGATGAGGAGAGTTCACCGAAACTACCCCACCTGAGCGATGTCTCCGAGCAAGCCGTTGCAAGGCTAAGGCCGAACGCCGTCGGCATTTCGATTCCTCCGATTGACTTTGCGGGACGGGACACTACATCATACACCACTCAGAACAAGTCTCGTCCTCGAGACTTTCCTGAAGGCAAGCTATCCTACCATTTCTATGGCCAAGACTTAATCGTACGCACACTGCCTATGCGTTTCTTCGATTGCGAGCCACGCTCGCACGACTATCAATTTTTCCTTTAACACGGTTTCAAGATCTCGACACACTCCCATCTTTCAAGCCTTGCTTGAACTCGTCGTATCACTTGGCTGGATCGTGCACGCATTCCAAGCGTCCCCAAAATACATGTATTCAACCAAGCCGCATGATAAAGAATTTGTCATTCTCACTCGAGTCGTATCGTGCACATACCCAGGCGTCCCTGAAATATATGCATGTCAGCCGAGTCTCGTGAGCAGGGTTTCCTATATTCGTGATCCATGCCATCCATCCATGCCAATCCTCAGATCAATCATTCCGATTGCTAACACTTGAAACAGGGCGTCTCGCCTAACCGCTAGGCTAATCTTTACGAGGCTAAGTCAATGTCAGGATTGGAATCATAGTTCCCCAACAATAATGCCAACACTGACCCCAATCCTAGGGTCAAACCAAAGTCGGTAGTACGGGATTTTCTACCCAAGCTCGCGTCACTCAGATTTCTACACATCAAGCACGATCACCTATTCGCCTCAGCGCATTCGTTGCGCGTATTCGAATCCATTCAAATCACCAATTCTAACCAATTCATGTATTCGATCACGAGGTCATCTAGCTTGACAATACGTTGTGCCCCAATCTCACGCGAGTCCGATTATCTACGGTGGTTCATGAATCACCATGCAACGCACCCGCAGAATAATCATTCTCATCGGGGCGTAACTCTTGTTTGAGTTTAGACTAACTCATTTTCGATACGCGGATTGGACCTACTCAATCCTCAAGTTCGATTCTTCAAGCACACAAATCCATTCTCGAGTCACCTTCGCGTCAAACCACAAATTGAAGCACAAATTGTCGTACCGTACAAGTTCGACCACTCCCGCTGTATGAATCACCATACCAGCGCTCACGCAGAGTGATCGCCCTAATCGGCGTGACGCATGTGCGAGGCTTGAGTAGCACTCGCATAAGACAAGAACATCAATGTTGTGGTTATCGACAAAGCAAATCCAATAATTCCAAATTTTTATCCAAGCCAAGTTCGATCGTCATTCATTCAACTTAGAAAATCCTCGAGCCAAGTCTATCTTTTCCTCGACACATTTTTAACATCCCAAGTATAGCATCCAACGAAACAATGACATTTGTACGACCGTCATTCGCCGAGTCAGAGTGCCCCCAAGTTATCGCATATCAATCTTTGATACGCCTCAATACCATCGATGATATGCGTAACCTGACGATCTTCCTTTGCAACCAAATTTCGAGTCGTGCGACTGATGCTATTGTCCGAACTGGATATACCACCATTCCTCGATATTCAAGATCAAGCTCGTTTCAAAATCGTTATTCAAAACTCAAGTCACATTTCCTTTGCATCAATCCGATATCGCACGCGCGATCCTCTAAGTTTCCTCGATCAAGACCATTCAATTTCATTCATCGTTCCGAAAAATTTTCTAACTCGCGTTGCTCGTTCACAAGTTGTCCGAACGAGATGCTCGTTTAGGACATTCGAAGTCACGACCAACTAAGCGTGACACGTTCTAAGGCTTTGTGCGATCGCATCGCCTCGCCGCCATACTTGTGATCCTCAATATTTACTCGAACAATTTCCAAGACGAACCATACACCACTCAGATTCGAGCCACTCGACTAGTCGTCGACACTCATTCTTATTCTTCTCTGAACCTATCATATATACCACTCGGATTCAAGCCACACGATCTAGTCCTCAATCACGTTCGCGTCATTCGCTAAGACATCCTTTCAGATTCGTTCGACGAATCGCTAGCGTAGTCGCTCGCGTCGTATCGGCACACTAAGTCGTTCGCACTATTTCCTCGGAATCCAAATCAATCTTTCCAGTACGCCTAAGCGTTTGTCCGATAGCGTTCCTATCGATAGACACCCTAAGTATATCTCCATTCCCGACCGGACAATACTTAATGTCGCTCGCGACTCGTTTGCACCAAAAAGTCGAGGTGCGCGACGCAAAACACAACTTAGCCAAAAGGCCGTGTGCATAGCCATTCCTGTACGGACTATATTCCGAGTTTGCACGCTCAATTGCTAAGGTCGACGTTGGACTAATTAGGCATACACGCGACTTGCTAACATTAGCACACATTTTCTATCGAGTCAAGTTTGCAACGTTCGGCACAAAGGCCCTATCGACGCATTTGGCAACGGCCTACCGATGCGTTAGATTGAACGCTTGTACGAGCTTTCAAAAATATTTAGACTTATTGTATGGACATGCCGAGGGACATTTGAGAGAGAGCGCACCAACGATGACAACTTGCGGAAGCAACAGAGTTTTACGGAAATATCAAAGTTAAAGAATTCAATCGACGGTCCAAGGACGTAAAGCCGTGCTCTGATACCACTATGTCACGCCCCGCTCCCGTAGGAGCGATCGTCCTCGCTAAGGCGTGATGCCGCACGAGCCTAGATTGCGCTCGTGCAAGGCGGGTTCCATAACGGCCGATTACAGCGGCTGCGACGGGGTCGTCGCACAGAAGTCCCGTGCAGAGACATTGTTTTATAGCAGCGGAATTAAAGAAGAACACGTGAACACAAGTAACTCAAAAGAATCTCTTTATTGATATTGAATACAAGATTACACTTGTGGGCGCAAGGCCAAATTACAATGTCTCTCGTACTCACTTTTCTCTCATTTACAAGTCACTCTGCTCTCTCTCTTCTCTCGATACAATACTTGATTCCAGCGGAAGCTTCGGAAGGCGATGTCCATACATTATGTCCTGTATAAGTCTTCAATTACCGCGGCCGCAAGCTTCGAATCGCCAAGGAACTCCGTGCCTCGACGCATCCAAGCGAGCTCCGCGCCACGAGCTTCTACCTGTGCCTGCACATGAAACACTGTGTGGGTGTCAGTACCACTGTACTGGTGGAGTGAGCTCCTCGCCCACCCATACAAAACCTACACGTTTCATTTACTTTGTGCAACATAAACCCTTTTTCGATTGTCTTTCTATTCTTGCCTTAGGATCAGTTTTAGGACCGGCGCCTTGGCGCAACTTGTGTATCGGAACCAACTCGTGCTTGCAATGTCAACGTTAACTCGTACTTTGTCTCTAGATTACTCTTTATGCCAACAACGTTAACCTATCAAGTCGTGTTTGCCTTACGGCCATAATCAGAGACGCAACTACACGAAGGACTCCATTTTCTTGCCTCTAGACCTTTCTCGTGCTTGTATTGTCGACGCACTGGCTTATACTTATCTTTTGGGCCAAACTCTGGGACGTAATGACTCGGTCGTGCCATACTCGATTCGTGCTTCAATATTACCGAGGCAGTGCCTCCTCGCTTAGTCTTGCCTATACTTGTGTTGTGACAACGCGGCCGTGCCTCATATTTCGAGGTCGTGCCCAGCAACTCAACGTAACTTCACACAACTAGCCCTACGGCCCTTCTCGACTTAACTCGCGACAGCTCAAGCCTAACTCATGCAACTCTATGCCAACAACGTAACACTCGACGCCACATCTCGTGCCGAAGCACGTCGCCTTCGCTGTAGCCAAATCTTAGGCTCCGACATTGTGTCTTTTTAACTCATACATATTCAACTTAATCCAAAGGCACACACACGGATTTCCGCCCGTGCCGACACATCTATTATGAAAGATCACTGGCCTAACCAGCCATGGTGGACATAAAACTTACCATATTAGTTGATAACAATTTTATATTAAGTGTTTGTTATAGGATTGGCCTAACCAGCCGCCTTGGACGTAGCCTGGTAATACGGGACCCCTGCAACGCAGGTAGCGAGCCCCGATGCAAGTCCCCGTCTTACCGATTGCCTTTCCAGCGTTGCCTAACCAGCGCAGCTACAAACAGTTTCTTCCTAGGCCGAGACGGTCCCGTGGCCTCGAAATTCCGCTCGAAGAAACCACCCCTTGTCGACAAGTGTCCAAGTTCATAAGGGTTAACATGGTGTATTTTAGGATACCGTTGGGGCTTATTATGTGATCAATTCATTTACTTGGTTGTTTTACTCTTTCCACTTTTTGTACTTCTTTTGCAGAGCCCCTAACCAGGGTTGCCTCGGCGACTACCCATCGCTTAGACTTAACATTCTTTGAACTCAGGGAACGGCTACTGCATAGCCTTCCAACTTAACTTGAACATAACGTGTTTCCATAAGTATCGACCGACCGTGGCTAACTTTCCACTGAACCAACCGTGGCTCGTGCCTCTAAACCGACTCGTGTTCGACGCAACGCTGTCGCCCAAGTCATACTTCATATGACGGGCCTTGGGGTCGTGGGACTATTTATCTTGACAACCGCAGAATGAGCGGGACAGCACGTAGAATAACTTAGGTCGACCGGCATAACTTTGCCTAACCCACTCAAGCCTACAACATAACCCAAGGGACGAGCAAAGGCTATGCCAAGCCTTGCGGGACAGGACCGTGCATGCTTTAGCAAGCATTGTGCGGACGACGCCTATGACTTAGGCTAACTCTCAGCTTTTGCACCGAAGACCAACTTTCCTTCACCCAAGCCACGGGACGAAGGACCGAGTGTCATTTTTAAAGCACGCCGTGCACCAACTCTAAGCCGACCGTGGGACGTTTTCCATGTTCTAACTCGATTCAAACCGTCGGGATTATTCCCTTAGCTATGTGGATGCGTAGCTTTTATTATCAAGCCTAACTTGTGCAAGTTGAAAACACGATTTATTATGTGAAGGCAAAGATGAGGAGAGTTCACCGAAACTACCCCACCTGAGCGATGTCTCCGGGCAAGCCGTTGCAAGGCTAAGGCCGAACGCCGTCGGCATTTCGATTCCTCCGATTGACTTTGCGGGACGGGACACTACACCTATGGTCTCTAATTTCATCAAACTACATGTCTACGGGTTCGATTTGAGAAGACAAAACCAACTGTATATCCAAAGTTGGATTCCGGTGGCTATGCACAATTTTGCTCGTTGGATCGGGTCACGGGCCTGCCAAAAAGGTGTTTCGGTCGACCTTCTCAGAATTGGACCAAACTTGGCATACAGGACCATAAAAATGATACGGTCCTGCTGGCACAAATTTCATCTCAAACTGATGAGCGTGCAAAAAGTAATTGGCTAATTTGGAAAATTACCGATACGAGAAAATTTGACGGATACGGATCAAATTCGTCGCACAAACGCAACCAATTCGAGTTTCGTCAAAGCCCGCACATCCGCAAAGTCGATACGCACCTTTTGATGCTTTCGGTTTGCGACTACGTCACCCGGTTTGGTGGGACGCATGTCGTATCAGATCTTTTTATAATTTTTTGAAAACAGGTTTTTGGTCAAATTGAGACACCGATTTCTCGACGCTCAGTCTATCAAATCGACTTCTATAAACTGAGTTCTGTAGCCCTGTATGTTTTTTTCCACCGCATTCTTTTAGTTTCCTGGATTTCTCAATGGATCGAACAATTTTGGTCTTCCAAAATGGATCGGGACTGCTCTGTTTACTGTTTGCAAACAAGTTTTTTTTTATAGCCGATTTTGTATCAAATTTTCACAGGGTTTTAAGATGTTTTAATTAAAACTAATTAGTGGTATTAAGAGACGTGTAGATTGGGATCGAACCTACGAAGATGGATCGGGAAACGTTCGAAGGATGGTGGAGATCTGGCGGTGTGAAACTGGGCGCTTGGCCGCTACTTCTGCTGCTCGTGTGCGGGTTCTGTCGCGCGCGCACGATTCTGCCAACGAAGGACGGCCGGCGGCATCCAGTGGTGGCCGCGTGCGAAGAAGGATCGGTCGTGGGGCAGTGGGGGTCAGCGCTGGAGTTGGTGTTGGGCGGCTAGCTAGGATTTTTGGGAATTTTTCTCTTTGCATATCTATATAAAGAGGAAAGTGAGGTCGGTTCTCGTTCCTTTAGGGGGTAAGGAACGGTACCCGTGGGTACTGTTCTGTCACGCCCCAGAACCAGAATACTAGAGAGCGGAGGACAGACACAACCAGCTATGTATATTGAAGTGAATCCTACCTCGTAATACGGTCACGGCTGTCTAGATGCATGAGGGTTCAACTACAAGCCATTAGTCTCTTATGGTCAAGTACAAGCCTAGTGTCTCAATCTCAAGCAAGCAAGTAAATGTAGCAATATGGTAGATTATTAGACATACAAGGTAAGACGTCCCATACATTACATTTTCAGATGATCATGAAGCTAGTCATACAAAATACAAAGACTAGCAAGAGTTAAAGTCATACATGATCAATCCTAGGATTTGTCAATCATTTTACAGCCCTTAGGCAGACAGGAATATAAATTCAACACGAGCTAACACTTGCTCGGCGGCTAGATACCTCAAAAGAATAATTTACAATAGAGTGGGAGAACAAAATAAACCCACTCGTTGCCAGGGTTGCATCTAGTGTCCACCATCTGGCTGGAAGACTGGACGATCCTTGGGTGCTACTCCGAAATCTAGCCATACAAAACCAGCTGGGTCAGAACCCAGAAAGAGCAAGTGTCACAAGGAAGGCTTCACTTAAGAACTAAAACCAGCATATTAGCACATAAAGACATAATTGATAATGAAGACATGGGTTAAGGAAATCAGGATGATAAACGATAAGATAACTAAGGAACTATTTCGGTAACCAAGTTACAACCCGTAAACCAAACAAGAACTGGGGTTGTAACCCTTCACCTGAATAGAGCTTAGTCTCCACCCATTTATCGATAAGAGTAAAGCATAACAGTAATGTGCTAAAGTAATCCTGAATTGGCACTGTCTAGACAAGACTAGACTGGACTCCATCCTTCAATCACGGCCAAGCAACAAGTACGACTTGATGCTTTTAAATAACTAGGGTTATCACAAGCCTAATTACTAACAAGATGCAATGAGATGTTCCAACAGCCACAGGCCCTGCAGACTTAATCCAGGTTATCTAGTTGCAAGTTGAGAGAGTTGGATTAGGTGACTTGGGGGTACAACACATGACAGTATGCTGGAAATGTTTCCTACTCGACGACAGGCTACATGTCCAATTAAAGCGCCCAGATAACGGAACTGCCTGTAGCTTGGAAATCTCTTTATGAACTACTTGATCAATCCAGTTATTATCCTAGTCAGATTTAGTATGAATCCCTGACCGTGGTAATCAGGAATCCATGTCCTAGGCATGATGTAAGGCGAGACATGTAGCTTGTACAGGCACAACCAAGAGAATTAACCACGGTGTCAAGACAAGAGTTACTTAGCAAGTCCAGGTAGCTGTCGCAACAACGTTCAAGATTATCATGTTATGTCAGATTACTTATCATGTCAAGAGTGCGTCACGATAGACCACTATTAAGAATTATCATGTCAAGTTGCTTGTCAAGAGTGCACCACGACGGGTCACTATCAAGAGTTATCATGACGGATCCTTATTATCAAGCCATGTTCATGTCAAGTCCAGTCAAATCTTATCAAGTTCATGCCTTATTATGCTCAACAAGTTATTAAGTCGGGTCATCACAGGACAAGTCAAGTAAAAGGGTACAAGCAAGGATCACAACATTACACTAAGGACCAAGGGGACGAGCATGGATAAATGTAACAAGAATTATCATGGCAAAAAATAGCATAAGTGGTCAAAAGGGGTGACAGGGACAACATGCGCCAGGACAACATACGCTAGGACAGCATACGCCAGGACAGCATGCACCAGCATGCATGCGCCAGGACAACATGCACCAGAGTCAGCATGCGCCAGGACAACATGTGCAAGGGACAGCATGTGCCTGGACAGCATGCACCAGGGACAGCATGTACAAGGGACAGCATGTGCCAGGACAGCATACGCCATGACAACATGTACAAGGGACAGTATACGCCAGGACAATATGCGCCATGGGCCAAAAGGCAGCATCCACAACATGCGCCATGACAGCATGTGCCAGGGACAGCATGCGCCAGGACAGCATACGCCATGGGCCAAAAGGCACCATCCATAGCATACGCCATAACAACATGTGCCAGATAGGGGTGAGCGTCGGTATAATCGGTCGGTATTTGGTCATTTTTGGTATTTTTTAAATTGATATTTAAAAAATCAATACCAATATCGTACCATTTAGAATCGGTTTTTTCGGTTTCAGTTAAATCGGTATTCGGTCGGTTTTTGTTTGGTATCGGTATTTTACCAATTAATATTTGATCAATTAACACACTTAATATTGTAGAACCTCTTAACCTATAATATACATTTTTTTTACTTTTTTTGAAGCATTAATTTTAAAGCTAAGCCTCTACCAACCAATTAATTAATCGAAATTATTAGAACAATATGTAACAAGTCGCAAACACCTAAAAATGAGCTTAAAAATATCAAACGCGGTCACTAAGTTTAATCTTTAGTATAAGTTTAAGTAACCAAAATTCATTTCAAAATTCTATGAGAACACAAAATATAAGCTCAAAAGATCAAAAACTCAATTATTAGTATTCTTAACATAAATTCAAGTCCACTAAAATCCATTTCAAGTTCTAGGAAACCAACCAAAACAAAGATAAAAATAAAAATGACTAGTGTAAAATTAATCATGAACAACATTAAAATGTGTGTGTGTGTGAATCGGTTCGGTTCGTTATTTTCGGTATAGTATTACAATCAAACCGTTACCATTACCATTATACCATAATTTAGTCGGTTCGGCAATTTGGTATCGGTATATAATTTTGGTTCGATTTTTTGGAATATTTTTAATCGGTATTCGGTCGATTTTTCGGTATCGGTCGGTATTTGCTCACCCCTAGTGCCAGGGACAACATGCGCCAGGACAGTATGCGCCATGGGCCAAACAACACTATCCACAACATGCGTGTAACTCCCTAAACCGAATTTGTGGATTTTAAGATTTTTTTCCTAAAAATTCTATTTGTTTGTATAATATTTGTCTCCATATGCAAGACTTGGATAATAAAAACTATTTTTGAAGAAGACTTATTTAATTATCCCTTAAAGAAGATTAGGCCTTCTGTTGTAAATTCTATTAATTTAGTTGATATTTATTTAAATATTGTTAATGTTGCCTTACTATACTGATAACTTTAGTACATGCTTATTGGTAACTTGTAGCTATTAAGAAGAACTTAGGAACAGTGTAGACTAATTCCATTTGTTATTAGTTAGTCATTAGTTAATTGGTTAAGTTAGTTATGAACTAATTGATATAATTAGTTGATCGGTTATTAATTCTTTTACTTTGTTAGAAATTAATTACAGATATTATTCCTTGCCCCCAGATCTACATCTAATTACAGCACTGCCACTCAAATACTTTATTATAAATACTATTTTATTTGCACAGTTCTCCATGCATAATTTACTGACATATCACATCAGTCCACATCACACTATTCTCTGTGCTGTAACTGTTCTAGCGAGAACCCCCAGTCGACCGTCGACCGTACACCACCGCTCGTTAGAGTTCATCCCATCATCGTCTATCGTCGAAGATCGTCGGATCATCATTCTCCGCCATGAGTCTTGACGCCACTGAGTTCGAAGCTGACTCCGTCGACAGTCACCAGAGGCAACGCCGACCAGCCTTGATCTGCCAACGAAGTAGTCGTTGTCAATGTCGAGCAAGAGATTCCGCCATTGTGCTTGGACTCGAGCCGCCACCAGTTCTCTTACCGACAGCCGGATTTCTTCGATCGAACTCGCCACTGGATACCTCTACCGATCACCAGAGTCTCTAATCGCTCAACCATCTCGACACGACCGTCACCACCCCGTAGCTCCGACAGTACTTCCTCACCCCGACCGACCTAAACCCTAGCTCCGGATCCCATCGTCGCCTGCGATCGACCGGCGCCATCTTCGTAAGAGTTTCCTCCGAATCCGGTGGCATGTCAGTCGTCATGGATCTGTCGTCCAGACCGGACCCTCCGAGCGCCACCACTTCGGCTGAGTCATTTCTTCACTTGCCGCCTCTATATCTGGCCAAGCTTCCGCGTCCTCCGCCTTCCTCGAGATCCGCCGCAGCCTCGATCGACACCGTGACCAATTGCCGCACCTTGAAGCCATGAGCCGCCGAACCAAGGTGAGCGCCACTCCACTTGCTTCTTGATCTGGTTCTTTCCTTCTTCTTTTTCTCATTTTTTCTTGATTTTGGGGGAGACTAAGGTGCAGACCCAGTATTTGGGGTTAGGGTTCTTCGTGTAGAAGTGGAGGAATTGAGCAATGAGAGAAAATTTTGGAGTTAGAGTTGGGGTCTTGCTCGGCTGAGTGGTTATAAATGTTTGGAGAAGAAAGGGAATCTTTAGTTTGTTTTTGTGTGGTTGAAATAATGAATAGAGTGACAGAGAGAGAATGATGAGAAGTAGAAAAGTAAGTTTTGTATATAGGAACTATTTTATGGTCTGTTGATAGGGAGTGATGAGTGACTCTGTCTCTCTTTTCTTTTGAAAAGTCTTTGACTCTTGGGAAATCGAAGAGCCAATTTTGACTTGGCTTTGTCTTCAACTCTCATTGCTTTTCGAAATTGAATGGCCAAATCCATGTAGCTCTTCTCATTCAATTTTGGAGCTGAACATTTGTGCTGGCATTGCAGAGATGGGTTAGTGAAGTTAGTTGGACTTAAGTCCAAACTGTGAAGGGAATTATTTTGATTTAAGCAATATAAGGATTTAGCAACAGTAAATTGGTTTGGGCCAATTTGTAGCTTGGCTAGTTTGTTGGGCTGTGTAGTTGGGATCAGAATTTAGAGTTGGGTTCAGTGCTAGGTTGGACTGACCATTAGTAGGAAGCCTTTTGCTGTTAATTAAATCTTGTTGGAGTATTTAGTGGTTTTACATACGGGCTAGTGTGTTGGGTTGTGGGCTTGCAGGTTTTGGATTGGCTTTATATATTGTTATATTGTCATTAATTCTAATATTATTAGTGTTGCCACTATTACCAATAATAATTGCTATCAGTTGGCTAAATTGTTTGCTAAGCATTATTTTGGATACTAAAAATATTTATAAAATAATAATTTGAATATTAGTAGTACTTGTACTTCAACTCATTTTTTGGTAGTAAATTCTAGTAAATCAAAAATGTTTCTAAAAAGGTTTATATGGTTATAATTTTGCTAGCAAAATGTTCTAATATTTCTAAAACAGTTAAAAGTATTTTTCACTAGTATTTATTGTGCCTAAAATTATAAAACGTATATATTTTCTAAAAAATTATTAGCTAGTATATTTTTATTAGCTAGTTTACGGATATGGTTAGCTAACATCATTATTTCAAAAACCTTAACAAAATTGTACAAAAATATAACAGGTGATCATTACATCCATGCCGACTCTCGTGCTTCCAATACGAGGCAAGTACACCGACTCGATCTTGTACTTTATATTTCTGTCTTACATTCATGTGCCATGTTCTCATACCGGACACGTGATACACACGATTGCATCGTCCTTGTTCGTCATTGTATTGTGAGTCATTGTTATTGCGGAGATTGGAAAAAATATTAACTTTTGTGTGACCACACCCAACATAGGTATTGTGGATAGCCTAATCGTATACCTCACGTACGATTAAGCCGCATCTTGTAGAATTGATTGATTGTGGATTGTGGTCCTTAGCCGGTCACACATTAGGTTAATATTTCAAAAAGATCACACTTGCATTGATTGTCGTGTTTATCGTATTGTTTATTGATTGTCGTGTTCATTGTCTTTGCATATTGATTGTCGTGTCCATTGTCTTCAGTTTTGTATTTCACATCTGGTACCATAGTTTCATTTTTAATTCTTGTACTATAGTTTCACCTTGTACTCTGTAGTTCAGATTATATTGTATATTGTTCTTGTCGGGGTTGTACTTTGCTCTTTCCTGACAGGACACGTTGCAGGTGCTTGAGGCCATATGGAGCATGATGGTATCATGGAGATTGCAGGATAAAGTTCATTATTTTCATTTCGGGATATTGTATTCGTATTTTATTATTGTATATTTTTATTTGACCGGATTTGTCTCCGGATAATATTGTATAATTTGATTGATGGATATTGGTGATCTTTCTGGGACGTTTATAGATTCTGTGATTGTTTTCATTACATTGTGACTTGGAGTTTTTCTTAGTATTGTACAGCTTACTTCGTCGTGTCCATCGACGAAGGCTGGACGTGTCCGACTCGTATCCGATTATTCGGGAGCGGGTCGTGACAATGTGCCACGACAGCATGTGTAGCATGCATCAACATGCACTGCTCATCTTCTCCAACCAGCCTCCAAATGTTCATGAGAACCCATGGACTAGAAAGGCCATAAATCTCTCAAAATAAGTCAAAATTGGGACGTTCAAGGGTCTAAATTGGGTAGAATCAAATTTCCTACGACATAGGACCATTAGATTTTGAAAATAAAAAGTTTAAGAGATCAAAACCGAGAAAAACCGAGAAAATTATAAACTTAGATCTACAAAAATCTATCCATGGAAGCTAAAAACTCCAAGTTCTAAAGAGGCTTAGAATCAATTGAAGAAGATAATGGAACAATAAAACTTGAGATCCATCATGAAGAAAGTTGCACTTGCCTAGGGTTTCTTTGGTGGATGGAGAGGAGTAATGGAGAAGATGAAGGAAATAAATGAAAGTAATGAGAAGAGAGAGAGAGGAGAGTTGACCCATATATCAACCCCTCTCATCTCAAACCATACAAAACCAAACCAAGCCAAGCCAAGCCGAACCAAGATGAACCAAAATAAACCAAGGCAAGATTAAACCAGGATCAGGTTAAGCAAGACAAGTCTAACTACGGGTCACTTGACAAACATCAGAAATCCGAACACGTATACTGAAAATACGTATAACGGAAAACAGGAGTGACATGTTCACTCCGTGGGCTTTTCCTTTTTTTTTTTCCTTAGTTATATATATGTATATATATGCACATTTACTCTACTTAAAATAATTCATATAAAATTTGTATAATAACTACAAAAATATTTAAAAATAATTTAGTAAAAATTCGTACAAAATATATATACTTTCAATTTAGAATAGCAATCACCTGCTGGTTTTTCATACACACACACACACACACACACACACACACACACACACACACACACACACACATATATATATATATATATATATATATATATATATATATATATATATATATATATATATATATATATTGTATTATATATACTCACTCCATCTGGCTCTAGTAGTAAAAATAATAATTTCAAAATATCTAAATAATTCCCAAAATAATTTAATAATTATTGACAAGAATAAATATCAGTTATTTATGTTATGTGGAAAAATATATATCCCCTCTAATATTTAATAATAACTTAACTCGTTTTACTAATCAACCACCCTCTAAGTAATCAAGAAAGAAAGTATCTAAATTATATTTTAAAATAATAATAACAATAAAAATTAGAAAAATTTAGGGGTTTTACAAACTCAGTCGCTTTGCTGACTATATAGTTAAAGACCCTGTAGCTCGAGCCTGTACATTTCGTCAGGGGCTAGCCAAGGACATCAGATTTCTTGTTGTTGCTAATGGTGCCAAGACCTATGTCGATATCTTATCTGTGGCTCAAGGCATAGAGGTGAACTTGGACCCCAAACCAAAGCGGGACCGAGATGCTTATGGAGGCCAGAATCAGAGACCAACCAAGCATCCCCACTTCCAACCAAGGAACTTTCAGCAGCAGAACCAGTCGGGGAAGGCTACTGTCCAACATCAACAGAAGCCGTCAGCTACTCTATGCAACTATTGTAAGAAGCCTGGTCACAACTGGGATGTCTGTAGGAAGAGGCTGGGCATATGTCTATTCTATGGATCTATTGAACATCAACTGAAGAAATGTCCCGCTATGCTGTAAAAGAAGACTCCAGGCCCAACCCTTGCTCCAAAACTACCACCAAGAGGACCCCAACTTCCAACTCAGCAGCAGCAGTTCGCATAACACCACCAGCAGAAGAATGCACCCCAACGAGGAAGGGCCTTTGTCATAACTTTGGAGGAAGATGAGAACACCGCATATGTTATCACAGGTTCTGTATTAGTTAATTCATTACCAACAATTACTTTGTTTGATTCTGGAGCATCACATTCATTCATGTATGCAGAATTTCTCAAAAATCACCATATAGTCACAAAAACACTTAAGAATAGCTACAAAATCATTACTGGAGGAGGCTTATACTAGTTAGTGATGCATATAATAGTTGTCCAATAACACTACATGGAAAGATTCTGTGTGCTACGCTACTCGTAACGCTAGTCCCTAGCTTCGACATAATTCTGGATATGGATTGGTTGAGTCAGCATCATGCCACTATAGACTGTCACAAGGGTAGTATGATATTTAAACCACCTGGGGAGCCTGAATATGAATTTTTTAGAGGCGCTAGAGAAATGGGTGATAACAAGATTTGTGGAGCCATGATAGCTGAAGAAGAACTTCATCATATTATTTCTGAATATTTAGATGTTTTCCCTGAAGAACTACCTGGACTACCTCCCGACCAAGAACTAGAATTTTCTATTGATCTAATTCCCGAAGCAGAACCCGTAGCCAAGAATGCTTATATAATCAATGAATGTGATGCGAAGGAGTTAAACAAATAGATCAAGGAGCTCGAGGACAAAGGCTTCATCAGATCTAGTGTTTCACCTTGGGGAGCTCCCGTATTATTTATCCCCAAAAAGGATGGAACATCTCGGATGTGCATTGATTATATAGTCTTAAATGATCTTACAATCAAAGAATAAATATCTTCTTCTAAGAATTGATGACTTATTTGACCAACTTAGTGGAGCTAGAGTCTTCTCAAAGATTGATTTGACGTCAGGCTATCATCAAGTAAAGGTGAAGAAAGAAGACATCTCCAAAACGGCTTTCAGAACCCGTTACGGACACTATAACTTCTTAGTGATGTCGTTCGGACTGACTAATGCTCCAGCTGTATTCATGAACTTGATGAATAGAGTCTTTTTTCCATATCTAGACAGATTTGTGGTGGTTTTTATTAATGACATTCTAATATATTCAAAGTCAATGGAGGAGCCATCACTATCCAGGCGAGTCGACTTGGGAGCGCGAAGACGAGATGAAGGAGCGGTTCCTTATCTTTTTGAGTGACATTGTATTTAGTCTATTTGAATAAAATAATAGTTAGTCACCATTATGAGATTGTCTTGTCAAATTTCGATGACGAAATTTCTTTTAGGTGGATAGATTTATAATCCTTCATTTTTGGAAATACGAATTTTCTGGAATTTGTAAAAAAAATCCCAATTATTTTGGAAATTTTTAAGATCATTTAGCTCCATAAATTATTTAGCCACGATTTTGGGCCATGATTTATTTAGTCATGACTAAATTCATGAATGGATTAAAGTCCATGAATTTAGCCATGATCAATGGCACATGGGTCAATTATCCTAATTAGTTCATTAGCTAACTAATTATTTGATTAGCTAACTAATCCCATGATTATTATGGCTAGAAAGCTTTGGAAGATTCTTATAGTCACCTCACCCATGCCATGCCCCTAATATTATCATTAATTACAAAGCCTTGCCATTATGCACACCTATAAATGGGACATTTTTTTATTCCCAAAAACTCACGCAAAATTTATTACAAACAAATTTACATAAATCCATATTTCTAATCCCTCACCTCTGCCTTCGACCATTGGCCGACCGGGCCACTTCAGCCGCCTCCTCCTCAGCCTCGCCACTACTCCGACCGTCTCTTCCTCGACCCTCGACATCAATCTCCACCACCATACATAACACCACCACTACCACTACACATCAGCCACCGTCGCCGCCTCCACACTAACACCACCACCGCCACCTCCATACCAGCAAACACCATCGCCACATAACTACTCACCTGAACCCCCATCCGGAGTCACCTTCTCCATGCCCCATCACTGATGACCTGCGAGCCCGACCCTGCCTCGCGTGTCGGCGAGCGTCGATGTACTAGATAGCCGGCAGATCTGCATGCTCTCCAGTCTTCCACCCGACCGCCTCCTCTAGCCTCGACGCTCTGGTGAGCCCCAATCGGCGCCCCTCTCTCCCGACTTCCCCTCTCTCTCTTTCTTTCTCTCCCTCTACATAAAATTGCCATAAAAGCTTCAGCTCTGTAGAGAACCAATTTATGGGCGAGACTTGGACTCTCTTTTTATTTTATTTTTAATTTTATGACTGGGCCTAAAAAAATGGGCAAAGTCTTGGTTTATTTTTTTAAATGTATTTTGATTGTGAGCCCAAAGCAAGGGACTGGGCTTCCAAAGCCTTTGAATAATTCTGTATTATTTTCTGGGTCCAAAGCCTGAATTCTTCCACGGGCTGAACAATGAAGCCTACTACTATATATACATACATATATACGTATAGTATAAAGTATATGGCATAATATATATATATATATATATATATATATATATATATATATATATATATATATATATATATATATATATATATATATATATATATAGAAAATATATATAGAGAGAGAGAGTGTGTGTGTATGTGTGTTGAGGTGTCCTTTCTCCAAGCCGGACCGTGGCCCAAAGCCACCCAGCCGCCCGGGGAGATTTGAACCCGAGACCTATGCTCGGGCGGCCCCCCCGCACTACCACTAGGCTAGTGCCTTACGGACACACACACACACACACACACACACACACACACACACACACACACACACACACTCTCTCTCTCTCTCTCTCTCTCTCTCTCGAGAGAGAGAGAGAGAGTGTGTGTGTGTGTAAAATAAATGTATATATATATAGATATATATATTTATTTTACATATACTAATATATATATATATATATATATATATATATATATATATATATATATATATATATATGCGGCCGCGGACCCTCCCTCGGGCTTCCTTCCCCCTCCCGACGGCCTTCTCGCCCAACATCCCTCCGCCTCGGAGGGGACCTACTGGCAGGACCCAGCCACCCTGCGGTGGTACGGGGTTCACCCCGGAGCTCGCTGGTACGACCCGACGGCCTACGGCGTCTCAGCTGCCCCGTCATGGGGGCCGTACCCCTACCGCTAGCCCCTCCGTGGGCCCTCGGCCGGAGCTTGCGCGGTCATCGCCCCTCCGGACGGTAGCAGGCCCTGCCACGCCCCGTTCGCAGTCGCCCGAGGTCCTGCCCTCTCCTCTTTCCCCCTCCGGTGTTGCTCGTCCCCCCGACGTAGCCCCGCAGTGGAGCTCTCCCCAGCCGCCGCGGTGTCCGGTCCCTCCCTCTCTCGTGTTCTGCTGGAGACCCCGTCCTTCGCGGTTTCAACCACCGCCCAGGACCCCTTTCCCTCGGTCGATCAGCACCGGCTCCCCGCCTTGACCCCTTCCCTCGGTCAGGCCTCGTCGGCACTCCGTCTCTCCAGCTTCGCCTCCCGGCGGGCCAGCGCTTCCCCCTGCCACCGTGCCCCGAGTCCCCTCGGGTCCCCCCCACCAACCTTCGGGCCTAGCGCTAGGCCCTGGCCTCCTCGGGCCCCGCGCCAGGACCAGGGCCCCTCGGGCCCCGCGTTAGTCCCACGTGCCCCCCCACGTCGGATCCTTCCACCTTTTGTGTGATTTTCTCCATCGGGCTTCGAGCCCAGAACCCCCGTCCGTTACTCCCTGATGATTCAAATTTTTTCGTAATTTTGTCTTTTCAAAATTTCTAATTAATTCGAATATCACCTGCTGTTTGTATTTCCAGGTAACAAATTTTAGATCCACACTGTACTGGGCCTTTTGGGTCTTGGCCCATGCTATGTTTGTAAGCTCGTAATGAGCCACCTTTTCTTATTCAATAAAATGTCTTATTGCAATATATATATATATATATATATATATATATATATATATATATATATATATATATATGTGTGTGTGTGTGTGTGTGTGTGTGTGTGTGTGTGTGTGTGTGTGTGTGTGTGTTAAGTAAATTATATAAGGATAATGTTTATGGAATGTGGGCCTTGAAGCCTTATATTGCTTTAGCTAAATTGGGCTTTAAGCCCTACATTATTTGAGATTCTCCCCAAAATGGCTAATTAGCCTACATTGTTATTAGAGTACTAAATTTGGCATTTAGCCCTAAATATCTAAATAAATATAGTATGGGCTTCTAGCCCTAAATGACTATTCAAAATGGGTTATTGGCCCAATATTAGTTAATTAATTATTTATTGGACTTTTGTCCTACATTATTTAATGAAGCAAAAAATGGGCTTTGAGCCCTACATGCTTAATTTTTCCTATATTGGGCCTTTAGCCCTAAAATTACAAATTGTGACAAATAATGGGCATTAAGCCCTAAATTTGAAGTAGCAATTATTTACTCTTTATTTTAACAGTCAAATAGTCTAATCAGTTGACTAAATGAATATGAATAAATTTTCATTAATTTAGCCGTGGCTTTAAAAGCCTAATACGATATTTTGATTTACTTGAATTTATATAGCTTTCTAAATATTATATAGATATGACTAATAGTGTATATATGGCTAAAGTATTCTAGTACGTGTCAATTTCTTAATCAATTTCCTTCGCGTCTTAGATTGATCATGATTAGTCAAACGTTTCCTTTCTTTGCTTTTGTGGACTTCTAACATAATCATGTTATGTATGCAACGACAACTTTGGGACATTCTATATTTGGGCAATCTCGGGATTCTATTTGCTATAATCATCTCGGGAACGTCGTAACTTTTGGCGTAATCATATTACTCGTTGGGAATTTATTATGAATGTTAGCTTTGATTATTTTTATGTCGACACGTTCGTATCGTTCACGTCGGCTACAACCACCAAGGCAAGTGCTCTACACTATGTTTATCCATTTCATAAATATTGCTATAAATTCTTTTGTAGTTAGCATTAAAACATCTTTGTGACACTCGTAGCAAACATTTAGTACTCCATGACTATATTTCATGACTAGTGATTTATCATGATTAGTGATTTTTTGTGCCATGACTTGTGATTCGAAGTACTTTTGGGCAGGAGAAATACTTTAGTACATATGTGGGCTACCCCAAACTATTCTACTAGTCTTTACTTGCCTAATAGCAGCGCACACGATATGTGCATTGTAGTGCCCTGTCTCCCTCAGTCAATCGGAGGAATCGAAACGCCGATGGCGTTTGGACTTAGCCATGCAACGGCTTGCTCGAAGAGCTACTCGGTCGAGGCGACTCCTTGCTCAGGTGGGTGGCTTCGGCGAACTTGCCTCAGATTGGCCTTCACACTAATAAAATGAAAGTTTTTAATGCACCATAGGCTTGATAATAAAAGAGACGAATTCACATAGATACGGGAATAATCCCGAGTTGGGTCGATTGAGTTAGAACATAGAAAAAGGTCCCACGGTCGGCTTAGAAACGATGTACGATGGCTTTCAAAATGATACTCGGCCCTTCGTCCCGTAGCTTGGGAGAAGAAAAAGTTTATCTTCGCTACGAAGCTAAGTATTTGCCTAAGTCATAGGCGTCGCCCGCATATATGCTTGATAAAGCAAGCATGGTCCCATCGTCCAAGGCTTGGCATAGCCTTTGCTCGCCCCACAGGTTAAGTTGTATTGCACGGCTTGTGGCATAAGTCTAGGCACCCAAATAGCTTGGTTGTTCAAAAAGTCGAACGTGTGCACGACACGTTCCTACAATGTGAGGCTCGACGCAGCCTTCACTCATCAAGTTGTTGTGCGATTAAGTTAGGCTAAGTTATGCTAGGCTATCAAAATCATTCTAAGCATTTTCTTATATTTTCTGTGGTTGTCAAAATTACTTGGTTTTACGATCGTAAGGCATGTTATATGAAGTATGACTTGGGTGGTAGTGTCGCATAGAACACAAGTTGGCTTAAGACACGATGTGTAGTGCCCAGTCCCACTCAGTCAATCGGAGGAATCGGAACGCCGATGACTTTTGGACTTAGCCTTGCAACGGCTGCTCGAAGACATCGCTCGGTCGAGACGACCGCTCGCTCAGGTAGGGTAGTTTCAGTGAACTTGCCTCACCTTAGCCTTCACATAATAAATTGCATGTTTTCAACTTGCACAAGTAGTCTTGATAATAAAAGAGATAAATCCACATAGATAAGGGAATAATCCCGACGGGTCGAATTGAGTTAAAATATAGAAAGGTCTAACGGTCGGCTTAGAGTTGATGCACGACGTGCTTTAAAAATGACACTCGTTCCTTCGTCCCGTGGCTTGGGAGAAGAAAAAGTTAGTCTTCGCCATAAAGCTAAGAGTTAGCCTAAGTCATAGGCGTCACCCGCGTAAATACTCGATAAAGCATGCACGCTTCCACGATGCAAGGCTTGGCATAGCCTTTGCTCGCCCGACGGGTTAAAGTTACATTGTACGGCTTGTGACATGAGTCTAGGCACCCAAAGAGCTTAGTTGTTCAAAGTCGATCGCGTGCATGGCACGTTCCATCAAGGCAAAGCTTGACGCAGCCTTTGCTCGTCAAGTTGTTGCGAAGTTAAGTTAGGCAAGTTGTGTTAGGCTATCGGAGTAGTAGCAAGCACAGTCCTACGAGTTCTACGACTGGGTATAACCACATAGTCTTACGGTCTCAAGCCCCGTCATATGGAGTATGACTTGGGCATTGGTGTCGCATATAGTTCAAGTTGGTTTAAGAAACGATGTCACGGACTTAGTTTTTAAGGCAAGGACCACAATTGTTTCAAGTGAGTTTTGGAGAAAGGACTATCAAATAGGCATTCATGAGTTGAATAAAATAATATGGTAACATGAAAAGAATGCTCGCGACCGTGGGTCGTCGAGACGGTCTCAAATGATAGAAGTCTTGATATTGGTTTTGAAAGAGATGGTAACACTGGAAGAAGAATGACTGTGTGAGACGTCAGTTTGAGTCGAGTCTTGTATGGTCATTAGACAACTTATCGACAAGGGCGAAGATTTTCTCGAGCGGTAACCCGGGGCCACGGGACCGACTCGGCCTAGGAGGAAACAGGGGTATAGCCGAGCTGGGAGTACCGCTCAGGTTAGTCGGGGGCTTTCAGCGGGGATTGCTACTTGCGCTGAAAGGTATCCCGAATAACAAAGCTATAAGTCCAAGTATAGATTATGGTTCTAGTGACCTCATATAGATGTGTCAGTACGGGCAACAATCCGCGTGTGTGCCTTTGGATTGAGTTGAGTTGAATGTGAATGCAGTTAGAAGACAATGTTTGGGCCTAAGATTTGGCTTCAACATAGGCAACGTACTTCGTTACGAATTGTGGCATCGAGTCTTAAAACGTTGGAATAGAGTTGTACTAGTTGGATTTGAGTCGTCTCGGGTTTAAGTCAGGAATCACCGCAAAGCAAAGTTGGTTAAGTGACACTAAGTTCACAAGTCTCGATTGGGTCAGTTGGTGATCAAAGTAGCAAGGGCCATGAGGCTGCGATATGGTTAAGTCTCATTGAGTTGTGAGGCACGGCATCAATATGGGTTTGTAGCACGGTCACATGGAAATGGAGTCTATTCATGTAGTTACGTCTCTAATTTTGGGCCGTAAGGCAAACACGACTTGATAGGTTAACGTTGATGTTGTAAGCACGAGATGGTCTAGAGACACAAAATAGCCCAAGGCGTCGGTCATAAAACTGATCCTAAGACAAGACAAGAAAGACAAATGATAAGAAGGGACTAAGTTGCACAAAGTAAATCAAACATGTTGGTTTTGTATGGGTGGGCGAGGAGCTCATTCCACCAGTACAGTTGAGTACTGACACCCATATAGTTTTTATGTGCAAGAACAGGTAGAAGCTCGTGGCACGGAGCTCGCTTGGATGCGTCAAGGTACGAAGTTCCTTGGTGATTCGAAGCGTGCGGCCGCATGGAGTCAAGACTTATACGGGACATAATGTATGGATATCGCCTTCTGAAGCATCCGCTGGTTCAAGACTTGTATTGAGAGATGAGAGAGAGCTGAGTGACTTGTAATATGAGAAGAGTGAGCTTGAGTGACTTATAATCTTGGCCTTGCACCCCATTGTAATCCTTGTTTCAATATCAATAAAATGCATCTTTTGAATGACTTATGTTTTGTTCTAAATTTTTGCTGCTATTATTCAATGTCTCTATTTGGGACTTCTGTGCGACGATCCCGTCGCAGCCGCTAAAATCGGCCGTTATGGAACCTGCCTTGCACGAGCGCAATCTAGGCTCGTGTGTCATCAAGCCTTAGCGAGGACGATCGCTCCTACGGGAGCGGGGCATGACATAATGGTATCAGAGCACGGCTTTACGTCCTTGGACTATCGATTGAATTCTTTAACTCCGTTGTTTCCGAAAACTCTGAAGTGTTGCTTTCGAATATTGATATCATTGGTGCGCTCTCTCTCTCAAATGTCCCACGGGATGTCCATACAATAAGTCTATCTATTTTGTAAAACATAGAAGAACAATTTTTGACAAAATAAAAAGATTGTTTGCGTAAGCACGGTTGGCTAAGTCGGGCTGGGCATATACACCAAAGATTTGTTTCGACCTTAGAAAAGTCGAGTACGGGATTCATAATGTTTCGAGCAAGAATGAGTTGAACTCGATTGAGTAAAATAAGATGACTATCGATAGGGGTGCTATCGAGTGACGATAACGTCGGTGCGATATAGATGAGCGTGCTTGGAATTCGAAGAATGGTTCGAACGAAAAATTTAAAGAAGTCAATTTTGATTTGAATGATAGTTTTAGGATTTGTCGAATGACTTCATCCCTGAGTGGTGTATGCGATAGCCTCAGGGATGTCGATCGATCGATTGAGGATACGGGATGTCGGTGAGTCTATCAGCAAGTATCGTGTTATGCAAAGCCTTAAATTGAGTGTCGTTGAAATAGTCTTGAGATTTGACGAGTTGATTCGAACAACCTAGAAATTGACGCGCATGGAACGTGCACGGAATTGAGGATTGCACGAGTATAAAATACAAAATGATTAACTAGGTAAAATCGAATCGAGGAAAAAGTTAGGATGTACGAATGGATGACTTGATCGAGGAAATTGATACGGATCGTATACGAAAAGTTAGCACGATAAAAAGATAGCGTGCATAAAAACTTTGATTCCAATGTTTGCAAATGACTCTGATAATTAGAATGAATGTTGCTCGATGACTTAAGATAGACGGATGAACAATATGCGAATTTTGGTTTGAGGAAATTGATGTTGTGAATGATTCGAGGGATAATGATCGAACTTGATGTTGAATGTCAAGGAGATTATCCAGTCGGACGATAGCATCATTCGCACGACTCAAAATTCGTTGTAAAGGAAGATCTCCAGGTTACGCATGTCATCGATGCCATTGAGGCATGTCAAAGATCGATATACGATAACTGGAGGGCACTCTAATTCGAGGAATAACGATCGTGCTAGTGGTATTGTTTCGATGGATACTATGTTTGGGATTTTAATAGAAATGAATACTTGGATGAAAACAAAAGTGTCTTGATGGTTGCGTTGATAACCACAACGTCCGTTTGTCATTGATTATCGAAAGAACAGAACAGTTTTATGGGAGGACTGGACTTTGATTCACAATACAAACTCACTCGTACAAAGAGAGCCTAGGAACAAAACCTAGAAAAAGCAATCTAAGTACAATTGTTTAGTTTTTTTGGGAGGTGACGGTACAGGCTCGGGATAGTGCTATCAACTCTGTCTTACTCCTTGGACGATCGTACGTAGCTTCTGCTCTGGCGAGGAAATGCTCTCTGTGTGTACGGGAGTTGCTAGTCTCTATGGTCGGGCTCTGCGTATCTGACTCTGTCTGTTTGCAAGAGAACAGTACCTTGCTATTTATAGGAATTGTGATGAGCAGGGTGTGCAGTAATTGCGCCTTGAAAAGTGGGCGGTTGGGGATTGGTTAAGATTAACCTTGATTTGTTTGTTAGAAATCAATTTGGGCTGTTGAGTTGGTTATAATAAATCTGCATTGTTATGATTTGTTGGTTGCTAAATTCGAGTGGATAAGTCTTATTCAATCTTCTGCCACATGTCCCAACTGCCATTATGCTACGAGCCGCATGAACGGGGCGTCCTGTCAGAGCCGCATGAGTGTGGCCTCACAACTGAGCCACATGAGGATGGCCTCATAACTGAGCCGTATGAGAATGGCCTCACAACCGAGCCGCATGGGGGTAACCCCCACAACCGAGCCGCATGAGGATGCCCTCACAACTGAGCCGCATGAGGGTGGCCCCCACAACCGAGCCGCATGAGGATGGCCTCTCAACTGAGCCGCATGGGGGTGACCCCCACAACCGAGCCGCATAAGAGTGGCCCCTCCATCTGAACCGCATAAGGATGGCCCCCACAACTGAGCCGCATAAGTGTGGCCCCCCATCTGAATCGCATAAGGGTGGCCCCCACAATTGGGCCGCATGACAGTCTTTAAAGCGATCTGCATAAGGAGCTTTCGAATTGGTGGATTGTGCCAGCTATAAAGATTTTTCTCGTCTCTCTAGGGGCACGTCATTATGTCAGAGTAATCATTTTATCTTTATATCAGAGCTGTTAATCCTTTGTGTAAGAGCTGCCGTATTGCGTCAGAGCATTAAATGAGCCAGCTGTACAGAGTAGTTATGGCCAGCTGTAGAGGCCTATTTTTGAACCGCATAGGGCCACGTAGATTTTACCGAGCCGTATGGAGCTATCGGGGCCTTTCAAGCCGCATGAAGCTCTAAGGGTCTTTTGAGCCACATGAGGCTCTAAGGGACTTTTGAGCCGCATGAAACTCTAAAGGATGTTTGAGCCGCATGAAGCTCTAAGGGACTTTTGAGCCAAATGAGACTCCCTCTGTTTTTGAGCCGCATGGACTTTCCTGTTCTTTTCCATGCTTCTACAAGACCCCCTTCAAAGTTTTCAATTTATAAAATTGAAATACTTTGAATAAGAAGCATGGCTATGTCCGCATAAGCTCTTCTTTCTGCATAGACTCTTCTGGCCGCATAGGATATTCTGGCCGCATGGAATGTTCTGGCCGTATGGGATGTTCTGGCCGCATGGACTGTTCTAGCCGCATGGACTGCTCTGGCAGCATAGTGGTCCTGTGCCACGTAGGCGTCTTATTTAATTGCCTTTGATTTGCTTTGATTTAAAGCCATCTTTTGGGATATTATCCCAAGAGTCAGTTTTAAATTTTTAGATTTTGTCTTTGATGATTACGAGTAATCTTTTGCATGCGGGGGATAGAAATCCAAGAGTCGGTCTTATCTTCTAGACAGCGCGTAATGCGAAGCGTCCATCGATTCGCACGCCCCTCGTCAGCCTATAAATACGAGTACTTTTGGAAGAGAGAGACTCTTTACTTTCTTTTCTCTTCAACTTTTCTTGCCCTTAGTCGTCGTCTTCTTTTCCTTCTCCGATCATCAATGGCTCCCAAAGCTTCCTCTAGCGCTGCGACGAAGGATAAGGAAGCGGCTTCCTCATCGACTGAGGCGCCCACAGTTTATCCCGACGTTCACTCCACCATTGATGGTAAGGATATTAGGAGAAATTGTATGAACTCAAAACCCTAACCATCATGGCTATGCCGCATATTTTATGTGCGGGCCTTCTTCGTCTTCATTGAACTGTTAAAGTTCATTGTGATGAATCCGCATACTGTGCTATATGTGCCGCATATATATCTCATGTCCGAGCCGCATGGGGGTACGCCTCATGTCCGAGCCGCATGAGAGTCGTCTTGTGGCCGCATAAGCACTTTGCAAACTGGGCCGCATGGAGACCCATCGAACAGTGTCGCATAAGCTTCCTCTAAACTGTGCCGCATAAGCTCACTTTAATCAGGGCCGCATAAGCTCCCTCTGAACTGTGCCGCATAAGCTCACTTTAAACATGGCCGCATAAGCTCCCTCTGAACTGTGCCGAATAAGCTCACTTTAAACATGGCCGCATAAGCTCCCTCTGAACTATGTCGCATGAAGTTCCAACAAACAGAACCGCATAAGCTTCCTCGAACTGTGTCGCATGAAGTTCCAACAAACAGAACTGCATAAGCTCCCTCGAACTGTGCCGTATGAGACCACACCAAATCAGAGCCGCATAAGCTCTTTTAAACTGGGCCGCATGAGCACCCGCTAAACAGAGCCACACAAGCTCACTTGAATTGGACCGCATGAGGCCTTGCTAAACAGAGCCGTATAAGCTCACTTTAATTGGGTCGCATGAGGCACCTTCAAACCAGAGCCGCATAAGCTCTTCTAAATTGTGCCGCATAAGCACCCGCGTAATAGAGCCGCATAAGCTCCTTTAAATTGTGCCGCATAAGGACCCGCCTAATTAGAGCCGCATAAGCTCGAAAACACTAAGCAGTTTTTCCTGGCCATCTTCTAACTTGTTTCCTTTGTCATTTTTCAGTAAATCTGCCAGTCAATCCTGCGGGAGAACCTTTGGTAGGTCGAGCCCAATCTGCTATGGGCGTTAGGTTCGACCACATAGTTGAGTATGTAGTGAACCAGCTTCCAAAAGACGAACCTGTGGAGAGGCTGAGAGTCATTAAAAACTAGTCCTTCTTCTTTATCTCAGGGATGATGAGCTCAGGGCTGCTGGGGGGCAAACACCCGAAGCCTGCGTTCCTTTTCGGGGATGCCTTGACTGTGAAGAACTCCCAAGTTCTGGACATATCTGAGAGCTGGAGTTTTACTTCTGACGGGATGGCGATCCACATCCCTCAGATGGAACGTCACTTCCCACTATCGTGGTTCAATATGTTGCCCATAGACAGGAAGATGGAGGATTCCTTGACTCCAACCCGGAATGGGATGTTTGTGGGCAAGATTCACTATAACAACAACTTGCGGTTAGTGTACGCGGGCAGGGTACCGGTCAGCCGCTACATGATGGGGTTGGCCTCGGGCAATTTCTTGAATGTGCAGGGTCCCAACTTCAAGTTCTCTCAAGCTGACACTTTCCTGAACCAGCTTGCTCGGAAAGGGTCCCATCCCGTTGGCCGGTTGTCGCTACCGAGTTGGATACACCTCCTCCCTTCGTGGACCAACCTGTCTACATAGATCGTGCAGAAATACGAGACTCTCCTGCGCGAGATTGGACTCTACTATGCTATCCGGGGTACCTGTAATGGCTTGCCCATAAACAAGAAATTGTTCATGGCTCTGCTGGAGATGTACAACTGCCGTACATGGACTTTCTTTACACCCGTAGGGAAGATGGGGCTTGCTCTGCACGAGATGCATGACGTCTCCAAGCTGCCTTGGGGAGATGAAGTCTTTGAAGTATACACTCCCACGAAGGAAGAGTTCGAGGAGTTGGAGGAGAGGTTCCCGGGCTTTGTTGCCGTCTACCGGGAATTGTTGTGTCATCACAGCACGTGCCAGCAGCTGTCGAAGAAAAAGAACGACAGCTCGGAAGGGAACCTTCCGCATACAAAGGCCTGGCTCACTTATCTTTTTAAACTCGATGCCTTAGGCCGGGTTTCTTTCCGAATTCCTTGAACTCGGGAGGAGGTGCAAGACCAAGTGTCAACCGCCAAGAGGGTAAGAACCATCGGTGACAGGTTCGGGAGTAAATCTGTCTCTTTTGCTTATTTTTATCAAGACACTCAGCCGTTGTCCGAGAAGGCTCTTCTGGCCGGATTCCTGATGGTGTGGCTACAGAATTGCGTAGTTTCAGGAGGGGCTGGTTCTATTGAGAGGATCAGCCGTAACTTTATCCTTCCTGCAGTGAAGCTGGTCTTCGGGGTAAGACTAGCTCTTCTCCCGGCCATGGTGTGCAGCATACATCGTAGCCTTTGCACTTTCACGTCCAAGGTCATCGCCCGTGACACGACGAAGGACTTTGAACGCATTGAGCTGTCCTATCATTATCTGATGGGGTGGCTGTTGATGCATTGCCAATCTTTGATGAGGCCCGGCCCCGAAGATGGCGTAACTGCTGACGATGCTTTTATCTTCCAGTATCGCCGCATGCCTTGGGATTGCGAGACTATGTGTGCCTGTCGGATGGCTCTGGCGAGAGTGGACAGATACACTTTTTTCGTGTCTATTCCCCAATTTACTGCTGAGGAAGTGAGGGCCGTACATCTTGATGGTATTGGGCCTCCCCACTTCTTATCCGGTAAGATGCTCCATTGGCTGCACAACATTCGTCCTTCCCACCTCGTATACCGCAACCACAACACTGTCTATTTGGAGCCTTACTTGTCCAGTAGGTTCTTCCGCCAGTTTGGGTATAGCCAGCTATTCTTGGACAGTCCTAGCTCTTGCCTGGGTTTTGAAGGTAGCGTCCTTGACGGTATCAGAGCCTGGAACTATTATAATACGGTTCACACTCGTACCAACTTCTCGGTTCATGATGCTGGAGAGTCAGGGAAGATCTTATATTTGGCGGCTCTATACCATGTCATGGCGAACAAGCCTCCTGTTGATTTTGACCCAGGTACCAGCTTCATTGTTGATACTGGCTTGGAGGAGAAGCCCAAGGGGTCCAAGACGAGAAAGAAGAAGGAGAACATGGTTGCCGTGTCGGACTCGGAGTCTGCTGACGCGGATGAAGGGGATGACGAGCATGCTTCCGATAACTATCTTCCTCCCACAGAAGATGTGGTGGCGGATCAGCCGCCGGTCGTGCTTGGTCCTTCATGTAAGCGAAGCAGGCGTGAGCCTGCCGTTAGCGACATATCTTACTCCGTAAAGCGGGCTGCGTTTAAGCCTCGCGGGCTGCTCACTAAGGAAAGAGGCGAGGATGACGCCGTTTCGGAGGTGAATTAAATTACAACCATCACCTTCTTTAGCTCTTCTTTTTTCTGAACTATGACCTAATTATTTTTCTTTTCTCTGTAGGCGTCGGAAGAAGAGGACTTTTCAGAGCCGGCTGCAACCTCTGAAGTCGACCCGGCTCTAACTACTCTAGTTAGAGATATGAGTGCCGGGATTATTGCCGCCGGGATTCTTCCAGCGACGGCTGAGGTTCCTCTAGTTGTTGACGTCCCAACCCAGGGCAACGTGGTCTCTGCTGAACCCGTCCCCGAGACTGCTGAATTTCAGTCGGGTGACGCTGATCCAGTTGTATCTTCTTCCGGGGCGGCTGGGGCAGAGGAACCAGTTTTGTTTGGTTAGGATGTCGCTGGTGAAGAGGTTGCGACGGCTATGAGCGAACCTCAGCCTAAGCAACTTCCCCCTGGTAAGATAAGACAAGTCTTGACTAGTGAGGAGGTTTATTTGCTCTATTATCACATCCTTCGGGTTAAGCTGATTGATGGTTTCTTCGGACATACAGGTCCTGCACCTTCACTGCCAACGACGGACATTATCAGGGGAGAGTTTGCCAGAGGGGATCTGGTGGAAGAGAATATGCCTCCTCCTCCTTCAGCTAACATTGAGAGGCTTCATGCTGGATCGAGTTCAGGAGAGCAAGCGGCGGAACGCCCGGAGCAGGAAAAACTGGTCCCTGTACCCTCATCTGTTCATGTGGCTCCGGAGATCGACCTTTCCGCCCTGCCGAGTCTCCAGATCCTTCGGGCTGCGGAGGAGGAATTAGCCGCTATTCAAGCGTCTTTTCGCTCGGAACTTGTTTCCCTTATGGCAGGGGCATCAAGTTCCGGTGCCTCTTCTTCGATACTGCCAGCTACTCTTCCTTTGACGCCGTCTTCTTCAGAAATTCTGGATGAATCGTCAAAGGATGTGGTTGATAGTTTCTACCGCCACCTGAGACGAGGGGTTGAGGCCGCCGTGGAGAGGGGGACTTCTCTTGTATTGGCCCGTCAATGCGCCTGTGGCCAAATTGAACTACTTAGAGCCCTTCCTGGTAGGGCAGGGATAGTTGAGCTCCTGGAGCCCAAATTGCTAGAGGCGGATCAGTTTGTGGCCCAGTTTCAAGTACTGCGGCAAGTTGATCTGTCTTCAGCAATAGATCATGAGCGGGCCATCCTCATCACTGCCATGGAGAAGGTAAGGGCTGCACGAGAATCGTCCAAGCCGATTATAATGAAGGACCTCCGCGATCTCTCTCTGCAGTATGATCAGCTGAGCCGCCGGGGAGAGGATTGCATTGCTCGGGAAGCGGCAGCCTCTTGCAGGATAATCGACATGAAGGAGCAGATCCTCAAGATCTAGAGAAAATTGGCTTTCTTGGAATCTGAGCTCAAGGCCTCCTGCACGGATAAGGAGGTAATTGTTCAGGAGGCCGACAAAGTCACCCGAACTTCTGTTGTCTTGGAGCGTGCTCTGAAGAAGCTTGAGGATGGCTGGCAGGCTCACGCGCATTTGGAGGATGCAGAGCGGTTGACTCAGGAGGCCGAGCGCCGAGCCAAGCAGCGGTTTAAGCGATCGACGGCCGTACTGAGGGACCGTCTCAGAGAATTATGTATCGTCGAACCATAGTCGCCTTTTTCTTTTCTTTTTTTTGTTATTGTTTCTTCATCTTTTTAGCAGGGACTTGGTCCCAAAGAATGTAGTACTTTTGATTTGATTTGAATAAATGACTTTGCTTGCATCATCCTTTATCTGTCGTGTTTATACTGCATTTATGTGTTTGCCCTACTGGGGGCTTTTCTGTGGACCTATTACCCTTGGCGTATCTTAGTTTTAGGTATGGATAATAAGTTTGATAGGGATACCTAGAACAACTCCGCGGTAAGGTGGATATGGAAGTTCTTGATATCGGGCAAAAGAATGCCATTGAACAGCTGGGTTCCAGAGACATGAGATTGTGAGAAAAGAGGTGCGTGTACTAGGGGACCTAGTACATCATTTATGGTCAACTGCGGACATTTATGGTCAACTGTGGACATTTGTGGTCAACTGTGGACATTTGTGGGCCTATTATCCTTGGCGTACCCTAGTTTTGGGTACGGATAATAAGTCGAGAGAAAACCAACATACTTACTCAGAGGTAATGAGGACGTGTAAATATGAGGTTTCTTCAATGGAGTCTTCCTACTCAGAGGTAATGAGGACGTGGCATGATTGGACACCATGAAGGGTACATAGAACAACTCAGAGGTAATATGGACGTGAAAGTTCTACGTGAGGGGTGGTTTGTTTTTGATGGAAGTAAAACAACTCATAGGTGACATCGACGTAGTTGTTTCGAAAAATTTGTGGATCTGTTACCCTGTTTATGCACTGAAAGTACGGGCAGTAGATCATGAAGAAGATGCTCTTTTGGGAAGGAAGTTCAGAGGTATGATCATACATGACTTACTACCCAGAAGATGCGATATAGATTCATTTGGGATGACCAGAGTATAAGTTCAGCGGTGCCTGGGGGCATATAACTTAACAGTTCGGTAGATTTGGAGGATGTCGTTTAGACATAATACTTCTTCAGGAACTTGCCGTTGACGGACAACATGAGCAAGTCTCTATTTTGTTTTGCGAGGCGGTAAGCACCATTGGAGAATACAGCCTCGATGACAAATGGGCCTTCCCACTTTGGCTGGAATTTGTCGGCAATTTTGTGAGTCATAACCATCGGCCTCCGAACTGCCAGAATGAGATCGCCCACTTGGAATGTTCTGAGTTTAACCTTCTTGTTGAAGGCTCCAGAGATGCGTGCTTGATACAGCTCGATTCGTTGTTAAGCTAACAGGCGTTTCTCATCTAAGGCCTCCAACTCTTGTAGCCGACGACAGTAATTATCATTCGTCATCAATCGATAGGTGAGGGTGACGCAGAGCGAGGGGATTTGAGTCTCCAGTGGAAGAACTGTCTCAATCCCATACACCAGAAAGAATGGTGTATTCCCGGTGGCCGTCCGGACTGTAGTTCGGTATGCCCATAAGCATTCGCCAAGCTTTTCATTCCAGCGTATTTGTTGGAAGACACGAACTTCTTGAGCAGCTTGATTATAGTTTTGTTGAATGCTTCTGCCAACCCATTCGTCGTCAGATTGTACGGTGTTGAAGCAACATTCTGGATCTGATGTTTGTCGTAAAACAGATAGAAGGCGTGGCTTGCGAACTGCGGACCGTTGTCGTGGATGATCCTTCGGGGCAGTCCGAAGCGATAGATGACGTGATGCTTGAGGAAGCTGATCACATTTTTTGTCTTTACTTCTGCAAGCAGGACAGCTTCTGCCCATTTGGAGAAGTAATCTGTAATTGCCAGTATGAGGACGGAGTGATTAGGCCAATAATGTCCATCCCCCACGCCTCAAATGGCCAGGATGCCACCGTTGGATGTAGGAATTCAGATTGTTGATGTATGAAATCTGCGTAGACCTGATAGGCTTTGCACTTTCTTGCATAGTCTATCGCGTCTGCCACCATCGTAGGCCAGTAGTAGCCCATCCGGCGAAGGCGGTCTTGCAGCTTCGGGCCAGGTTGATGGGCCCCACAAATGCCGTCGTGAGCTTCGCGTACCGCTTCTTTGGCCTCTGTATTTGACAGACACTGAAGCCGTAGTCCATCGTAGGATCGCCGATACAACATCTTTGTCTCAGTATCGTAGAAGAATATGAGCGAACGTCTTCTAATAGCGGTGGCTTCTTTCGGGTTTTTCGGCAAGATGCCATAGACCGCGAAGTCAATAAATGGGAGCCTCCAATCCTGTGTCTCGTCAACCATCAGGACATAATAGCTCTCGATAAATTGGACATTGTTCTTGGGACAGACCAGCTCATGGCCTATTATGTCCACCAAATAATGAGCATATTTTGGGACCGCCAAGGAAGCGGCCAATCCTGCTAAGGCGTCGGCTTCAATGTTCCGGAGTCTTGGAACATGTTCTATAAAGAACCCTTTCAGAGACGTAATGATGGCGATTGCTACCTGATGATAGGGGATCATGTCTTCATGACGAACTTCGTATGAACCCCGAATCTGATTGACGATTAACTGTGAATCGCCATATGCCTCTAGGTATTCTACCTCCAGTTCTTTTGCGAGTCGGAGGCCGATAACCAGGGCGTTGTACTCGGCCATGTTGTTCGAGCAGGGTTCTGTAAGGGAATACGCCCGGTTGATCACCAACCAGAGGAAGAAATCAGTACCACTCCGACCCCAACGACAATATTGCCTTTGGGCCCGATTCTTGAAGAACCGTCGAAGAATATTCGCCAGACTGAATCATCGGAAGCCATGTTTGAATTGGCAACCTCGTCTAGAATCTCTTCATATATTCTGGTTGACTCCGAACTTGGATGGGCTGCTAAAAAGTCCGCCAGAGCTTGACCTTTAACTGTCTTTTGCGGAACGAAGATCATGTGGTAGGAAGACAGTAATATCGCCCAGGTAGCAAGGCGAGAGCTTAGCGCACCTGGCTTGGTCATGAGGACCCTGAGGGGGTTAACTCGTGATATAACATGGATGGTTTATCCTGTAACATAGTGTCGCATCTTCTGGATAGCGAACACCAGAGCAAGACATTCCTTCTCCACGGCGGTGTATCTATGCTCAGGCCCAATCATCATTCTGCTGAGATAATAGATAGCTTGTTCATGCCCACGTCATTATTTTGTGCTAGTAAAGCACCGAGGGAATGCTCCATCGCTCGTACGTAAAGCAAAAACGGCTTTCCAGCAATCGGGGCCACCAGAACTGGAGGATTTGACAGATATTCTTTGATGTTGTCGAACGCACGTTGGCACTCTTCATCCCATACGAATGAGACGCCCTTCTTCATGAGGTGGGTGAATGGTTGACATCGCCCGGAGAGGTTAGAGATGAACCTCTTGATGTAAGCTAGCCTCCCTTGAAGGCCTCGGAGTTTACGAAGATTTCTCGGGGGACCCATCTCCATGATTGCCTTCGTCTTCTCAGGATCCATATGAATTTCCTGGGCAGTAATGATAAAATCCAGGAATTTTCTACTAGATACGCCCAAGAAGGATTTGGTAGGATTCATCTTCAAGTTGTGCGATCGCATCAGGTCGAATACCATCCTCAGATCCTGCAGATGGTCTTCCTTAGAGCGGCTTTTGACAACATTGTCATCAACATAACACTCCACGGTCTTACGCAGGTGATCTCTGAAGATGACACTCATAGCTCTTTGATATGTGGCACCGGTATTCTTTAAACCGAAGGGCATGACGGTGTAACAGTACACGCCAATCGGTGTTCGGAATGATTTATGCTTCTTGTCGTCAGAAAACATCTTGATTTGGTTGTATCCGGAGAAGCCATCCATGAATGACATGCGCTCAAAGCCACATGTGTTATCGATCATGATGTCCATGATGGGAAGAGGGAACTCATCCTTAGGACATGCTTCATTTAGATTTCGGAAGTCGATGCAAATTTGAATCTTTCTATTCTTCTTAAGGACTGGTATTATGTTGGCGACCCAATCTGGATGTTGCTCCTCCCGAATGAAGCCGCTGGCTATCAGTTTATTGACCTCAGCTTCGATAAAGTTCATGATGTCCGGGCGGAAACGTCTTTGCTGTTGCTTGACCGGCTTTGTGTCCGGATGAATGTTGAGTTTATGAAGTACGACCTCGGGGTTTAGCCCTGGCATGTCTTCATAACTCCAGGCAAATACGTTAATGAACTCTCTGACGAGTTGTAAAAGTGCCTTCCGCTCTTCGTCTATCGGGCTTTTGCTGACGAAGATTGGCTTTGGAGATGACTTGTCGCCGAGGTCAACTTGCATAACCTCATCTTCAGTAGGAGGTTCACAAAGTTCGAAGCATTTTTCCCATTGTGCATCTAGTTGCTGGACCCAAGGTTCTAACTCGAGAAGTTCGAGTACTTCCTCATCTTCTTCGTATGTATCAGCAAATGCCATATTGACAGACAGAGCTTGCCTGAATACGTCCCCGATGCTGACATCCGAATCATAAGTTGGTGATCCGGTTGAGTGTGAATGCCAGTCATATTCCTCATCCGAGCTCTTGGGAGTTGTTGCAGGAGTAACATAGCCTAGGCCATGTCTGGTCTTGCTATAGTAATCCTAAGGTTTTCCAGCCGGGACAGGTAATTGCAAGGGTAGTTGCCGGCCGGTGCCCTAGTTCAAGCCTGGTGTAGAATCCAAGTCGTACCCCTATTTTTGCATCAGATACTTGGAACGGGAGCTATAGAGATAAAGCGGCAGTCTTCCAGTGTCGGATTTGAGATCGAATTCTTCTGGCCTGAAGGACTGTGGATCATTCTTTCGGCCGAAGATGATTGGATGATCGTCTCCCTCGACTATGAAGCAGGCGCCTTCTACAGGAGTGATTTGATTTATGGCATAGACATTTGTCACTTACGTGTGTAGGTTGGTGCCTATACCATGTTCCATAGCATGCATTATTCGAAGCTTATTAAGCTCGAATAATTCAAATATAGTCCTTTATTGATAAAGTACGGTATCTTTTTTGGTGGAATTACATCATCTGTGGAAGGAACATCAGTATGAGCAGCCACATACTTGGCCAGCTCTAGCTCATATTCAACTACCCCCTGCATCAATGAAGATTGAGAGGATGACCTGGGTAGTTTGATCATCAGTGGCTCCACTGGTGGCGCCGGACGTGGAGTTGTTGGCTCACTGGCGACCCCCGGCTTAGTACTGAGCAGCCGATTTGTTTTCGACTCTTGTTTAGCCAACCTCTGTATTGAAGATTGGAAAGATAACCTAGACAGCTTTAACATCAAGGGCTCTCCTGAGGGCGTTGGACGTAGGGTCGTAGGTGCGTTAGCAACCCCTGGCTCAGTGCTTGGCTGCCGATTTGTCTTAGGCAGACGAATGACCATTGGCTTGACGGAGGGATTAACCTCTTCTGTTTGTTGTTTGCCTGCCCTTGGTAATTTGATCATCAGTGGCTCCGTATTGGGCCTCGCCCCTTGGCCAGACCATGGCAGTCGGATTGTTATCTGCTCCTTTTATGCAGTGAGCACCGGGAAATTACGTAAAGTGGCTGTAAGAGGCGCAGTCCTGCCTGGTTTGCGGGATTGGAGATGGATTCTCAAGGGTTCCTCCGGCCCTGTAATTGCCTCTGTCTGCTGTTGAGCATCCTCCTTCATCAGGTGCCTCTTTGAGTTCTCGTACAAGCAGGAATCCGAATAGTAGGATTCGACCCCTTTGAAGGGATCGATGTCAGCGAATTCTGTCCTCACGAAGCCGTGCTTGTCGACGTACTTGGAGCACTGGTGCAATATGGAGGGCACGATCATATAATCGTGTATCTACGGACGCCCCAAAAGAATATTGTAGGAGGTATCTGCGTCGATGACATAGCAGGTTACTTTCGACTGAAGGTCGCCGATTTGGCACTTCAGACGAATATTCCTGATGGGATAGCTTCTCCCGAAATTGAATCCGCTGATGGTGGTGCTGGTAGGAGTCAGCCGATGCATAGGAATGCACAGATAGTGCAACAAGCTCTTTGGAATGATGCTTATCGAAGAACCGGGATCAATGTACATCCGATCCACCTTGACGTCGCCGATGTATCCAGTGTAATACAGAGGGCGATCGTGCAAGTTGGTCTTAATAAGCATGTCTTGCGGAGTGAAGACGATATTGGGCATTTCACCGGTACAAGCACTATCTTGGGCATCTGCTAGCGAGCTCTCTCCTGTGAGCTTGACTTGAGCCAACTAAGCATCAGCATTTTGAAGTGCATCACTCAGGGCAACGCAAACATCCTTGGAGAGCCTCAAGAGCTCTATAATGACAACTTGGCCAGTGTGTTGGCCAATTGTGCCAAGATGTCAAAGTTGTGGGCCTCTCCAGCCCATGAGGCACCTATTTTCAGAGCGGCTTGTCAAATCGAGTCTCCTTCGGCCTAGGCTTGTCGGTCGTCGAAGGATGAGAAGGTCCTGGAGCATCAGCAGCCGCCGGCTGATGATCTTCAGCTGAGTTACCCGGTGGGGGTTGAGTTTGTGCACCGAATCGGGTAACGACAGCTGTCACTTCTTCGATGTCAGCCGAGATTATGCGGCAGGACTTGACTTTTCCACCCTTCTTCTTGCTAGTAGAGGGTGATGCTGGCTGGTTTATTTCAGATACTAAGTCCTGGTGGACCCATATGACCTTCCCTCGTGATGTGGTGAGGGGCACTAGACCAGCAGCCTGGTCTCGGGGAGGTGGAAGATTAGCAACCTCCATTTTTGCCCGGGGGACGGGTACTACGCCGTCTTGGGTCCTCGTCGGAGGAAAGCTGCCGAATTGGACAGACACCATGTTGGCCGCCACAATTACCTCCTCGAAGTCAATGGCCAGAGCCTTGGAGTCGATCAGGTTCTGGATGTACCACTTCAGTTGGAAGCAGTCTTGAGTAGCATGATGGACGTAGCGGTGGTAGTGGCAGTACTTTGGGCTTTCCATCTCTGCAGGCCGAGGCTCACATCTCGGTGGAGGGAGCTGAATCCTGTCTCCTTGTATGAGCATGTCAAGGATGGGCTTGACATAGCTGTCTTCAAAGGAGTAAGTCATCTGCGGCCACTACTTCTCTGCTGGCTTCGGTTCGGGCTTCGGGTTTGTGTCGGCCACCATAGCCTGTTTGCCCTTGTTGTCTCAGTTGTTGGAGGAATTGCCACCGTTGTTGTTGTTGGCATTAGGGCGTTTGCCCTTGTCCTATCCTTTCAAGATGTGCAACCCCAGTTGGCGAGCTTTTTTCAACTTGTCTTCTGCGCCAGTGGCGCTGATGATGAAAGTCTTCCAGTACTTGAACTGACTTTCGCCCATCCAGAGGTTGATTGTGGGAAGCAGCCTCTTTTGGCAGATTTCAATCAAGGAAGAATCTGGATTGCCAGAGGGCAATTTCATCGCGGTTTGGCGAAACCGCTCGATGTAGTTCCTTGTCAGCTCTTTCTCACCTTGAACAACGTCCATGAGGGTGGACATTGTCACATCTTGTCCTACTTCGTAGAACCTTTCAAGGAACATGTTTTTGAAGCCGGCGAAGGAATGGATGCAGTTGTCCGGCAGATTGCGGTACCAATCAAATGCTACCCCCTCTAATGCCCTGATAAACAACCGCGTGAGGATGGCATCGTCATGAGGCAGATGGTTGGTTGTGAATTCAAAGTAGGTGATGTACCAGCTCGCAGATGTCTTTCCATCATATGGATTGATGTTAAATGGCTTATATCTTAGTGGGAAGGGGACATCTCTCCATGCAGCAGGATATGTAAAACTCCTATATTTTTTTAAATTATTTTTTATTATTTTATTAGACTTCAAATAAATTTATACAATTTATGGTTATTTTATTAATTATTAATAATGACCTTAGCCATTGTTGAATTTTGGAACACAAGACTACCATAAATTTTGGCACGGAAGATGTAACAGTGAGCCTTGACTAGTGTACTAGCCATGTGTGGGAAAGCCTTGCCATGGGGATGACCGAACTAGAAAAACCAGGCCGAGTTGTGTAATGACTCATTTAAAATATTTTATTTAATGATTTTATTGACCCGGTTAGACCAAACCAACCCGAACTGGACCTGGACCGAACCCAAGCCCAAGTAGACATATGGTGTGACCAAGGTGGCCATGTAAACATATTTTATGTACGTAGAAATTTTTTTTTGATTTATAGAAATTTATGTATGTACAAATTCTTATTATTTAAATAATTACACTATTATTGGTATTTTATTATTAATAAATATTGTGCGACACTTTGTACAATTTTTGGACCCGGACGAGGGTGTGTGGTAAAGTTCACACGTTGGGACAATTTTTTATTTATTTACTACAAAAATTATTTTGTGAAAATTAAATAGACATTTATTATTGTTGATATTAATGGATATTATGTGATATTATTATTGTTGCCTTTTATGGCAATTTAAATTTGCGTATATATGTAAAAATATATTCTAGATGCATTATATATATAGTAGATAATATTAAAACTTATTTAAAATTTGTGGAGATTAATAACCATGTTTTCCTATTTAAATACTATTTTTATTTTGAGTTGATCTATTAAGGATTGAAATATTATATATATGTAGATATGCTCAAATATATTAAATAATTGAATAGTTTACTTTTAAATGGTATTTGAATTTTAAATAGATTTTTGGTCTATTTTTGGATATATACATACTCATATATATATAGATATATATTTATATATATAGAAGTTTAAAAAAAAAAGAAAAAAAAGAGAAAAAAGAAGAAAAAAGAAAAAGAAATGGTGGTCGGCCCCACTCGACCACCAACCCCACCTTACAAACGTAGGAGCAGCAGCTCCATTAGGGCCGCCCCTTTTTTTTTCCAAAGCAACAGCAAGCACAAGTTCTGTGGCCGAAACTATTTGATATATATATATATTTTATATATATATATATATATATATATATATATATATATATATATATGAGTTATTGAAAACCCTAAATTCTTTTCTCCTCCAAATTTTCCTCCACCTCCTTCCTCTCCTCCTTCCTCCTACCCTCTCCTCGACGTGCTGCCCGCGAGCACAGCAGCACCCCGCACCAACGGCAACGGAAACAACAACAACAACAACAACAACAGATTCCCACTTTAAGGTAACCCACTTTCCCGATTAATTTAACTGTCAATTCTATTCCGATTTTCGATCCGTAAATTCGTGTAGAAGTCCCCATGACCCTCTATCATCACTTCAAATAGATTTATTTATTCTGCAATAAATTTCAGTTTTAATTAAATTAAAATCTCAAAAAAAAATTAGTTTTTATAAAGCTCAAAACCCCGTACGAGGTACGTCCCGACAAACCGGACGACCCCGTCGCAAAACAAAGTACCGAAAGGTCCGTATCGAATTTGTGGACGTGCGAGAATTGACGGAATTTAAATTGGTTGCGTGTGTGCAACGAATTTGATCCGAATCCGTCAAATTTTTTCGTATCGGGCTTTTCGGAATTTTCCAACAACTTTGTGCACATTCATCAAATTGCGACGAAACTTGCGCCATTGGACTTGAAATATTTTTTCTGGTCCTGTGAGCCAAGTTTGGTCCGATTCTGAGTCCGTTGATCGGGATGCTATTTTGGCGGGCCCACAATCCCATTCAACGTACGATTTTGTGCACGGCTCATCGGAATCCAAAATTGGACATACCGTTGAGTTTGTCTCGGAAAAACAAATTCGTAGACATGTAGTTTGACGACTTTAGAGACCGTAGATTCTGGCGCGCATTTCGGTGCAAGACGGGTCCAACGGCGGACATCGTTTTGACCCAAAATTACGATTTTGCCCCTGTTCCAGAATTTGACTTTTGGACAGGCGTTTCCTGGACATATCTTTTATTTCAAACTCGTTCGTGATGTTTGTTTCAGCATTCGGAGCTACTTGTGGATTTTGACTTTCGTGTTGACGATTCTGACTGTTAGATTTTGCTACATCTCGCACCACCCTCAGGCAAGACACCTTGCCATTAGCTGTTTAATTATTTTAGCTCATATTTCATGCTTTACTTATTTTTTTATGCAAAATAAACTGTGATACATGGCATAACTGTTCATTTATATTTCCTGCTGTGTATTATTTTTCTTACAAATTAAACCTAGATTTAAGGGACCACCTTGTGTGTCGCATTCATTGGCCTTGACACGTTGTAAACACGAAAGTTGTGTCGCATGTAGAACACAGAAGTGCGTGATTGGCTGGCCACCAGTACGTACAAGCCGTACGATAGGAATAACCGCTAATAGAAGTTGCATACTAGTTTGACTTAGCGGTTATAGTGGTTTGTGTTGTGGATGCAACACAGTAGGCATTGGGCGGGAAGGACAATTCCTTAGCGTATGGGCTTCGATGCACTTCCCTTGTGACCCGGACTCTCCGCTGGAGATACGGGGTTGATGACCCAAGATTACTGACGGTCACTGACGATTCTGCGGAACGTCATGCTCTTCCTGCTGGGGCCTCTGGTGCCCAAGGGGGACTATGCCGATCCTATTCAGCCAGGGCCCATGCGTAGGAAGGATTGTTCTTAACAACATTTCACTTAGAATGGTAGGCTACCCTATCCGTTAGGTACGAGTACTTTTGGTTTGGGTACTTGTATCTGACCGTGGCTTGGAACAATATCTTATCGCGGATTAGTTCGTCACATCTTGTCCTTGTTTGGTTGTAGTTGTGACTTACTACTTCGATGAGAAGGTATTGAACCTTGTTGGGGTCCGGATACCATATCGGATTCTTAGCATGGAAAGATACGTCGCCGTGAATTAGTTTACCATCTCCTGTCCTTGTTTGGTTTGGGGGATGGTACGCTCGTTCAGTAGGTGCGTATTGGAACATGTTATAATTCGATTTACTTATTTATTGAGCAATATTTATTCAGTTTATATGGTATGCTATTATGTGTCTTGTTACGTCCCTCTAAGGACCTGGTTGTCTTGCCAGGTGTGTGCTATTGTCTTTCGCAGATGTTCTAGCTCCAGCCGTGATCGTCGCTATTTCTTCGAGGATGATTGCATTTGGATCGTCTTCGCTTCGCTCGCCACTCATTTCATTTCTATGTACTTTTCCTTATTTTGTTGGTAGTGGATTTGTCTTCGCCCAACATATTGTATCGAGACAAATTCATTTTCATTATATGATCTTTTATTCATTTATTCTGTGTGGATGAGATTAATTATGGTTCTACTGCATTTTTACAGCTTATGTGTTCATACGAGGTTTTCATATATTGGAGTGTACTTCGTATGAATACAACTGGCATGTCTACGTTTCTAGTCCTACGTATTTTGGGACTGGGGCGTTACATGTTTTTGTGGTGGCCCATGCAGGTCTAGATAAATTGTTTGGTTACTTTACCGTACCAAGCAAGCCTGCGTATAGGATTAGAAGTCTAGGATCTCATCCACATACTTGACCTCTTTCCTTGAATTTTTCTACCGTTTGACTCATCAATTGCATCTTGCTTGCTTCCTTCCATCCCTATTCTTATTTTCCCTTCGTGCTTGTTAGAGATTGACCCTACTAGTTAGTTATCCCAAAACCCATTAGTTTAACTCTTGTAAGTTGGGTAGAATACCTCGCCATCTAACAACCCTTTTTCCTTGTGAACCACATTGGTAAGTTCACTTAGACTATAAATTCAGAGGACCCTACCTTATCTAGTCTACCAAGCCATAAAAGAGGAAACACTAGGACAACTGTATAGCTCCCAAACTTCGGACGAGACTTGATTTTAAAAGATCTTGGACTATTTAAATTTTCCTGCATCAGTACATCCCTTGCTCATACTTTGACTATCTCATGCTGCTAATGTAGCTTCAGTTTTACAAGCTTATTTCGTTATCAAGCTTGATCATGACATATTTTATTGGGTGCACCCACTAACATATTGTCTAATCAGAACCGGTGCATGATGGTCTGATCAACCTATTGCACTTTGGTTCGCTTATCACATATTATTCTACGTAGATGGAGACATAGTAAACTTGCCTTAGAGTCTCATCCGCGACCGCCTTGATAATTCTCTTTTAAATTATTTTTGCCGCCTATGAACCCCGTAATTTGTACTCAACATATAACACTATCTTTGAAACCTTTGTTGTTCTTGTCCTTTACTTATTTTGGAAAGACAAGGCACTGTACTTGCTAAGATAGACTCAAGGTATCATCTTTGGTTGCCCAATCGGTTAATTATACACAAATGTAGATAGCCACCGACCGACTCATGTGGCTGTATCCTCACCTTTAACTACTCCTCGTTCCTTAACCTTAAAAATTGTTATCATGCCCTTCCAATTATTCTTGAGCACTCGAGAATGATTCTAATCATTCACTTAAATCAAACTCTCAATCGAGGCGATTAGTCTCCAGTTTCTCTCTAGGAACTACATCTCCTAAAGGTCTAATTTATTCTCTTTGGTCTACTCAATTCCTTACTGTTCTCTAAAATTGGATATTCAAAAGTTTGTTACCATCACTAGCGATCCTTATTCAATCCCATAACCATGATATATTTTTGTATATATCGACTCCACAATTTTCTACGGCATGGTGGTGTTGAACGCCGTTTTATCGCCTCCACCAAATTTAATTGCATTTTTGGTATTGACGAACTCTTCCTATCCCTCAACCCTATCTACCCTATTAATCCTAAATTTCGAGGACGAAATTCTTGTAAGTTGGGTAGGATGTAAAACTCCTATATTTTTTTAAATTATTTTTTATTATTTTATTAGACTTCAAATAAATTTATACAATTTATAGTTATTTTATTAATTATTAATAATGACCTTAGCCATTGTTGAATTTTGGAACACAAGACTACCATAAATTTTGGCACGGAAGATGTAACAGTGAGCCTTGACTAGTGTAATGCCATGTGTGGGAAAGCCTTGCCATGGGGATGACCGAACTAGGAAAACCAGGCCGAGTTGTGTAATGACTCATTTAAAATATTTTATTTAACTATTATTTTATTTAATGATTTTATTGACCCGGTTAGACCAAACCAACCCGAACTGGACCTGGACCAAACCCAAGCCCAAGTAGACATATGGTGTGACCAAGGTGGCCATGTAAACATATTTTATGTACGTAGAAATATTTTTTTGATTTTTAGAAATTTATGTATGTACAAATTCTTATTATTTAAATAATTGCACTATTATTGGTATTTTATTATTAATAAATATTGTGCAACACTTTGTACAATTTTTGGACCCGGACGAGGGTGTGTGGTAAAGTTCACACGTTGGGACAATTTTTTATTTATTTACTACAAAAATTATTTTGTGAAAATTAAATAGACATTTATTATTGTTGATATTAATGGATATTATGTGATATTATTATTGTTGCCTTTTATGGCAATTTAAATTTGCGTATATATGTAAAAATATATTCTAGATGCATTATATATATAGTAGATAATATTAAAACTTATTTAAAATTTGTGGAGATTAATAACCATGTTTTCCTATTTAAATACTATTTTTATTTTGAGTTGATCTATTAAGGATTGAAATATTATATATATGTAGATATGCTCAAATATATTAAATAATTGAATAGTTTACTTTTAAATGGTATTTGAATTTTAAATAGATTTTTGGTCTATTTTTGGATATACATACTCATATATATATATATAGATATATATTTATATATATAGAAGTTTAAAAAAAAAAGAAAAAAAAAGAGAAAAAAAAAGAAAAAAGAAAAAGAAATGGTGGTCGGCCCCACCCGACCACCAACCCCACCTTACAAACGTAGGAGCAGCATCTCCATTAGGGCCGCGCCTTTTTTTTTTTCCAAAGCAACAGCAAGCACAAGTTCTGTGGCCGAAACTATTTGATATATATATATATATATATATATATATATATATATATATATATATCTATATATATATATATATATGAGTTATTGAAAACCCTAAATTCTTTTCTCCTCCAAATTTTCCTCCACCTCCTTCCTCTCCTCCTACCCTCTCCTCGACGTGATGTCCGCGAGCACAGCAGCACCCCGCGCCAACGGCAACGGAAACAACAACAACAACAACAACAACAGATTCCCACTTTAAGGTAACCCACTTCCCCGATTAATTTAACTATCAATTTTATTCCGATTTTCGATCCGTAAATTCGTGTAGAAGTCCCCATGACCCTCTATCATCACTTCAAATAGATTTATTTATTCTGCAATAAATTTCAGTTTTAATTAAATTAAAATCTAAAAAAAAAATCAAATTTTATAAAGCTCAAAACCGCGTACGAGGTACGTCCCGACAAACCGGGCGACCCCGTCGCAAAACAAAGTACCGAAAGGTCCGTATCGAATTTGTGGACGTGTGAGAATTGACGGGATTTAAATTGGTTGCGTGTGTGCAACGAATTTGATCCGAATCCGTCAAATTTTTCCGTATCGGGCTTTTCGGAATTTTCCAACAACTTTGTGCACATTCATCAAATCGCGACGAAACTTGCGCCATTGGACTCGAAATATTTTTTCTGGTCCTGTGAGCCAAATTTGGTCCGATTCTGAGTCCGTTGATCGGGACGCTATTTTGGCGGGCCCACAATCCTACTCAACGGGCGATTTTGTGCACGGCTCCTCGGAATCCAAAATTGGACATACCGTTGAGTTTGTCTCGGAAAAACAAATTCATAGACATGTAGTTTGACGACTTTAGAGACCGTAGGTTCTGGCACGCATTTCGGTGCAAGGTGGGTCCAACGGCGGACATCGTTTTGACCCGAAATTACGATTTTGCCCCTGTTCCAGAATTTGACTTTTGGACAGGCGTTTCCTAGGCATATCTTTTATTCCAAACTCGTTCGTGATGTTTATTTCAGCATCTGGAGCTCCTTGTGGATTTTGACTTTCGTGTTGACGATTCTGACTGTTGGATTTTGCTACATCTCGCACCACCCTCAGGCAAGACACCTTGCCATTAGCTGTTTAATTATTTTAGCTCATATTTCATGCATTACTTATTTTCTTCATGCAAAATAAACTGTGATACATGGCATAACTGTTCATTTATATTTCCTGCTGTGTATTATTTTTCTTATAAATTAAACCTAGATTTAAGGGACCACCTTGTGTGTTGCATTCATTGGCCTTGACACGTTGTAAACACGAAAGTTGTGTCGCATGTAGAACATGGAAGTGCGTGATTGGCTGGCCACCAGTACGTACAAGCCGTGCGATAGAAATAACCGCTAATAGAAGTTGCATGCTAGTTTGACTTAGCGGTTATAGTGGTTTGTGTTGTGGATACAACACAGTAGGCATTGGGCAGGGAGGACAATTCCTTAGCGTATGGGCTTCGATGCACTTCCCTTGTGACCCGAACTCTCCGCTGGAGATACGGGGTTGATGACCCAAGATTACTGACGGCCACTGACGATTCTGCGGAACGTCATGCTCTTCCTGCTGGGGCCTCTGGTGCCCAAGGGGGACTATGCCGATCCTATTCAGCCAGGGCCCATGCGTAGGAAGGATTGTTCTTAACAACATTTCACTTAGAATGGTAGGCTACCATATCCGTTAGGTACGAGTACTTTTGGTTTGGGTACTTGTATCTGACCGTGGCTTGAAACAATATCTTGTCGCGGATTAGTTCGTCACATCTTGTCCTTGTTTGGTTGTAGGTATGACTTACTACTTCGATGAGAAGGTATTGAACCTTGTTGGGGTCCGGATACCATATCGGATTCTTAGCATGGAAAGATACGTCGCCGTGAATTAGTTTACCATCTCCTGTCCTTGTTTGGTTGGGGGGATGGTACGCTCGTTCAGTAGGTGCGTATTGGAACATGTTATAATTCAATTTACTTATTTATTGAGCAATATTTATTCAGTTTATATGGTATGCTATTATGTGTCTTGTTACGTCCCTCTGAGGACCTGGTTATCTTGTCAGGTGTATGCTATTGTCTTTCGTAGGTGTTCTAGCTCTAGCCGTGATCGTCGCTATTTCTTCGAGGATGATTGCATTTGGATCGTCTTCGCTTCGCTCGCCACTCATTTCATTTCTATGTACTTTTCTTTATTTTGTTGGTAGTGGATTTGTCTCCGCCCAACATATATTGTATCGAGACAAATTCATTTTCATTATATGATCTTTTATTCATTTATTCTGTGTGGATGAGATTAGTTTATGGTTCTACTGCATTTTTACAGCTTATGTGTTCATACGAGGTTTCCATATATTGGAGTGTACTTCGTATGAATACAGCTGGCATGTCTACGTTCCTAGTCCTACGTATTTTGGGACTGGGGCGTTACAGGATACGGTTGTCATATCCGGAGGTCTTGGAAGGTTTCTCGGGCGTGAAACATAGCCCGGAGCTCCTGGACCTCTCGTCTTGCCTTCCGGGCCTCGTCTGCAGCGGTGGGAGGCGACATTCCAGGAGGATTGTCGCCTGGGTTTGGCGCAGTTGTGTTTGAGTTTGCATTGACCGTGGGACCTAAGCTTGTTTGGCCATGCGTCCTTCCTTGCAGAGCCGGTAGGGCCGATTTGATCTCGTCCACGTTCTTGACCAAGGTATAAATTATGGCCTCCAGAGTGTCGATGCGTTGGCGATCACTGGGACCGTCTTGGTCGTTGTTCGTCATGAACACCGTCCTCACATGAGGAGAGATGGAAGGAACGGTGGAGGACGTGCCCTCTGAATCATATCCTTACATCGAAAAATCGTCGGGGTAGGAATGTTCTCCTCTAGTTCGGACTCAGAGGAAGTGCTACCCCCTACATAGGAGGCTGCCTCATCTTGGGACCCGTGAGCGTCCTCAGGGACGTCCGGATCCACTGCATCTGTGGGGGTAATTGTTTTCCCTGGCGCATCTTCTTGGAATACCGAATTGTTGTGGACATTCGGAGGGGTGCTACCCCCAGCTTTGGCTACCCCCAGAGATGTAGATGACTAATCTCCAAGTATTGAAGATTTCATCTTAGAGCGGGTGCCCTGATAAACTCCTCCAGTGGTAGTTGTGGACAACCGCCTAGATGAGTGTTTCCTAGCCGTACTAGTAGAGATCGTCGGGCTGGAAACATTTATCTTCTTCCCCGCCTTGTCGGTAGGGATCTTCCGAGCAGAATTACAGGAGGTGACATGAAGCGCCTCGTCTCCTGAGCTTTGTTGTAGGACCGGTCCTGGCTGCTGCAGTCGTTGGAAGACGGACTGCTGGTCCTCTTGTACTGTCGCCTTGCTGCAGCAGCAGTTGACAATGACTTGAGTGCAGTGATGTCCATGAAAGGACTCTCTGCACACCAAGTTCTCTTCTTTTTCTTTGCGCTTGTGAAGAATCACATCACGCAAGTCACTCATTTTATGGGCCTGGGAGTCCCGAGCACACGAGTGTGTTGGCACCATGGTTGCTCCCTGATTGGGAGACTCTTGGAAACCACTCTGTCCGTTTGCCGCCGGGGGCTGGACACGGTCGGTTCTGTACAACTTTCCATTAGAGGCCCGCCTAACAGTAAGCGGAGCTCTCTGATGGTCAGATGTTGGGACAGCTGACTGAGCTCGACCCGCACTGCCCTAGACTTCTTTCCTCTAGCACCCAAGGGCGCATAGTAGGAAGAGTCCAAATTGTGCCGCACAGAGTCTGGCACATCCTTATAAGAGCATCTGAGATTAGGGCCGCATAAGAGGCGGTCGAAGACTAAACCCGGGCCGCATGGAACAGATGGTCTGCGGCTGGGATTGGTGGCCGTATGATCATTCATGCGGCTGACTTTTGTGGCCGCATCAGCATTCATGCGGCTAGCATTGGTGGCCACATCAGCATTCATGCGGCTAGCATTTATGGCCGTATAAGAATTTATGCGACAGGATTTGGCTGCCGTATGGGCATTCATGCGGCTGGTATTTGTGGCCGCATCAGCATTCATACGACTGGCATTTGTGGCCGTATAAGAATTCATGCGGCTGGATTTGGCTGTCGCAGGAACATTCATGCGGCTAGATTTAGTGGTCGCATGAGCCTTCATGCGACTGGAATTGTTGGCCGCATGAGCCTTCTTCATGTGGCTAGCACCCTTATGCGGTTTGTTCCTGGACCGCATAGAGTCCCCATTTGCTTCCTCAAGTCCAGCATCGTAGTGCTTTCCTCTACCGGACTTGAGAACAGCATGGGCCTCTGTGGCCTGAAGTGGGGCCGCATGGGAGGCTTCTTCGCCGTCTTGGGCAGCAGAGAATGCCTCTTACAGAGCTTGGGAAGGAGCGAAAGTCTTGGGCCTCCACTCCATGCGGGCCTTCTTCGTGCGGGCTCGCTTCTGGGCCGGACCAGCGCTCCCGTCGGAGAGCATTTCTTCAAACGCCTGCTGGTCGAAGCGGACGACCAGCATCTATTGCGTGGAGCCAAGTTTGGCTGTATCCGATTGCGTCACCAACTTCTCTGCAGTGGAGAAGTTAGTCCCCAGCAGAGTCGCCATCGTGTTTGCCATTGATTATCGAAAGAACAGAACAGTTTTATGGGAGGACTATACTTTGATTCACAATACAAACTCGCTCGTACAAAAAGAGCCTAGGAACAAAACCTAGGAAAAGCAATCTAAGTATAATTGTTTAGTTTTTCTGGGGGGGTGACGGTAGAGGCTCGGGAGAGTGCTATCAACTCTGCCTTACTCCTTGGATGATCGGACGTAGCTTCTGCTCTGGCAAGGAAATGCTCTGTGTGTGTGCGGGAGTTGCTAGTCTCTATGCTCGGGCTCCGCGTATCTGACTCTATCTGTTTGCAAGGGAACAACACCTTGCTATTTATAGGAATTTTGATAAGCGGGGTGTGCAGTAATTGCGCCTTAAAAAGTAGGCAATTGGGGATTGGTTAAGATTAACCTTGATCTGTTTGTTGGAAGTCAATCTTGGCTGTTGAGTTGGCTGCTATAAATCTGTATTCTTATGATTTGTTGGTTGCTAAATCCAAGTGGATAAGTCTTAGTCAATCTTCTGCCATGTGTCCCAACTGCCATTATGCTGCGAGCCGCATGAACGGGGCATCGTGGCAGAGCCGCATGAGTGTGGTCTCACAACTGAGCCGCATGAGGATGGCCTCACAACTGAGCCGCATGAGGATGGCCTCACAACCGAACCGCATGGGGGTGACCCTCACAACCGAACCGCATGAGGATGACCTCACAACCGAGCCGCATGAGGGTGGCCCCCACAACCGAGCCGCATGAGGATGGCCTCTCAACTGAGCCGTATGGGGGTGACCCCTACAACCGAGCCGCATAAGGGTGGCCCCCCCATCTGAACTGCATCAGGATGGCCCCCACAACTAAGTCGCATAAGGGTGGCCCTCCATCTGAACCGCATAAGGGTGACCCCACAATTGGGTCGCATGAAAGTCTTTGAAGAGACCCGCATAAGGAGCTTTGGAATTGATAGATTGTGCCAGCTATACAATTTTTTATCGTCTCTTTAGGGGCACGTCATTATGTCAGAGTCATCATTTTACCTTTATGTCAGAGCTGTAAATCCTTTGTGTCAGAGCTGCCGCATTGCGTCAGAGCATTAAATGAGCCAGCTGTACAGAGTAGTTATGGCCAGCTGTAGAGGCCTATTTTTGAACCGCATAGGGCCAGGTGGCTTTTTTCGAGCCACATGGAGCTATCGGGGCCTTTCGAGCTGCATGAAGCTCTAAGGGTCTTTTGAGCCACATGAGGCTTTAAGGGACTTTTGAGCCACCTGAAACTCAAAAGGATATTTGAGCCGCATGAAGCTCTAAGGGACTTTTGAGCCGCATGAGACTCCCTCTGTTTTTGAGCTGCATGGAATTTCCTGTTCTTTTCCATGCTTCTACAACGTCGACATTCTTGTCTTGTGCGAGCGCAACTCTAGCCTCGCACATGCGTCGCGTCGGGTATGGGGTGATCATTCTGCATGAGCGCTGATATGGTGATTCATGTCACGGGAATGATCGAACTCGAAAAATTAGGACGCATCAACTTTGATTGTCTCGACTTGTTGGTTTGATGCGAAGAAAAATTCGAGGATGTTGGACTTGCAATTGATGATTGAGTAAACTTGAGGATTGAGTAGGCCCAATTCACGCATCGAAAATGAATTAGTCTAGACTCGAAACAAGAGTTATGTCCCGATGAGAATGATTATTCCACGGGACCATTGCATGGTGATTTCATGTCCACCGTGGATAATCGGACTCGCGTGAGATCGGAGCGTAGCATATTGTTAAGTCAGACGACCTTGTGATCGATTACGTGAATTGGAATAGATGACTTAGGGGATGTGGAATGTAAAATTTTGGTAAGCGAAGAATTTGTGTCATAACGTGTTCGATTTGAGAAAGATTGATAGGCGAACTATATCGAACGTATTTGAAGGGATGACTATGCAAGATGGTTTGTTGAACGAGTGATATTGATACGTCGTAGAATTAGTGTAACGCTCCAGTCCCAAAATATGTAGGACTAGGAACGTAGACATGTCAACCGTATAATAATTATACGTAAGCTGTAAAATACAGTAGAACCATAACTAATCTCATCCACACAAAAATAAATGAATAAAAGATATCATATAAAGATAATGAATTATCTTGATACAATATGTTGGGCGGAGACAAATCCACTACCAACAAGTAAAGGAAAAATACATGAGAAAAGAAATGATTTTGACTAGCGAAGCAAAGATGATCCAAGTACAATCATCCTCGAAGAAATAGTGATGATCACGGCTAGAGCTAGAACACCTGCGAAAGATAAGAGAACACACCTGGCGAGATAACCAGGTCCTCAGAGGGACGTAACAAGATACATAATATCATGCCATATAAACTGAATAAATACTGCTCAAATAAATAAGTCAATTGGATTATAACATGGTCCAATACACACCTATTGAACTAGCTTACCATCCCCTCATCCAAACGAGGACAGGAGATGGTAAACTAATTCACGGTGACGTATCTTTCCATGCCCAATATGGTATCCGAACCCCAACAAGGTTCAATACCTTCTCATCGAAGTAGTAAGCCACACCTACAACCAAACAAGGACAAGATGTGACGAACTAATCTGCGACAATTTATTGTTCCAAGCCACGGTCAGATACAAGTACCCAAACCAAAAGTATTCGTACCAAACGGATAAAGGTGCCTACCCGTTCTAAGTGAAATGTAGTTAAGAACAATCCTTCCTACGCATGGGCCCTGGCTAAATAGGATCGGCATAGTCCCCCCTTGGGGTACCAGAGGCCCAATCAGTAAGAGCATAACGTTCCGCAGAACGTCAGTGGTCGTCAGTAATCATGGTTCATCAACCCCGTATCTCCAGCGGAGATTCCGGGTCACAAGGAAAAGTGCATCGAAGCCCATACGCTAAGGAATTGTCCTCCCATCCAATGCCTACTATGTTGTATCCACAACATAAAACTTCTGTTAACCGCTAAGTCAAACTAAGCATGCAACCTCTATTAGCGGTTATTCCTATCACACGGCTTATACGTACCGGTGGCCAGCCAGTCACGCATGTCCGTGTTCTACATACGACACACAACTTTGTGGTACAATGTGTCAAGGCCAATGAATGCAACACACAAAGGTGGTCCCTTAAATCTAGGTTTAATGTGTAAGAAAACTAATACATAGCAGAAAATATAAATGAACAGTAAGTTCTAACAGGTTATTCCATGTATCACAGTTTATTTTGCATAAAGAAAATAAATAGTGCTTGAAATATGAGCTAAAATAAATAAACAGCAAATGGCAAGGTGTCTTGCCTGGTAGGACGCCTGTTGTGCTGCTATGATCAATGTGGCACGAACTGCGACTTCGGTGCAACAATTATGTAAGGTGACCTCGGGTGGTGGCACGGACAATTCCATTGGGTCCAGAAGGGTCAAATTAAGGGTCGACATAAGGTAGTCTCGAATTTGGTGACATAGTAGGAATAAGAGGATTGGTTACGGACAGAAGAAAAATCAAATAATAATGAATAAATATTATATGTACGAATTTTAGAAAATATTCCTAAAAACTAGTTTTCATGAGTTAAAATATCTATAGGAAAAATACTTAAAAATACTTAAAGTCAAGAAAATCGTTTTCGGCAAAAACTCTAAGTTTGTAAAGATACGAATTAGGTAGAAGCTATATTTTTATGATTCAAAAAAAATACTTATTTGAAAAGATTAGAAATATATTGTTTATAAAATATTTATAATTTTTTTTAGAATCTAGCAAAGTAATTTAGGGCTATAAACTAACATTTGTCAAATAATATATAAATCAAAGATATATTTTAAAATACGCTGAAATAATATCTTATCACAAATATAATTTAAACTTTAATATATTTACTTGTATAAAATTCCTAAAAGTACAATAACCTAGTATCTATGGTGTCATAACACATACAACAAACATACATACATATTTAATAAAGATCCGGGGTGACAGTGATGTGGTCGGTCGGACTAGGTTCGGTTGTTGGTGGCATAGATCCGGGGGTGTGCTGGTGATGATAATGACGGTGGTGGTGGTCGAGTACTCCAGGCTGCCGGGAGTCGGGACGGAGGTGGTTAGGAGGCGGGGTGGTTTGGTTGTCGGCTTGGAGTTGGGTCGGAACAGGAGAGTCGGCCAGGAAGGAGATGGCCGGGTCGGAGGTTGGCTGGTGTCGACAGGGTTAGGATAGGTTTAGGGATTTTAAAGAGAGGATAGTATCGGCATGTGTCCTGCGAGACACGGGATGGGTTGACGTCCGGGGTTGACGGACGCGGATAGGAAAACCACTGTATTTGTAACAAAATAGAAATATAGTTGATGACTAGATGACACGGACACAATGCACTTATTTTTGGTTGTGGAGAATTTGTGGATGTGAGGAATTTATGGAGGATAATCAAACTCAAATTAAATATAAATTCTATCCTTAATTTTAAACTATTTAAAATCAAATCCATAAAATCTAATAAAAGATTTAATTGCCACAATAATTTCAAAACATATTTTCCAAAAATACTAATAATAATAATTTTGAAAATAATAAATATTTTTAAATATCTTTTTGAATAACAAAATATTAATATTAATAAATTTCAAAAATCAATTTAAATATTAATAGGAACTACTTCAAAATTTCCTTTTAAATAATTTAAGATAATTAATAAATAATTTCGAGAATTAATTTATACATAAATTATATCTTACGCCTTTTTATAATAAAAAAAATAAAGTAATTACTATATATTATTTTGATACTATAAAAATGGAAAAATATGTTTCTAAAAATATGTACGCTCGCACATATTTGCACTCGTCGAGCAATTATGAAATACGCAAATTTCTCAAGCGACGTATGTAGCTCCCCTTCCCAAATTTTTTAAAATATTGTATTTATTATTTTAATTGATTTAAATGGTGATTATTAGATTTTATAAATAATTTTTAGAAATTTGATATTTGTAAATTATACGTATTATTAATATCTAATGGTGTTGTAGAATATTTGTAAGAGTTGGCAGGCCAAAGAAAGACTTGGTGTAATATGATGCATACATGATAAATTGGTTTATTCATTTTGTTATCATAGTCAGTATTATTATCATTATTGTTATTATTATATTACTCTTATTATTATTATTGTTGTTATTAGTATATTATTCTTATTATACATGTGTATATATATATATATATATATATATATATATATATATATATATATATATATATATATATATATATATATATATATATATATATATATATATATATATACATAATATATATATATATATATTTTTTTTATACATAATATATATATACATAATATATATATATATATATATATATATATATATATATATATATATATATATATATATATATATATATATATACATAATATATGTGTATATGAATATAAGAATATACATTATATATGTGTATATATATAAATATATATAGGCGTAAATGGAATGTATATATAAATATACATATATATAAATGAGTATATATAATATATATGGTAGTGTATATATGTATATATTAGTAGCAAATAGAAAAAGAAAAAGAAATAGAAAAAGAAAAAGAAAAAGATATGCAAGGGCAGCAGCCACTTGGCCCAGCCCAGCCGACCCAGGCCTAAGGACCCGAGCCCATGGCCAGCAGACCAATCCCAGGCCCACATGGCCATATCCCCTCGGCTCGGCCAGTACAGAGCAAGCCAAAAAAATATGCGTACATATATATATGGAGTCGGGGAAAACTGGGAAGAATAACTCGAAACCCTAATTCTAATCCATGCCGACCACCCAGAGTCGAACCCAGCCACTTGGCTACCACCCCTACCTCGCGTCACCGCGAGGCAGTCGCCGGAGGCAGGCCAGGCCGCGCTGCCGTGCGCGCTCAGGCGCACAGCCAACAGAGTGTTCGCAGCAACACCCCCTGCTATCGAGTAAGATTTCATCCTCTTTGCTTGTTTATTTTCGATTCCGTAAATTTCTACTAGAAGCCTACATAACCCACTCGGATCCCTAACAAATAGAATTCGACGGGAACGAGCCTTCGATCCAGAAGATCGATACAAACATCGAAAAAAAATGTTCACAAAACAGTTTTCAACAGTCCCAAGTAGCCCTATTTGGAGATCGATTCCTGTCAACCCATTAGGAATTTAGAAAAATAATTGAAGGCACTTGAAGACAACATATGGGACTTCCTAACCTATTTTGTATTTTCGAATTTCATTAATTATGTGAGGAGAAAACAGTTTTCAAAATCAAGATTTTATCTATGTAAAAATAGTTTAAAAACTTAGAAAATTCATCGATACGACGTGCGTCCCGCCAAACCGGGCACCGTGGTCGCGAACCGAAAGCATCGAAAGGTGCGTAATGGCTTCGTGGACATGTGGGCTTTGACGGAATTCAAATTGGTCGCGTGTGTGCGACGAATTTGATGCGTATCCGTCGAAATTCACCGTATCGGCCTTTGTGCAAATTTTCTAATTACTTTATGCACGTTCGTCAGATCGAGACAAAACTTGTGCCAATAGGACCATATCGTTTTTCTGGTCCTGTATGCCAAGTTTGTTCCAATTCTGAGACAATGGAATCGAAACGCCGTTTTACGGGCCCCACGGTCCGACTCAACGGGCGATTTTGTGCACGGCCCGCCGAAATCCAACTTTGGACATATGGTTGGATTTATATCAGAAAACTGGACCTGTTGACATATAGTTTGATGACTTTAGAGGCCATTGACTCTGGCACGCTTTTCGGTGCAAAGCGGGTCCAACGGCGGATACCGTTTTGACCCGAAATTACCGCTGTGTCCAGAATTGGACTTAAGGACATGCAATTCTAGCTAATTTGACTATTCTGAGAATGTTGGTAATATTTATTTCAGCATCTGGAGACTTTTTACATGTGTTGACTTTAGTGACTCATCTGACGTGGTTGTACTATCGGTTTCTCCAGCTAAGGACCTCAGGCAAGTGCACTTTCTGATTGCTTTCGATTCATAGTATTCTTTTCATTTCATGTCTATACATATATCCTGCTGCTTGTTGACACGTTCGTCACACGGAGTAGTCGGAAGGGGAAATATCTTAGTAGACATGTGGACTACCCAGAACTATCCCATGAGTCTATTCTTGAATAATAGCAGCTGCACACGACACGTACATGGTGCTGGATTTACCCCCTAGCCGTTCACATGTCGAAACAGATATTTTACACCACATAGGTAGTTGTCTTTTATTTATTTCCCTTTTCTTCTCCACCGTGCCATGTCATCAGTACTTTCCAGTTTTCATATCTCATATGTTATTTTCATGTCTTGTTAATTCTATTGTGATTTTGCATTACCGTCAGTTTGTGTACTTGTTCCATTCCTGACTGAAAACCAATATTTTTTAGGTTAACTGTGGCTTCACTTAGCTTGGGAGATACGGGTGTACATGCAGACAGAAACCTAGAATTAGATAGCAGTGTATCATTTTATTAATTGTGAGAACCTTGTATTTTCTTTAAATATAAATGTTATAAATGTTGTAATAAATTTAGAAATGTGAATGAGCAGCAAAATATTATATTTTGAGCATTTATTTCTTGCAGGCTTGACAGCGTTCTACCGCCGACTCTGCGGCGTAGGCTGGCTTGGACACGTCTCGTATCCGAAAAGGTAGGTACGGGTCGTGACAAGTTTTTGTGGTGGCCTATGCAGGCCAGTTTTCGCAAAAGATTGCGAACTCGTGATGGTACTTAAGTTAGTCGTACCATTGCGAGCCTGCGCCTAGGAAATGCTCATTCACAATTAGGATTAAAATAATTTAGGAGAATAACCAGGACTAGAAGTCCCTTGTTCAAATTGACCATTGGGTAGTTAAGGTTATTAGATAGGCCATGCAATTTAGATAGCTTGTTAGATCCCTATAGGTACACTATTACTTTTGATATGATATTGTGATCCAATGAGGATATACTATTCGCTTGGTAAATTAGGCTCACCTAGAATTAAGGCATTAATTTTGATAAACTGTTCAATTTTCTTATTTAGATATAAATCTTATATCATAAGTTAGAATTGCCTGTTCTAAATTCTATTTTGCTGTAAGAAATTGATTTATGATTACTGATTCTGTCATTCGTATACGAATCTCGAGGTAGAGTGATTTGAGATTTTTCCTCAACCATCGAAATGCACATGAAATAGATACTAGAATATTTGTATTCCTTTCGTCCTTAGTTATTTTCTGCATTCGTATACGAATCGTGCATGAGTCATGTGCAAGTTACAGGACACGCAGGCGAGAGATCAGTGGCATGGCTGCCACGTACTCCAATTTGATGAAATCCACGCAGGCTCGTTGAGGACGAAATCCACGCAGACTCGGGTCAGAAAGCTTCAAAATCCACGCAAACTCGGGGCAAGAAGCTTCAGGATCCACGCAGACTTGGGGCAAAAAGCTTCAAAATCCACGCAGACTTGAGGGAGGAAACTTCAGAATCCACGCAAACTTTGAGACAGAAAAGCTCAAAATATACGCAGACTTGAGGAAAGAACATAATCTACGCTCGATTGAGGCAGGACTGCCAGCTGTCTTGATTCGACGTGCCTCGACTGACACAAAATCTCTGACAGTGATTACTTTGTCAGTCGCATTAAATGACAAGAAGCTCTTTTGGTACGCCAACTTGATGAAGGCTGAGTCTTGTTGAAGAAGATTTCGAAAGTCACGCAATAGTCGGCTGTGATCTCTCGAGTTCTGTGCATACGTGGCATACGAGGAGACATTCTTCGACTGTCGTGCTGTCAGTCATGATGAAATTTCTGACAAATGATGAGCTGTCACTAGCGTGATTTTTAAACATTTGTCCTGATCACTTCTGCGTGACTTTGAGACTCAGTTCTGATCAACTCAGCGTGACTATCATTTTTGAGGCCTACACTGATTAAGCAACTGAAGCCCAACTGGATAGGGTTAGGGTTTTGGCAATCCATTACTACCTCCTTGGTCGACCCTTCCTCTCCCTTCCTCTTCAAATTTTCGGCCATCCCTTGCCTCCCAACACCATCCACTGTCACGACCCGCACCCATTTTTTTCTTTTTAAACGGGTATGAGACGTGTCCAAGCCAGCCTACGCCGCAGTGTCGGCGGTAGAACGCTGTCACGGCCATGAAGATCAAAATCACAAATAATGCTCATTCATAAAATTAATTTAATTTATAAAGATCACAAGTTTTATATTTGCAGAAAATATAAACTTGTACAATTATAGAATGACTCCAACTCAACTATCTAGCTAGTCTCTAGGCTTCTGGCTGCAAGTATTCTCGTCACTCCCCAAGGTAAGTGAATCCACGGCTAACCTGAAAATGTTGGTTTCCAGTCAGGAATGGAACGAGCACAATTCACTGAATGCAATTTTAAATAAAGAAAATGACTATACAACAGAGGTTAGACATCAATTACATGTTTTTGAAAATAAACAAGAAATACGAAAATCCAATAGCAAATAAATATACACAAAATACTTTCCCCAACTGTTAGAAGTACCTTTGATATGTGATCGGTCTGGGGTACTACACCGCACGGTCTACGAGGTCTACTTGCATGAAAAATAAACACGGGCTACACTACTTGCAGAAAATAAACACGGGCTACGCTACTTACAGAAGATAAACACGGGCTACACTACTTGCAGAAAATAAACACGGGCTACACTACTTGCAGAAAATAAACACGGGCTATACTACTTGCAGAAAATAAACACGGGCTACAATGTCTAACACGGGCTATGGTCAGATCACATATCTTTGGTACTTCTCATTCCCGACTCAACAATTTATAATAGAAAATAATCACATAACCAATGGCCAACCAATGAAATATAGTGAAAATCAATATCGAAATGCAGACAATAAACTGTACTCGCCTGTGGTCCTCTGCTGGTGAAACCGACAGTCTGAACTACTCAATGTGCTACAATAGTCAAAACCCGTACAACAGTCCCCGGATGCTGAAATAGACAATACCAATAATCTCAGAATAGTCAAATTAGCTAGGATTGCCTGTCCTTAAGTCCAATTCTGAACACAGGGGTAAAACGGTAATTTCGGGCCAAAACGGTGTCCGCCGTTGGACCCGCTTTGCACCGAAAAGCGTGCCAAAGTCAACGGTCTCTAAAGTCGTCAAACTATATGTCTACGGATCCAGTTTTTCGATACGAACCCAACCGTATGTCCAAAGTTGGATTTCGGCGGGCCGTGCACAAAATCGCCCGTTGAGTGGGACCGTGGGGCCCGCAAAACGACGTACGATTCAACTGTCTCAGAATTGGACCAAACTTGGCATACAGGACCAGAAAAACGATACGGTTCTGATGGCGCAAGTTTTGTCTCAATCTGACGAGCGTGCACAAAGTAATTGAAGAATTTGCAAAGTGCACGATACGGTGAATTTTGACGGATACGCATCAAATTCGTCGTACACACGTGACCAATTTGAATTCCGCCAAAGCCCACACGACCACGAAGCTGTTACGCACCTTTCGATGCTTTCGGTTCGCGACCACGTCATCCGGTTTGGCGGGACGTACGTCGTACCGGGAGGTTTTTTCTAATTTTCGAAAATAGATTTATGTGGGTTTTTTTTCTAATTATTATATACACATAAAAGCTATTTATATAAATAGAGGAAAATAAATGGCTTATGTGCAATTTGCAATCAACCTTGGTTGAGAATTATGAAGCACAAAGCTTTTACCATGTTAACATGGAAAGGAATCTTTTCTTTACTCCATTGCTTTCTAGTGTCAATGAATAGTGCTGTCACATTAATAATCTAGCACACTGCCGATTTATATTATATTATGTGTGAAAGAGATAGAAAACTTAACTATATTCTTTTTCTATACTTCCTATACGTGAACAGTATTTCCTATCGTTCACATCTATGCATATATATAATTTCCATAGTTTCAATCATCTTCTTCAAATTCTCTTTCTTGTATATAACCATCTCTTTCTTAATCAAATCAAAAGCCAAAGATTACTACGAAAATAATTAAAAGGGTGATTTAGTTAACTATGAATTATTGGTAGTACTCGGCTAGCTCCCAGCTATCTATTGTTAATTATGTAGGCATCTATATGGACATGAATAGTTTAAAAGAAACAAGTGAACATAAGATTCCACATGCTCGTGTACCATACTGTACATTGGTTTGAAAACAAACTATGGGGGAAAGGGACAAAAGAGGGTGCAAGCTGCCACCTGATGTTTCCTCTATCCTACGCGTGTAATGCCTACGTGTACAATGTCTCTCTATTAGGGCCTGTTTGGATAGATGTAACTTTTTGAAAGTATGAAAGTGGCACTTACACCATGATGAGTTGCAGTTGAAAATGTGAAAGTGGCACTTTCCAAAATGTGTTTGGATGTAGTAGTTGAAAGTGGAAGAAAAATGGATTTGGTGTTTGGATGGTAGTTGAAAGTGGAGAGAAAAGGAGTTCGGTTGTTTGGATGGTGGTTGAAAGTGGGTGTTGGAATTAGAAATATAATAACCAATAATTAAATTAATTACCATATTATTATTATTATTATTATTATTATTATTATTATTATTATTATTATTATTATTATTATTATTATAAGTAGATGTTGAGAAAAGTATATGTTGATAGGAGATGTGGTATACATAGGTATGGCTACCCCCATTTTTGTTTTTCCAAATAATTTCCATTTAATTAGTAAATATTAAATTTTCTTTTACACAACTAACTGACACAAAATTAGTTATATATATATATATATATATATATATATATATATATATATATATATATATATATATATATATATATATATATATATATATATAAACAATGAGAAGAGCGGCGCTAGGGTTTCCTCCTGGAGGAAGCCAACCTGAGGCTAGAAGTTCACCGGAGATAGCCTCGTCCGACGCCGAAGACCCGACCATACGGGATGAGGGAGGGGGCTGGACTACTGTGGAACGGAGGAGACGGCCAGGAACGAATGGTTGGAGGGAAAGAGCGGCTGGAGGTCCGTCTCATCAGCCGGCTAGGGTGGCTATGACGAGAACCAACTGGGGACGAAAGCCACAGATGGGTGCCAACGGTCCCGTCCATCCTCCGACGGCGGGAGGGGGAAGACGAGGGCGTGATGGAGTACAAGGAGACACGGTCCATGATGGTGCAGGCAATCAAACAAATACAAACAGAGGAGGTAAAAGTATTCAGAGAAGAACAACGACACAACGTACTGCTCCTGCTCCTTCTCCAGTTACTTGGGCGGAATTGTGCAAACCGGCGGCAGTTCAGGAGGAAGTGGAATTACAATATATCGAGCCAAAGATGATAGATGGCAGGAAGGTTGTGGAGATAACCAGCGATGATATAGAAGAGACCACAGAATACTGGAAGAATACATTAATCCTCTACATTATGGGAAATAAGCCATACTACGGGCAACTGAAGGCATACGCAATCAGGGTATGGCGACCAAAAGGGGAAATCGAAATATTCTCTCGAGAAAACGGCTTCTATTTTATCAAGTTTGCCCTTGCAGAAGATATGGATCAAGTATTAGAAGGAGGGCCATGGACGTTTGATGGCCGACTAGTAGTGTTAAAAAGATGGTATCCTAAGTCATGCTTCGAAAAGGATCGGCTAACGATGGTGCCAATTTGGATAAGATTGCCATGGTTATCCCCACAACTGTGGAGCATACCCTTAATAATGAAGATGGCAAGCATGGTCGGCAATCCACTACGAACTGATCTACCTACAGCAAGGAGGAAAAGACTCTCATATGCACGAGTCTTCGTCGAAATAGAGGTTGCAAGTGAATTACCAAGAGAAATAGAGCTGCTGCTACCAAACGGAGAGAGAATATGGCAAATAATAGAGTACGAGTGGGTGCCTCCTTCCTGTGGACAATGTGGCTGTTTTGGACATGTAAAAAGTCATTGCCGAGACAGAGAGGAGAGATTAGAAGTAGAGCCAGAAATAAACATTCTGCAGGAAGTAGCAGAGAAGCAGGCCAATACAAACACTCAAGAACAGATGGGTGGGCAAAACAACGAAATTGTAGCAATGGAGGGAGTTCAAAGAAATGAGCAGGAAGGTAAACAAAGTACTGATGGCCAGCTACCTATGTTGTTAGGCAAACGGCAAACCCCTGAACATGGAGCAGATGATGAAGAACAACACTCCCAGGATGCAAGGGCGGAAGGGGAATATAGCATGTCCTCTAGAGAGCACACAGATCAGACACTACTAAAATACCCCACTTTACCGACGGAAGTTCAGCGACGGAAGGATTCCGTCGCTAATAGCGACCAGTTTCCGACATCTTAGCGACGGATTAGTGACGGACAACATAACATAATTTTTTCCAATTTTAAATATAAAAATTTGTCGGGTTTCCGTCGCTAAGTCGACGAACGTTAGCGACGGATTTTTTTTCGTCGCTTATTCGTCGCAAATGTTGGCGGCAAAATCTTTAAAACATTGGCGGAAACTTTAGCGACTAACTGGCGACGGATATATCCGTCGGAAAACACCTTTTAATTGGCGATGGTTTAGCGACTAATTTATTCCGTCGCTATTTCGTCGCTAGGTTCTGTGCCCTAACTTAAATTGAACCGACGGGGAGGAATTTTTCATTCCCCCAAAACTCTCCTCTCTCTCTCGCGGCTCTCTCTCTCCTCGCGCGCGGCTCTCTCTCTCTCTCTCGCGGCTCTCTCTCTCTCTACCAGGTACTCTCTCTCTCTCTCTCTCTCTCTCTCTCTCTCTCTCTTTCTCTAATTTGGGTTTTGGGGGACGGGGGGGGGAGTGGGGGGGGGGTGTCGGCTTCGCGGGGGGTGGAGAGGGGGGGGGGGGGTGGTGAATGGGGTCAGGGCTGGCGGGGGGGGTGTGGGGAATGGGGACAGGGGGTGGGGGGGTGGGGAATGAGGGTCGGGGGGTCGGGGGGGTGGGGAATGGGGGCAGGGGGGGTCGGGGGGTGGGGGGTGGAGAGGGGCAGGGGGGTGGGGCGGGGGGGGGGTGTTGAATGGGGGCAGGGGGGTCGGGGGGGGGGTCGGGAATAGGGGGCAGGGGGGTTGGGGGGCGGGGGGTGGGGGTGGAGAGGGCAGGAGGGTCGGGGGGGGGGGGGGGTGGGTCGTAAGGCCTTGTAGATTGAGCTAGAAAACTGATCAGCTTTGAGCGATATTTAAATTGCAATAATGTTTTATGATGTGATCGAAATTATTCTCCCCCGCCCATAATGCAATCTATAATAACATACAACTCTAAATCTACTATCTTATCAGGTTATCCTTTCCTATCAAGCTATGTTTCTCGTTTCATGTACCTTATGTATTACACAAATACGAGAGTTCTATTCAACAAGAAAAATTCATATCCATTAGAAAAAGACAACTATGACATAAATCGACTCGTGTACTATAAGTATTACGCAAATATGAAAGTACTAGACATCAAGATATTTCGATATGTCAAGAATTGTATTATCATCGTTTTGCTTGTATGCTTCTAGTTTATAGACAAATATCTAGGTTAGGGTTTAATACGATAGTATAGCATTGGGTTTCAAAATTAGGTTATCTTTTCCGAAATTCTTAGAATTTACAACAGAGTATGCTTTGTATTTTGAGCTCCAAAAACAATTATATAATCGACCCTAAGCAACTCTCCATAGAATTTCCTTGGGTAACCCCTTCAGTAGAACAACTAAACATCGGACTCACGCAATTAGATATAGTATATAAAGAATGCAACAACAATAAGAAGAGATGATTCTTCTTACCTCAGCTATTCTACCTTAGCAGATATCAGTAGCATTATACGCTAATCCTTTCAAACCAATGAGATAAAAGTTAGAAACAAAGAGTTCTAAGAATAACACCAAACTATTGAATAGTAAAATAAACCAATATATATACCATATGTAAATGAATATCTATAGTTCGAGATATTTGTAAGGTATTGATCATTCAATCAACCTAGGCAATAATTTTAGCATAAGTTAGACTTATATTGCAATCTTCTATTCACACGAGTATTGATATCGCCGATGCCAATACTCGTAGGAATATATAGTCCGATACCGATTCCGATACCGATACTTTGAACCTTGATTTAAATACATGTTAGTATAGTGTCTTCACATATATGTTAAGAGTATATACATGATTAGCAAGGTAACTAGATACAAGTTATGATACAATGTAAATGCAAGTATACATGTTAGCTAGATAGCTTAGACTTATATTGCAATCTCCTATTCACACGAGTATTGATATCGCCGATGCCAATACTCGTAGGAATATATAGTCCGATACCGATTCCGATACCGATACTTTGAACCTTGATTTAAATACATGTTAGTATAGTGTCTTCACATATATGTTAAGAGTATATACATGATTAGCAAGGTAACTAGATACAAGTTATGATACAATGTAAATGCAAGTATACATGTTAGCTAGATAGCTTAGACTTATATTGCAATCTCCTATTCACACGATGCCAATACTCGTAGGAATATATAGTCCGATACCGATTCCGATACCGATACTTTGAACCTTGATTTAAATACATGTTAGTATAGTGTCTTCACATATATGTTAAGAGTATATACATGATTAGCAAGGTAACTAGATACAAGTTATGATACAATGTAAATGCAAGTATACATGTTAGCTAGATAGCTTAGACTTATATTGCAATCTCCTATTCACACGAGTATTGATATCGCCGATACCAATACTCGTAGGAATAGTCCGATACCGATATACATTGTAGAGCTCTGTTTTGCTATTCTGGACATGTTGTGACCTGTGCTGTTCTAAATAGGAGCCAGACACACTCCTGAGACGGGGGAGTATGTATAGTGATGTGGATTCTTACTAACTTATCATGTGAACCCATTTATGGGCCCTTCATTGAACCTTCTCATGTGCAACTTTCAGTCCATTCACAGTTCCCTATATTGTACTCTATATCACCTAGTTCACTTATATCTAACATCCTAACCCTAATCCAAATTTATGAGTATCGGTATCGGGCTATTCTTATGTTTAGTTTGTCTTACGATACAGATTTTCACATCCAAATTGAGGATGAGTCGTTATTTTGTTGATCGTACATGGATGTACAAATGGCAACACGAGAGTAGAATTGGTGTGAGTAACGATTTTCAGGCAGGCATGGAAGTATTTCTTAATTATGCAATGAGCAAAGCTCAGTACATGGACGGTAACAAAATTAAGTGTCCATGTGTTAAATGTCACAATAGACGTTACGAAGAAGTGGTGACTGTGAGAGATCATTTGACCCGTAAGGGTTTCGTACGTAATTACGGCCTGTGGTCATCGCAAGGTGAACTATATTCGGAAAGACAGGCTGCGGAAGCTGCTACTTATGCTTTTGATGATAATGCTGCAACGGATGTCATCGAAGACCACGGATGCTCTGTTGATTATGGAGATCTGCAGAACCTTGCACGAGATATGGTGTATGATGCGGCAGGGCCTAATTTTGATCCGGAGGATCCTAATCCCGAGGCGAAGGAGTTCTATGACATGTTTTAGGACGCAGATACTTCTCTATATCCTGGTTGTGAGACTCATTCCGCACTGTCAGTGACGATGCGGTTGTTGAACATAAAGTCTGATTTTAACTTGCCACAAGCTTGCTATAATCGGATCACAGAAGTAATCAAGGAGGTGTTACCGAAGGAATCAAAAGAGCTACCAAAAAACTTCTACAAGTCAAAGATGATGGTCCGACAACTGGGACTGGGGTACGAGAAGATAGATTGTTGTCGCAACGGATGCATGTTGTACTACAAAGAGAATTGCGTATCAGAAAGTTGCAGCTTCTGTAATGCGGATCGTTACAAGCCAGTACAGGGAAAAGGAAAGTCGACTAGAAAACGACGTCCTTACAAGTATATGCATTACTTGTCGATCACGAAGCGCTTGCAGAGGATGTATATGTCTCTAAATACAGCAGAACACATGACGTGGCACAGCGAAGAACGCATAAAGGACGAAGGAGAATTGTCACATCCTTCGGATGGAGAGGCGTGGAAACATTTTGATTTGTGTCATCCAGATTTTGCTGCAGAGCCTAGAAATGTACGCCTGGCGCTATGTGCTGATGGCTTCGCCCCTTTCGGACAGTCGGAATCTCAGTACTCATGCTGGCCGGTCATTCTTACCCCTTACAATCTGCCACCATGGATGTGTATGAAGACTCCTTATATGTTTCTGACAGCTATCATACCCGGTCCTAAAAATCCGACGAAGAACATCGATATATATTTACAGCCGTTGGTGGATAAGCTGAAACAGCTGTGGGAGATCGGCGTCACGACCTATGATATTTTCAGGAAACAGAACTTTCAGATGAGAGCTTCACTCATGTGGACAATCAATGATTTTCCAGCATACGGTATGCTGTCGGGATGGAGTACGCACGGCAACATGTCTTGTCCGATATGCATGGAAAATAGTAAGACGTTCCGCCTTAGGCATGGAGGAAAAACTTCTTTCTTTGACTGTCACCGTCAATTTCTGCCCGCGACCCATCCTTGGAGAAAGAATAAGGATGCGTTCAGATATGGAAAATAAGAATTTTCTCAACCTCCTGCTAGATTTTCGGGATACGATATTTGGAAAGCTGTAAAGGAATTGCCCACCGCAATGGAAGATCCATCGAACCATCGTGTCGAGGGGTTCGGACAAAGCCATAACTGGACCAAACGGAGTATCTTCTGGGACTTGCCTTATTGGAAAGATAATCTTATAAGGCATAATCTTGATGTCATGCATATCGAAAAGAACGTGTTCGATAATGTCTTCAATACCGTCATGGATATTAAAGGAAAGACGAAGGACAATCCAAAAGCAAGACAAGACATAGCCGAGATATGCAAGCGTCCTCATCTGAACTTGATACAAAGGGGTGCTGGTGGACAATTAAGTAAGCCTATAGCGCCATACACATTGAGCAAGGAAGATAGATTAATAATCTGCAAGTGGATATCTAATTTAAGATTTCCCGACGGCTATGTTTCGAATTTGTCTAGATGCGTTGATCTCAATGAATGCAAGCTAACGGGAATGAAGAGTCACGACTGCCACGTGTTTATGGAAAGATTACTGCCCATTGCTTTGAGAGAGTTGTTGCCTTCTGCTGTATGGGTTCCGTTGGCCGAGCTGTCTACATTCTTCAGGGATATCTGTTCAACTAAGCTGACGGTGCAACATATGGTACAACTTGAGGAGAAGATTGTCTTAACAATCTGCAAGTTAGAGAAAATATTTCCACCGGGCTTTTTCGACAGCATGGAGCATCTACCGATTCATCTAGCATACGAAGCCCGTGTCGGTGCATCTGTTCATTATCGATGGATGTACCCCTTTGAAAGGTAAATAAAAATCGATATAATTTAAGTGAAATTTAAGTAGATTTTACAATTCATTGTTAATTCTCAAGATAATTTGTCTCTTTAGGTACCTGCACCATCTAAAGAAGAAAGTTGGCAACAAGGCTCATATAGAGGCTTCGATATGCGAATCATATCTTATCGAGGAGGTGTCAAATTTCTGCTCCATTTATTTCGATACTCATGTCGAGACAAATCGAAATAGACCTCAAAGGAATGAAGAAGACGTTGAGGATGGAGGTATATTCAATTTAAGGGGCAAGCCTATTGGGGCTAGTAAGAAACGGTGGTTGACCGACGATGAGTATGATACCGCTCACCGATATGTCTTGTTAAATTGTGACATACAAGAAGTGAGAGATTTGGAAAAGTAAGTGACTACGCCTCGTTATAATCTCTAATTTGGTGAATTAAGTGACTACACTTATTTTTATTCTCTCTAACAGTGTATTTAGAGGTGAAGTCAAAATGAGGACACCATATATTACAGATGAGGGACTTCAAAGAGAGGTTGATTGTACCTTTCCGTCTTGGTTTCGTAAATACGTAAGTAACTGAGATAATATGTTATGCGGCTACCATTAAAATATATGCAGCTAAAATATTTAAATTATCAATACATGTTTACAGGTTTTATTGCCTGAAACAACACTCATAAATGAGAGCATTCGTTATTTGGCATTGGGACTGAAGAAGCATGCAAAGACTTTGTCAGGCTATGTCGTTAATGGCTTCAAGTTTAAGTCAACTCAGCATGCTATAAATGCCGAATTTTTCAATGGCGGCTTCGATACCAAGAATTCTGGGGTTTGCATAAGAGGTACCATCTATGACGACGAGCCGGACTTTGACTATTATGGAGTGCTTCGGGAGATTGTAGATTTACAATATAGTGCCCCATATGATATGCATATTGTGATGTTCAAATGTGAGTGGTTCGATACGAGACCAAATATCGGTTGGAGAATCGATAAACAATTTGGATTCGTCGATATAAATCATCGCAGGAGGTATAGAGGGTCCGACACGTTTGCGATAGCAAGTCAGGCTGTTCAAGTCTACTATACAAGCTACCCAAGACGTCGTAGAGATCGATATGACTGGTGGGCAGTATGCAAGATTAAATCTAGAAATACATTCAACGTTGGAGACCCAGCATACCAAGAGGACCAGATCGAGAAGCCCCAATACATGGGACAACAGTCGGATACCATGGACGTGGAAGATATCGATATACCTCATGCTGAGGAAAATAGAGGGGAGGAAGAGGTTGATATACAAGACTTAGCTGTCAACCAGGGGAGAAAGAGGCGTCTTGTCCCAAGTATTGAGCCTGAAGAAGAAGAAGAAGAAGAAGAAGAAGAAGAAGAAGAAGAAGAGGATGAGGATGAGGATGAGGATGAGGATGATGATACAGATGAAGTCGACGATGAGGATGATGATATAGATGAAGTCGACGATGAGAATGAGGATGAGAACGATGACGATGACGATGAGGACGAGGACGAGGACGATAACGATGATTAGATTAAATATCGGTATATATTAGAAGCACTTACAACTAACTTAGTGAATTCAGTTTAGACGGACACATTCTTATTTCAGTTTATGTTTTTGTCGTTCGATCATCTACTTATTGTATGATTTTCTTTTTACAGATGGCACTCTTAGTTCTCATTGTCTTGACGGCACTCGCCGCCCTGCTGCTGGTATATATATTTTAGTTCAGTTTTATATTCATTTATACTTCTATATTGTTAATTATATTTATGTGTTCTATTTACAGGTCATGGTCACTACCACTCGTGCTGCTGGCAGTGGCCGTGGACGTGATGGTAGTGGTGCTGGTGGTGGCGGTACTGGCCGTGGTGGGCGTGGTGGTAGCGGCACTGGCCGTGGACGTGATGGTAGCGGTCGTGGTGGTAGCGGCACTGGCCGTGGACGTGATGGTAGCGGTCGTGGTGGTAGCGGTCGTGGTCGCCTTCCACATTCCCCGAATATAGAGTCCTCCGATCCCGACCTGGAGAGCCCGGCCACAGACTCTTCCCGCCGTCGATCTATCTCTGCGCATGGACCTTCATCTTCATCGAGGCCTGAGACTCCATCCGCTAGCGGATTCGTTCCGCCCCCGGATGCACCAGCGGATACACCATCAGTTACTGCAGGGTGGGCTCCGGAGTACCCCCGGATTCAGCTTCATCCTGCTACCGGTGAGTACATCCGCGGACCCGCGGATCCTCCGACGCCTCCAGAGAGGCCGATAGGCGAGAACCGACGAGAGCTATGGCCCGCGGGTGATACGTAAGTAAATTTAAGTTAATTTATTAAATTTGTTTCATTTATTCAAGTTACTAATCCATTCTTTGCTTCTTTGTAGGTTTTTCCCGTATGATGCTGCCCGGATACTCGGGCAAATTATCCAGGAAAACTACCATGGCCCCTACCTCAATTTTTCTGAGGTGCCTCAGAACATGCAGTTCGTCTGGCTCGAGGAGATGAAGGTATATATATATCTTTTGGTTAATTATTAATTATTCTTTAATCCACTAATTTTTTAATTACGTGATAATTTAATTTGTATGTTAGACGACGTTCTGGTGGCCCCCCCATCGCGAGGAGTTGATTCGCAAGGCCTACAAAGCCGCCGCCGGGAAGAAGATACGGGATGCGGTGTACGACGTTCGTACGGCGCATTCGAGGAAGAAGTGGCTCCGGAAGGAGTACTACGAGCAGATGTTGGATAAGATGAATACTGCTCAGTACAGGGAGAAATCAGAGAAAGCGAAGGCGAGCAGACAGGCCGCTGGTCTGCATACGGGAGGTTCAAGGCCCCACGCAGCGACGCGTGCAGATTTGGTGAGATACCGCAAATTCATTTCACTATTAAATTCGGTACTATTAATATACGTAGTTAATTAAATTCGACGTATATTTCGTATGCAGGCACAACGGGCGGTAAAGGAGGGGAGAGAACCGGAGTCGATCACCGCCTACGATGTATTCCTGCATACACACAAGAGGCGGGCAGACGGGAGCTTCGTCGACGCGAGGGCCCAGGCGACTGATGTAAGTAATTACGTTTATGAGATTTATATTAGAAATATAATTATTGTTAACTTAATTAGGTGAACGTAGGATTCAAATTATAACTTAGGGAAACATAGAATTTAGATTATAACTTAGGAAAACTTATAGTATAAACACATTCATTGGATAGGCTGCATATCGTGAGGCCCTTAGTCAGATTGAGCCCCCTGCCGAGGTTGTCGACGAAACGACGCCCACCCAGACGCCCTCTTCTATGGCCGCTCGCTACGACGACGTGTTCGTAGAGTCTGTCGGCGGCTTTAATAAAGGGCGCGTCTACGGCGTAGGTTCCCTGGCGGCGTCGTTGCAGGGCGCGACTCCGAGATATCCACCGCCCCCGCCTCCTCCTGCGCCCCCGTCGGACGATATGAGGACGCAGCTTGCGACTCTCACCTTCGATATGTCAGAAATGCGGAGTCTAATGTCGGATGTGCTGGAGCGCCTTCCGCGTCCTTCTTCTGCTCCCGGTCCAGATCCGTCTGCTCCCGGTCCGTCTAGTGCGGTTGCCGGTCCTTCCGACCCTGGACGTTATTCATTTGACCGTTCTGCCGAGGTCCGCCTGGTACCGGATACTGCGCTCATTGGGCTCATGGACTTGATGTCGCCAGAGCAGCTCCGCACGCTTCCAGAGCATGTGTTGTCCCAGGTGCCGGCGTACATGGTGGAAGAGTACATCCGCAGAGCCGAACGACGACGCGATCCATCTCAATGATATTTGTACTGTTTTTGGATATTTGTACTGTTTTTGGATTTTGAATTCTGGATATTTGGAAGCGTACATGAATGTTTGGATATTATGAATTTGTGTATTTGTGTTTGGATATTTGTACATAGATGTTTGGATATTTCTGTTTGATATTGGATATTATGAATTTGGATATTTGGATATTTGTTGATCGTACATGGATGTTTGGATATTGGATATTATGAATATGTGTAATATTTACGAAAAGGAAATAGAATGTTTCTGTAATTTTTTTTTATTAATGTTGCATTTAGCGACGGACTAGCGACTAATTAGCGACGGATATATCTTTTTAGCGACCGATGAGCGACTTACTAGCGACGGAAAATCCGTCGCTAACTGGGTTATATAAATATTTGCAGTTACCGACGGACGAGCGACGGGCAATCCGTCGCTAACTGGTTGAAATAAATTTGCAGGTAGCGACGAAATAAATTTGCAGCTAGCGACCAACTAGCGACGGAACTTCCGTCGCTAACTGGGTACAATTAATATTAGCGACGGAATGTCGACTACCTAGCGACGGCAAATCCGTCGACATGGTTCTGGAAATATGGTAGGTTTCCAGAGACTTAGCGACGGATAATGGGTCGCTAATCCGTCGCTAATCTGTCGAGGATGACGACGGACTAGCGACGGCTTAGCGACCCATTATCCGTCGACATGGTTCTGGAATTATGGAAGCTTTCCAGAACCATGTCGACGGATTTGCCGTCGCTAATCCGTCGCTATAACGTCGAGGTTAACGACGGGATGGCGACGGAATAGCAACCGATTTTGCGTATCAGGAACCTCTCTGATACGCTTTTACCGACCTATTTACGACGGCTTAGCGATGGATATTTTAATATTATATGCCATGTAAACCGACGGGAACAAGTCGCTAATCCGTCGCTAATCCGTTGAAAGGCAACCGTCGGTAATCAGACGCTAGTTCGTCGGTTAATCATTTGTCCGACGGCTTAGCGACGGACAAATTTTAGCGACGACGTATTTCCCGACGGCCATTTTCATCAAATATCCGTCGCTATGCCGTCGGTAATTTATGTTACCGACGGATGAGCGATGGATGTGGCCGTCGCTAAAGATGGTTATTTTGGTAGTGAGATGTTAGAAGACCCCCAACCGTCTAACATTAACCCGGCGAGCATGGTGGCCGAGTTAGTTCGGGGATACGGCGAGACTGGAGGAAATCAGGGTAGCGGAGATGTCACGACCCGGTCCCCAAATACTTGGGTCGAATCGGATCATGCCCAGCCTGCGCCGTTGATGAGACGGCGGCAGTAAGCTGTAATCCATATTGCAGGTCATTTCAACAACAAGCTTGAATTTAAAAGTTGCCACAACATTTAATTTACGATAATAAAAAAACTTGTCTTTCAATACAAAGTTCATAAACTGGAAATAAAGAAACAACTAAACTCTCAACTAATGTAGCATCTATGGAGACGCCACAACATCATCATCAGCTGGGAGTACCGCCGGGTACAAGTCAGGATCATAATAGCTATTGATCATCATCTCCAGATCCTCAGTAATACCTAAAATGTTATCTCCAGTCAGGAGGGAGCAAAGTACAATTCATGCAAACTTTTAACAATTAAAATGACAATTAAAATCATGCATTTTTAAACAATTTAGAGATGAGCAGTTTTTGAAATAGTACAGTACAGTGATGTGAATAGGTAATGAATATGACCGGTTTGGGTTACAATAGTATCCTAACGATACGGTATGGCTTGTCCCCGTGTGAAGAGGGGAAAGCTAACACATTCATTATCCTAAGTTTGGATTTGGTCATATCCACTACTCTACTCCCCCAGTCCCCAACAGTACGATCAATGCTCCCGAAGGAGTTCGTGTGTAACAGTGGTTTAAACTTGCGATGAAACAATTGTGAAAATAATTGTAAAATCTACATAAATGTACTTGCCTTATCTCCTTGGTTTGAAAAGTCGGTACTTCGGGATTTTGAACAGTCACGCTCTTCCTCGAAATCCTACATTCCGGGAACTTGTTTCAGAAGCAATCACCAGAGTTATCTAGTTACAATCTCTAATTGTTTTTCCTAATCAGTTTTAGTTGTTAATTAGCTAACACAACATCACAACGTTTACTAGTGCGTTGAAATTAAGGAAATCAATTTACATTGGTTTTTCGGGAAAACTTGTAATTATCAAATTACGTATAAAACATGATATTTATTTATTTGAAAAACTTTGATATTTTTAATATATATAAAATATATTTATTTTCTTAAAATGAGAAATTGTGAATTATTAATTAATAATTCATAACAATATTTTGATTGTTCCTACGCTATCACACATTCCCAGAAAATAAAATAAAATGCTAATTCCTACTTATTACAAAACCACATTTACTGGAATTGGGCTTATGCCCTTACAAATTTTATTGCAAATTGAAATAAGAAAAGATAGGTTAGTCTTGAAAATTACCTACAATTAACATTAATAAAACTAGTAATTTCTAATTTAAATTTAAAATAATAGGTGTCTCAGACTCTGGTCCAGTCGTCATTTTCAACTACTCTGCCTCAACGTCCGGTCGAACCGGTACGTTTGCATTTCGTTGGGGCCCAGTAACCAATTATGGTTGTCGCCCAAATACCAAAAATCATTTTAAAATCATTTTATTAAATTTCCCGAAAATTCCGGCAGCATTCCCTCTGTTTTGGTCAACCAAAAAAACTGGAAAATACTCCGGTTTTCCTGCAAAAGAATTTTCCAAACCAGGGATACCCCAATATATATAAAACAACCACAAATATAAATATCCCGCAATAATTTCGGTAACCCAAAAATAAAACGAAATTCCCGAAGAAGTCGGAAAATCCCGAATTAATAACGGAAACCCGAAAATATCGGAAACTCACAGAACACTACTTTTCTCAAAACTAATTTATACATAAAATTTCTAATCTCAGAAGTCATTCCCGAAATTCTCGGAGAACCCGGAAATTTCCACAGAACTAAACTTCCGACAACACCCAATTTTATCCAGAAGTAAAATAACAGCAACAATTTCCGAGAAAACTTCAGAAAGCAAAATTGGTAACGTAACCGTTACGTTATCGGAAACCCGAATTCCCGAGGAATTCGGTTGGACCAGTTTTCATCATAGACAAGGAAAATTAATGGGTTAGAGATTACCCAACCGAAGGGTATCTTCGGAACACGGAAACCGAACCGTCACGGCACGGGGATGGAGAAACGCCGACAGAGCTCACGGCCACGTGGTTCAGCACCTGAAGCAGGTCGGACAGCGAAGGGGGTCGGCGGGCAGAGCCAGCCGCGCGGGGTCGGCGCCGGTCAGGTGCGGTGGCGGGCGGCCACGGGGAGCGGCGCCGGGGTGGCGTCGGGAAGGTGCGCCGGGTAGGGGCGGCCCGGGATGGCCTTGGCCTCGGGATCAGAACTTCGCCAGAGTTTCACCGGAGTTTGGGGCTAGGGATTTAGAAAGGGTTTTTGTAGAAGAAGAAGAATGGAGTTGGTGTGGGGAGAATGAATGGGAAGAAGTGGGTTTTTATAGAGATGGGAAAGAGGAGTTACCACCAGGAGGAAGGGCAAGAGCCAGCCCATCCTTAATGGCGCCGGCGGTGTGGAAAGCCAAGGGCCGACCGGTGAAGTCGAGGGAGATCAACGAGTCTTCGGTTGGGAGGAAGAAGAAAAGTTCTTCTTTTGATTCCAACAGCAAACAAAACCCACTTTTTACTTCATTCTAATGAATGAAAGAATACTAACAGCAACTTAGTCAAACCAAATGGGTTGGCAAATTTTCTACAGCCCACCATTCCTACATGAAAGAACAAAACTTTCATTCAATATAAATGAATGTAAAGGGTTATGGGTTCTCATATAAAATGGGTTTGGCCCAATTAAGCAAAATGGGCTAGGCTAGGAAATGGCTAAAAAGAATATGTACATTGGTGAAAATAGTTTTAAGGTTTTGGGTCAAATTGGCTTTTAGAGAATAGGCCTTGGAAAAATTAGACTGTCAATATAAAGGCTGAAATAATTTCTTTCTTATAAAAATACAATTAATATTTTAAAATTCTATTTTAATATAAAAAATAATTTAGTCTCAAATCGAGTTTCGAGCCTGGTTCGGGTTTGGGCTATCAACCAAAAATCTATATACTTTATATATTTTTTTTAATTCTTAATAATTAAATAATAATATTTTAACACATTATTTATTTAACAGCACAATATTAAAATAATACCTAAGATATTACCGAAAAATACGGGTTTCACAGGAGATAATGCCGAGGGGAGTACGAAGGATGGACAACCTGTAGCTAAAGTGCGCACAAAAGTAAATCCTAAATGGAGTAATATGATGGAGGGAAAGAACAATCCAGCAACAGGTAATAGCCACACCCGAGATGCAAACGGCAAACAGACTCTCTCAATTTGTCCGCGAGAGAGCCTTCGACAATCAATGGACAGAGGGAGTCACTATCAATGACGTTCCTATCCTGGAACGTTAGGGGGGCCAATTCGGTGGGCCGGTGGGGGGAGATTCAGCATGTAATTCGTTAGAACAAATGCTCTATTGTAGCAGTCATAGAGAGCAAGATTAAAACAGAGGAGATTATCAAGAACCGAACTCCTCATAATTGGGAGTCAATTCATAATATTCAATGTGGTGGAGGCACGAGGATTTGGATTATGTTGGACACTAGAGAATGGCAGGGTCAGAATATGTTCATGTCGGATCAGTTAATTCTTATGAAGTACAAGAACAAAGGTGGCCTGGAGGTAGCTATGGGGGCAGTATATGGTCACAATGACCGGAGACAGCGAGGAAAACTATGGGATGACATCGTCAGGGTGGCAGCGGCAGAGGATAACAAAATCCCATTAGTGTTGAGTGGAGACTTTAATGCTATTCTTGAAGGTAGCGAGAAGCAAGGAGGTCGCCCGGTTCCTGCATATATCCTGGCCGACTTTCAAAATTGTCTTTTGAGTTCTGGTATGACCTGTCTAGAAAGGACAGGACATATACGGTCCTGGAACAATAGCTCGATTAGAAATCGGGTGATATGTCAATTGGATAGAGCGATCGAAAATAATAAATGGCTAGAAGTGTTCCCCAAGGCTCGAGCAGAGGGGCTGTCGAGAGGCACTAGCGATCACTCTCCAATTCTAATCCGACTGGGCACCCAACCAATAGCAGGTAGACATCCTTTCAGATATTGCAATTCCTGGGTGCTGGATGAAGGATACAAAGACGTGGTCGACGGCAGTTTGCAACATCAATTCAGCGGCAACCCTCAGTACTGCTTATCCCGATTGCTCAAGCAGACCAAACACGACCTTCGACGGTAGAATATGAACAGACCAGTCCAACGCCTTGTTGACAAAGAGAGGACTTTACAGCAAATCCAGGACCGCCTACAGATAGCGCCTCTAGATGCAGACCTGACATCAGAAGAAGTGAAGCTTCAGGACGAAATCCGTCAACTTCGTTTTCAGGAGGAGATTCGACTGAAGCAACAAGCCAAATGCTTATGGCTTACGGACGGGGATCGGTGTACTAAGTTTTTTTACGCCACCATCAGAGCACGACAACATCGGAATAATATTACGTATCTTATTGACGCTGCAGGTAACTCTATTACTCATCATTCTCGTATGCAAGAGGAGGCTATTCTGTACTACAGGAATCTATACAATCAGACAGGATATATGGAGGCATTCCCGGACCTCATATGCAAGCGAATTGTTACTACGGAGGGTAACGCGGAGCTTCGCAGAAGAGTAACCATGGAAGAAATAGAGCAGGTGGTTAAGAATGCTGATTCTAATAAATCACCGGGTCCAGATGGATTCAACGCTGAGTTTTATAAACAACATTGGCCTCAATTGAAGGATTTACTCTTTCATGTAGTGGATGATTTTTTCGAGACAGGGCGTCTATTGCGCCAACTGAATCATACCTTCCTCTCCCTTATTCCAAAGAAGGAGGGAGCTACGGAATTGGGCGACTTCAGACCTATAGCCTGTTGTAATTTTACTTATAAAATCATTACTCATATTATGTGTAACAGGATGCAGGAGATTATGCAGGAACTTATATCACATAACCAAGCGGTATTTATCAAAGGACGCGCAATAGCGGAAAATTGCCTCCTGGCACACGAGATGGTTCGTGACTTTAACAAATCAGGGGGGAAGAAAGGATGCATAAAGTTGGATCTGCGAAAAGCTTATGATATGGTGAACAGGAGTTTTGTGTGCCAAATGCTGGAATGTATGGGGTTCGACAGGTGGTGGATTGATCGCATAAAAGAATGTATATCCACGCCTTCCTTCTCAGTAATCATCAACGGCCAACCTAACGGATTTTTTGACAGCAATAGAGGATTACGACAGGGAGATCCTCTTTCCCCCTACTTATTCACAGTTGTGATGGAGTATTTCACCTGTTTGATGGATGTGGCGGTACACAGGAAATGTATTACCCCGTTGTATCGCCACATTAAGCCCAGTATCTCTCATTTAATTTACGCAGATGATCTTCTGGTTTTTGTCGAGCCATCAGAGAAAAGCATAACATCCTTACTGCAGGTTTTAGTGGAGTTCGAGAGGCTATCAGGTCTGGTACTTAATAAGGAAAAATCTCAGGTATTTTTTAGCAGGGATTGTCCGAATAAGGAGCACTGGACGGCAATGCTCGGGATTGATCAAGGACAACTTCCAGTCCGCTACCTGGGTATACCGCTATCTATCAATTATGCAGGAAACACGGAGTGTATGGGATTAATCAAATATGTGCAAGGGCGTCTCGAAGGATGGCAAGCTCAATTACTATCTTTTGGGGGACGGATAGAACTGGTCCGGTCGATTATTTGGTCGATCACTTCTTATTGGCTCCAGGCGATAATTATTCCAATTGGAACTATGAAGGAGATAGAAAAGTTGTGCGCCAATTTTGTGTGGAAAGGAGGGCTGCACACGATCGCATGGGATGAGTTATGCCAGAAGAAAGAGGAGGGAGGCATTGGATTACCATCTCTTGCGACCCTCCGGGAGACTGCTATATTGAAGCTGGGATGGAGGCTCATCACAGGGGAGTCGCTTTGGGCAGATTGGATGAGAGCTAGATATGTCGGGAAGAAGAATTTTTGGACTTTGAGTGGGGATAACAATTCATCGGTCACTTTTAAAAAAATTCTCACTCAAAGACAAACCTTGAAGAACTGTATCAGCCGAGAACTCAAGGATGGGCGGGCAACCAGTACTTGGTTGGATCCTTGGCTAAATAAGAGTAGTTTGGTTGAACGCTTAGGATGGCCAACTTACGAAATTATTGGTAACGAGCTACCGGTGGCAACACAAATTGACGATAAACAATGGAGCATCAAAGACAGACATTTAGACACCTTGCTGGGTGATGAGATATGGAGCTACCCAATTGCTGGCGGACATGGAGTGGATCGATGGACGTGGGATGGGTCGGCAACCGGGAAGTATGTTCAACGAAGCGCATACGAGAGATTGAGACTGGTTTTTCCAGTCGTCCCATGGGCAGACGTAGTTTGGGTAAAGGGAGCAGCGGGGAAGATGAAGTTGTGCTTATATAAGGCGGTTCGGGATAGACTATTAACAAAGGAGAGGCTCATCCGCTTCGGGGTCCAGATTCCCGATGGTCGATGTGTTCTCTGTGGTATAGAAGACGAAACGCGAGATCATATCTTTTTCCAGTGCTCGTATTCAGGTCGAGTATGGCACCACTTCAGAGGACAGGTGACTCAGCCGAGTGGAGGGCAAGATACATTACTAACAATAGTAGAAGAGGTCAGGGGGTTACAAAGCAAAGGTGTCCAGATATTTAAACAAATCAGGCTTCGATTATTATCGGTGGTTTGACATGTCTGGAAGGAACGCAACAACAGGATATTTGAGGGGAAAAGTGCCACCATATCGGCTCTTCTGCATAATATATCAAGCGACCTTCATATACTGGAGTAGTTAGATTCAAGGAGATGATTGTATATAAAGAATACTGAGATTGTAAGCTACTCTTTTTTTTTTCTATGAATAAAGTACCTTTCGCTTCAAAAAAATAAAAATAAAATAAAATAAAAATAAAAAATATATATATATATATATATATATATATATATATATATATATATATATATATATATATATATATATATATATATATATGAAAATAAATTAAATTAATTATTATAATTAAAAAAATTATCAAAATTAAATTGATCAATTGTAATTAGGTTATTTTATTGAAATGACAATTAAAGAATCTTTTAAACCCATTTAAATCCATTACTATAATTGAAGATATCCTAATTATGTTAATTATCATAATAAAACATATTAAAATAATTATATTAATTACGATATTGCCAGAAGTCTCTGGATTGCGACATAACTCTCTGGATAATCTCTCTCTCTCTCTCTACAGTCTTCTTCTTCCTCATTCTCTCGCAAGAGTTTTTTTTTTTAATTTTTTTAAAAAGCTCTCCCAAGAGTTCAACCACTGCACTTCACCGTCGAGTGGTCTCCTCCGCGCAGGTCACCACCGCCAGATCTGGAGAACCTCCTCCTCCTCTTCCTCTCATCCTCCTCCTCCCGCTCCTCACCACCACCAGATCTGGAGCGGAAGGAGGAGGAGGTGGTCTCCTCCGCGCGGGTCTCCACCAGATCTGGAGCGGTGGTCTCCTTCGCGCGGGCCAACTCCAGATCTGGAGCGGTGGTCTCCACCTCTTCCCACTGCCACCACTCCCCACTGCCACCACATTTCCTGGAGTTTCCGGAGGAGTTACTCCAAAAATGGGAGGATGTGAGACTGGAGAAAAAATGGGGGGACAGGGACTGCAAAACATCACTTCATTCCCAAAAAAAACCACTTTCATTGTTGTAACCAAACGCCTGAGCTCAGGAAAGTTCAGACCACTTGCAGCAAAATACTCCAAATCCTTCCCACCTTCGTCGAACCAAACAGGCCCTTATATGCATGGAATTTAGAAGAGCAGCACATAAATCAAATCAAGTAGAAGCTTACAAAAAAGGTGAATGGGTATAACTGGACGAGGACGTTGCCGCTGCTCGAGCGGGCAGCCGTGTACGTGATGAAGAAGGGTGGTCAACGTTGGCAACTCGCTGTAGCAGCGAGCGTGAGCCGACCGGGAAGCGCAAGGGAGCTAGAGCTGTCGGTTGGCCGACCGCTGGGACGTCGGGGGGGAGTCGAATGGTTCCGGCAATGTCGACCAACTCAGCGGAGGCACTGGAGTACCTGTGGCAACAATGTAAGTTGTACGAACGCGGTATCATGGCAAACGATGGCGCCGGTCAATGAGGGAGGCCCGCGAGGAGAGCTCGGACAGTTGGTCGAGCATGGCGGCCCTGAACGAGCCTGTCCAAGCCATCGGAGATGGTTGGCAGTGCACTGGCCGGGAAGAGGCTCGCGCAAGGGAGAGCTCGTCCGTCATGTTAGAGTATACAAGAACGTCCGAAATCGATTGTTGGGAAGCCGGAGATCTCGTGCAACATCTCGACAATGCTCGAAGCATTGTAGGGTGGTGGCGGAGATGGTGATAGTGGGGGAAACTCGGCATGTAAGGGAGGTTCGTGAGTAGAAGGGAGGAAGAAGGATGTTGAGAGGGGTGCTCAGCACTTAGCGGCTAGGGTTTCATCGATTTTTCTCTAGGTCGCTCCACTATTTATTGAGGGGTGGCTCTCTGTAGTCGGGATGGTTTCTGGGTTGGCCGCTCGGGCTGAGGGGGAGTTGGGCCCGGTTTAGAAAAATCAAGTGGGGCTGGCCTCGCATGGGTTACTTTGGTATTGACTCTTCTTAACTAAAGATTATAAGCACTTCCATTAAAACTTCATTAACCCAGATAGAGGAACATGGTCCTTCCAGTACTCTAATGTGATGGATCCCATATGGATCCATGGTTAAGAATAAGCAGCTACAAAAATCACATATCAGTTACATTAAGTCACCAATTAATGGCCTTACTACTATGAAACATGTGCAATGTTAAGGAGAAATATAACCATCCCATTACACGCATATATATTTATACACTCATAATTATGTATTATATATATACTCATTTATATATGTTTTATACATTTATATATTCATGTATATACATATTTTTATATACATTTATATATACATATACGCACATATTCATATATATATTTATTTATACAAAACTCACGTATAACTATATATATACACGTATTTATCTATATACTCGTATACTCGTATACACATATACATGTATATCTATATACACACATATATATCTATATATATACATATATATATCTATATATATACATATTATTTGTACACACGTATATAAATATCTACACAAAATATATGTCCCCATATATTCATATATAATCCAATATATATATATATATATATATATATATATATATATATATATATATATATATATATATATATATATATATATATATATATATATATATATATTTATCTGTAACTTCTAAATGAACATAATAAAATCTTAATTTCTAAAGTAGGTCCTTCTCATAAGAATTGTGTACACGAAATGATATTTACTTACATAATCTAAAAATAACCATTCGGATAAAATAATTAAAATAAAATATTTACAAATTTCGGGGGAGGGGAGCTACATCCACCACCACCTCCATCATCAACAACCTTCTTCTCCATCTCAAAACCCTTCCTCTTTATCATTATTTCATCCAATCACCACCAAAACTCCATAAAAACTCCAAATTTGCCATCAAACCCATCCAAACACCATTTCTATCACCTTCAATCCATCAAGAAAGGGATAGCAAGCCAAGCAAAGCAAGAAAGTTGAGTTCTTGGCCAAGAAGGAGCACCGACAACCCATCATGTGAAGGCTTTTGGTAAAATTTCTAAATTTTCTATCTCGAATCTCCATGATAATAATTTTGTAGAAATCCCGAGAATTATTGTCTTAAATTTCATATTTTTTCATCTTTTATTCTATATTACCATCCATATAGGTTATAGGTTGAATTGTTGAAAGATCGGTTTACAGTAGGACTAGTTAGAGCCTTTTCGGTACGAATTTTTGAGTAATTATTAGAATTTTTAAAACTGAATTTAATAATATTTTATTACTGTAAAATAAGTATTTTAAAATTATTTTTAATGGTATTATCATCTCATATTTTTTTTTTCTATGGGCCAACAGAATAGATTTTTAGCTAAATTACTAACATAGAATGGCTCATAAATTGTGTGTGTGTGTGTCTTAGCAATAGTTTAGTAGTTGTTTCGGACAAGTTTTGGGTAAGACTAGTTAACGGAGAGTCGGCATAACCATGAATTGTACCCAAAATTCCAAATCTGGAATTCAGAGGTTAAATTCTATATAAATTATGTTTAAATCATAATTTCATGATTTTTAGATGATTTATATGTTGGTCCTTTATTTGGGACTTAACCTTAAAATTCCGAAGTCAAAACTACAAAACTATGTCTTAACAATACTTTAGTAGTGTTTCGAACAAGTTTTGGATAAGACTAGTTAACGGAGAGTCGGCATAACCATGAGTTGTACCCAAAATTCCAAATCTGGAATTCAGAGGTTAAATTCTGTATAAATTATGTTTAAATCATAATTTCATGATTTTTAGATGATTTATATGTTGGTCCTTTATTTGGGATTTAACCTTAAAATCCATATGTCAAAACTACAAAACTAGGTCAAGAAATCCTAGAAGCATGTAGACTTGTCGATTAGGAAACCCATGTGTGATTAGAATACTAAAATAATTCTTTAATTATGTGTGAACTTTGAAAGCTTTTGACATTGCAAAGTCAGCGAGGGCTTGGATGACAGTCAAGTATACCTTGTCGAACTGTATAGTATTTACATGCATTTTCTATATTGATGTTTTTTTCCATTCATACTTGATTACCTATTGTTTATGTTCATGTCATTATTATTTTATCATTGTATGTGTATGCAGATGGTTTCTATCTTTTCATTATTGTCATGACCCGCTCCCGGAATACTCCGAATACGAGTACGTGGAACAAGTCCAGCCTACACCGAAGTATCGACATAATGCGCTGTTTAGATAGGTTAACATGACAACTAAATCACAGTGCTAAGAAATAATAATATAAATGATAATCAAACTTTATAAGTAAATAACATCATGACATAAGTGAATCAAAAGAGTTTGATAACAAATTATTACAAAACCGAAAAAGATCTCCCGAAAACAAGTCCAGTAGAAACTACTAGAAAAGTAACATAAATGTTAGAAAAATAAGCTAAGATAATTAAATCCCATCCGGGATGGCCTCGGTGTCTCCAGGAGTGTCTGCGGCCAAGTCTCCTATAGCTTCCTCGGGTGATCCATAATAAGTCGGGCAAAAATCCTCAAGGTCGTCTAATTTGTCAACATATACAGTCAGGATTGGAGCAAGTAACTAGTACACATATGTTAGCCATAACAAAAATATAAACTACAAATACATGTAATAGTTATGGAATAGAATATAGTCTGTAAAAGATCATGCAAGTAATAGAAAAAGACAAGCAACTAGCTAAGCCTAAGAGTAATGATCATGTAAATAAATGGCTAATAAATACTAGTCATGATAAACTAGGCTAATCATGGCTAAACATGGCATGTAGTGAAACATAATTTAATTCTAAGTGATTTGAAATACTGTGTTCCACATGTGAGCAGCTAGGGGTAAGATCCGACATGATTCATGTCACGCCCCGCTCCCGTAGGAGCGATCATCCTCGCTAAGGCATGATGCCGCGTGAGCCTAGATTGCGCTCACGCAAGATGGGTTCCATAACGGCCGATTACAGGCTAAGCGACGGGGTTGTCGCACAGAAGTCCCAAACGAAAACATTGATACACAGCAGAAATTTGAAACAAAACACAAGTCATACAAAATACTCTTTTATTGATATTGAAACAAAGATTACAATGTGGCGCAAGACCAAGATTACAATCACTCAAGCTCACTCTTCTCATATTACAAGTCACTCTGCTCTCTCTCATCTCTTAATATAATTTGAGTAGGCCAGCGGAAGCTTTAGATAAGCGATGTCCATACCTTATGTCCCGTATAAGCCCAGACTCCATGCGGCCGCATGCCTCGAATCGTCTAGGAACACCGTGCCTTGACGCATCCAAGCGAGCTCCGTGCCATGAGCTTCTACCTGTGCATGCACATAAAAACTGTGTGGGTGTCAGTACTCAACTGTATTGGTAGAATAAGCTCCTCGCCCACCCATACAAAACCAACACATTCATTTACTTTGTGCAACATAATCCATTTACGATTGTCTTTCTACTCTTGCCTTAGGATCAGTTTCAGGACAGACTATCGGCCTATTTTGTGTCTCTAGACCATCCTGTGCGTTAACAACATCAACTTATCAAGTTGTGTTTGTCTTTCGGCCCATACGTGCATCGTTTCCAAGCCACGGGACGAAGGACCGAGTGTCATTTTAAAAGCCATCGTGTATCGTTTCTAAGCCGACTGTGGGGCCTTTTTTCATGTTCTAACTCAATCGACCCAACTCAGGATTATTTTCTTATCTATGTTGATTCGTCTCTTTTATTATCAAGCCTACGGTGCATTGAAAACTTTCGTTTTATTAGTATGATGGCCAAGATGAGGCAAGTTCATCGATACCACCCACATGAGCGAGGAGTCGCCTCGATCGAGCAGGTCTTCGAGCAAGCCATTGCATGGCTAAATCCAAATGCCATCAGCGTTTCGATTCCTTAGATTGACTGAGCGGGATGGGACACTATATCATACACCACTCAGAAAAAGTTTTGTCCTCGAAACTAACTAAGTACTTACTTATATACTTGTCACTTTGATTCAACATCCCACTATTCTCGCACACCTTCTTCCTAGACATTTTTTCAATCCGAGCCACGCTCGCACTACTATCAATCTTTTTTTTTTGAAACTTACAATCTCAAATCCTCGATCGTTCCATTCCTACAGTCTCACTTGAATTCAACGTATCACTTAGTTGGATCGTGCACATATTTCAAGCGTCTCCAAAATACATACATTTCAGCCAAGTCCCATGATAGAGAATTCTGTCATTTCTACTCGAGCCAGATCGTGCACATATTCAAGCGTCCCTGATATATATGCATTTCAGCCGAGGCTCATGAGTGGTATTATCATACTCTTGAATCATTCCATTCATCAATACTGTTTGCCATTAAAATTCTTTGGTGATTGATGTTTTTAATTACAAACAGAACATAGTACAATATATGACTTAGATGTAGTCCTAGGAGTACACTTTTGTTTTTATCTGGGTACTGTGTCGATGGAGCGAGTGGTAATACATTGACTCCGTTGACGACCTGACGACGATCTTGAACTATCTGAAGGTCTGGGATGCTCTGGATGCCGAAGCGTTGTGAGGAGAAGTGGACAATGAGTGTCTCTTATGGTCTTTGTATGTGGATATATTAGTCTGTCTGTATATATATCCCTATCTCTATCTGTGTGTGTGTTCTGAAGGAATGATCCTCCTATTTATAGATAGCAGGCTAGCTGCTCACGCGCACATATATCATATGCGCCTGGATGTAGGGATGCAACGTGGCTGATGCTGGCGGGGTGCATGGACGATATGCCCTGAGTTGTAGTAGAATCTGCTCAAACTGCTTCATCAGGCTGCGGAGGAGCTGACACGTGGCAGTTGCTGAGATTTGGTTGTTGTTGAGATCTTGGGTGGTTGGCACCCATTCTTTGAATAGAACTGAGTCAAAGGATGCGTGGCGTATGCGTGTGGCTCAAAGATCTCGATTTTGGAGGAGAGTGATCTGTCGGGGTGTGCCTAGGATCGGGCGTATGGAGGCGATTTAGTCCTATGAGTTTTAGGCATCATAGACAAGTCTGGGCGCATGGCTTTTGAGGTGCATGCAGAGCTTCACATCAAGGTGTACTTAGGATCAGGCACAGGGGAGGTGACTTTGTCTCATGACTTTTAGGAGTCATGAGCAAGTCCAGGCGCATGGCTTTTGAGGTGCATGCAGAGCTTAGTCTTCTATTGCTTAAGATCAGAAGTGAGCTGAGGGGGCGTATGACCACTGGGGCATGCAGTCTTCTGGACGCATGGCCACGAGGCATATACGAATGATCGATCGGCCACGTGGCAGTTGTTTGCCGATCCAAGGTATAATGATGGTGCTGACATTAGCGGCTCTTTATTTTCTGTAAAGGGCTGCTGATTGGACGGCTCTTGGAATGCGTCGCCGCCTTTGTCATTCAGCATTAAATGCTTGATGGTGATCAGTTTGAAAGGGGCGCATCAGTTAATTCCGATCTTGGCGCATGGGTCTATGTCCCACTAGGTGCATCAGTACGGAGCACATGGTGCTGACGGCACATCAGCCCAGTGTCACATCCTTTTTGGCCCGCCTGTTGAGTTCTTCGAGGCGTTAATGGTTTCCTTGACTTGGTCGAATACGAGCAGACGGATGCATTTGGTATTAATACAAATTCATTGCATAGAATTTGGAACATTGACCATTTGGCACTCGGGTGTAGGCTGCCCGTGCTTATAAATAGTCGCATGAGGGAAAGCTTTGTAGAAGCATGGAAAAGGAACATGAAAGCTTCATGCGGCTCAAAAGTCTTTTAGAGCTTCATGCGGCTCAAAAGTCCTTTAAAGCTTCATGCGGCTCAAAAGTCTCTTAAGGCTTCATGCGGTTCAAAAGTCTCTTAAAGGCTCCATGCGGCTGGAAAGTACACAATAGCTCCATGCGGCTCGGAACAGGCCACGTGTCTCTATGCAGTTCAAAGTAGGCATCTACAGCTGGCCATCATTACTATGTGCTGCTGGCTCATTTAATGCTCTGAAGCAATGCAGCAGCCCTGACAAAACAGATTGACGGCTCTGACATAAAGATGAAATAATGACTCTTGACGTGCTCATAGAGAGACGAGGAAAATCTTTTTAGCTGGCACGATCCACCCATTTCTAAAGCTCTTTATGCGGCTCTGTCGTAAGGACGTCCATGCGGCTCAGTGGTAAGGACTTCCATGCGGTTCAGATTAAAGGACGTCCATGCGGCTCAGTTGTAAGGATATTCATGCGGCTCAGTGGTAAGGACTTCCATGCGGCTCAGTTGTAAGGACGTCCATGCGGCTCAGTTATAAGGACCTCCATGCAGTTCAGATTAAAGGACGTTCATGCGGCTCAGTTGTAAGGACGTCTATGCGGCTCAGTTATAAGGACCTTCATGCGGTTCAGATTAAAGGACGTTCATGCGGCTCAGTTGTAAGGACATCTATGCGGCTCAGTTGTAAGGACCTCCATGCGGTTCAGATTAAAGGACGTCCATACGGCTCAGTTGTAAGGACCTCCATGCGGTTCAGATTAAAGGACGTCCATGCGGCTCAGATAAGGCCACCCTTATGCGGATCTGACACGAGGACGCACTCATGCGGCTCAACTATGACAGTCCTCCATGCGGCTCGCAGCAGTTGGGACACGTGGCAGGAGTTGATCAAATCTCAACAACTCAGATTTATGGCAATCGACATAACAGACAGTTGGGACACGTGGCAAGAGATTGACCAAGATTTATTCACTTGGATTTGCTGACATCAACAAATCATCACAATACAGATTTATTGCAATCAACATTAACTGCCCAGATCGATTCCCAACAAACCATACAGATTTGACACAATTAACATTAACTGCCCAGATTTGTTACAATCAACATTAACAGCCCGGATTGATTTTCAACAAACAAGATCAAGATAAATCTTAACGAATCCCTAACCACCCACTTTTTAAGGAGCAATTACTGCACACCCTACTTATCACAAAGCCCTATAAATAACAAGGTGCCATTCCCTTGCAGAAGACTGGACACAGAGAGCGGCGGAGACACAGAGAGAGATATAGAGCCAAGAGCACCCAGCAGGAGCATTTCTTCACCAGAGCCGAAGCGACGTCCGATCGTCCAAGGAGTAAGGCAGAGTTGATAGCACTCTCCCGAGCCTCTACCGTCACCCCCCAGAATCAAAAATAAACAATTGTACTTTAGATTGCTTTTCCTAGGTTTTATCCCTAGGCTCTCTTTTGTACAAGCGAGTTTGAATTGTGAAGTAAAAGTCCAGTCCTCCCATAAAACTGTTCTGTTCTTTTATAATCAATGACAAACACGATGGAGACTTTGCTGGGGACTAACTTCTCCACGGCTGAGAAGTTGGTGACGCAATCGGACGCCGCCAAGCTCGGCTCTACACAACAGATGTTGGTCGTCCGCTTCGACCAGCAGGCGTTTGAAGAAATGCTCTCTGACGGGAGCGCTGGCCCGGTCCAGAAGTGAACCCGTACGAAGAAGGCCCGCAGGGAGTGGAGGCCCAAATCATTTGCTCCTCCCCAAGCTCTGGACGAAGCGTTCTCTACTGTCCAGGACGGCGGAGATTCGCATCCGGCCCCACTTCAGGCCACATAGGACCCTGTTGTTCTTAAGTCTGACAGAGGAAAGCACTACGATGCTGGACTTGAGGAAGCAAATGGGGACTCTATGCGGTCCAGGAAAAAGCCGCATAAGGGTGCCAGCCACATGAAGAAGGCTCATGCGGCCAATAATTCCAACCGCATGAAGACTCATGCGGCCACTAAATCCAACCGTATGAATGTTGATGTGGCCAACAGATCCAGCCGCATGAATGCTGATATGGCCAACAGATTTAGCCGCATGAATGTTGATGTGGCCAACAGATCCAGCCGTATGATGCTGATGTGGCCAACAGATCCAGCCACATGAATTCCTATACGGCCACAAATGCCAGCCGCATGAATGCTCCATGCGGCTCGGGTTCAGTCTTTGACCGTCTCTCATGTGGTCCTGACTACAGATGCTCCCAAGAAAATATGTCAGACTCTGTGCGGCACCATTTGGACTCTTCCTACTATGCACCCTCGGGTGCTAGAGTGAAGAAGTCTAGGACAGTGCGGGCTAGGCAAGCTCAGTCAGCTGTCCCAACCTCTGACCATCCGAGCGCTCCGCTCACTGTTATGCGGGCCTCCGATGGAAAGTTGTATCGAACCACTCGAATCCAGCCCCCGACGGCAAACGAACAGAGTGGTTCCCAAGAGTCTCCCAACAATCAGGGAGCAAACATGGTGCCAACACACTCAGATGCTCGGGATTCCCGGGCCCATAAAACGGGTGTAAAGGTTGTTCGAGACACACCTGACTTGCGTGACGTGATCCTTCACAAGCGCAAAGAAAGATAAGAAGCTTCGGTGTGCAAAGAGTCCTTCCATGGACATCACTGCACCCAAGTCATTGTCAACTGCTGCTGTAACAATACGACAGTACAAGAAGACTGGCGGTCCGTCTTCCAACGATTGCAACACCCAAGCTCAGAAGACGAGGCGCTTCTCGTCGCCTCCTGCAATTCTGTTCTAAAGATCCCTGGCAGCGGGAGAGGGAAGAAAACAAATGTCTCCAGCCCGAAAATCTCAACCAGCGTAACCAAGAAACTTTCTTCTAAGCGGTTGTCCACGACCGTTACAGGAGGAGTTTACCAAGGTACTCGCTCAAAAATAAAATTTACTACACTTGGAGATTCGTCGTCCACATCTCTAGGAGGCGCTGGAGCCGGGGGTAGCATTCCTCCGAATATCTACGACAATCCGGTGTTCCAAGAAGATAATACAGGGGAAACAGTTCCCCCAACAAAGGCAGCAGATTTCGACGATGTCCACAACTCTCAAGACGAGGCAAGCTCTGAAGCTGGGGGTACCACTCCTTCTGAGTCCAAACCAGATAAAAACATTCCCACATACCCTGACGATTTCTCAGTGCAGGGGTATGATTCAGAGGGCTCGTCCTCCACCGTTCCTTCCATCTCTCCTCATATGAGGACGGTGTTCATGACAAACAATGACCAAGATGGTCCCAGTGATCGCCAACGCATCGACACCCTGGAGGCCATACTCCATACCTTGGTCAAATCCATGGACGAGATCAAAGCGGCCCTGCCAACTCTGCAAGGAAGGATGCCTGGCCAGACAAGCTTGGGTCCCGCGGCCAATACGGACTCAAACTCAACCCCGGGTGACAACCCTCCTACAATATCGGCTCATACCGCTGCAGACGAAGCCAGGGAGGCAAGACGAGAGGTCTAGGAGCTCCGATCCATGTTCCACGCCCGAGAAACCTGCCAGGACCTCAGGATACGACAACCGTATCCTGCTGCATGGAGAGATGTTCCCTTTCTACCAAGGTATAAACCATTCAACATCAATCCGTATGATGGAAAGACATCTGCAAGCAGGTACATCACCTACTTCGAAGTCACAATCGACCATCTGCCTTATGATGACGCCATCCTTATACGGTTGTTCATTGGAGCATTGGAGGGGGTAGCAATTGATTGGTACCGCAATCTACCGGACAACTACATCCATTCCTTCGCCGGCTTCAAAAATATGTTCCTTGAAAGGTTCTACGAGATAGGACAAGATGTGACAATGTCCACCCTCATGGACGTTGTTCAAGGTGAGAAGGAATTGACAAGGAACTACATTGAGCAGTTTTGCTAAACTGCGATGAAATTGCCCTCTGGCAATACAGATTCTTTCTTGATTGAAATCTTCCAAAAGAGGCTGCTTCCTACAATCAGCCTCTGGATGGGTGAGAGTCAGTTCAAGGACTGGAAACTTTCATTATCAGCACCACTAGCGCATAAGACAAGTTGAAGAAAGCCCGCCAACTGGGGTTGCACATCTCGGAAGGAGAAGACAAGGGTAAATGCCTTAATGCCAACAACAACAACGACGGTAATTCCTCCAACAACCGAGACAATAAGGGCAAGCAGGCTATGGTGGCCGACACAGCCCAGAAGCCTGAACCAAAGCCGACAGAAAAGCAGTAGTCTCAGATGACCTTTTCCTTCGAGGACAGCCATGTCAAACCCATCTTGAACATGCTCATACAAGGGGGTAGAATTCAGCTCCCCCCACCAAGACGGGAACCTCGGCCGGTAGAAATGGAGAGTCCTAAGTACTATCACTACCATCACTATGTCCACCATGCTACGCAAGACTGCTTCCAACTGAAGCGATACATCCAGTATCTCATCGATTCTAAGGCCCTGGCCATTGATTTTGAAGAAGTGACCGTGGCAGCCAACATGGTGTCAGTACAATTCGACAGCTTCCTTCCGACAAAGACTCAAGATGGAGTAGTACCCGTACCCAGGGCAAAGATGGAGGTTGCTAACCTTTCACCTCCCCGAGACCAGGCCGCTGGTCTAGTGTCTCTCGCCACATCACGAGAGGAGGTCATGTGGGTCCATCCGGACCTGGTACCTGAAGTGACTCAGTTCGTACCGCCCTCCACCAGCAAGAAGAAGAGTGGGAAAGTCAAATCCTATCGCACAATCTTGGCAAAAGTCGAAGAAGCTACAGCCGTCGTCACCCGGTCGGGTGCACAATCCCAACCTACACCGAGTAACTCGGCTGAAGATCATCAGCCGGCTACTGCTGATGCTCCAGGACCTTCTCAGCCTCCGACGACTGATAAGCCTAGGCCAAAGGAGACTCGCTTTGACAAACCACTCCAAAAAGAGGCGCCTCATGGGCTGGAGAGGCCCTACAACTTTGACATCTTGGCACAATTGGCCAACACACCGGCCAAATTGTCACTATACGAGCTCCTGAGATTCTCCAAAGATGTTCGCGTCGCATTGAGCGAGGCACTCCAGAATGTCGACGCATATCTGGCTCAGACCAATCTCACTGGGGAGAACTCGCCTGCAGATCTTCAAGACAGCGCTTGCACAGGTACAATGCCCAACATTATTTTTACTCCGCAGGATATGCTTATCAAGACCAACCTGCAAGATCTCCCTCTGTATTATACTGGATACGTTGGCGATATCAAGGTGGATCGGATGCATATTGATCCCGGTTCTTCCATAAGCATCATCCCGAAGAGCCTGCTGTACCACCTGCGCATCCCAATGCATCGCCTGATGTCGACAAGCACTGCCATCAGCGGTTTCAATTCAGGCAGAAGCTATCCGATCGGGAAGATTCGTCTGAAATGCCAAATTGGCGATCTTCAATCAGAAGTGACCTGTTATGTCATAGATGTGGATACTTCCTACAATATTCTCCTGGGGCATCCTTGGATACACGATTATATGATCGTGCCTTCCATACTGTACCAGTGCTTCAAGTACGTCGACAAGCACGACTTCGTGAGGATAGAATTTGCCGACATCGATCCCTTTAAAGGGGTCGAATCCTACTACTCAGACTCATGCTTGTATGAGAAGTCGAAAATGCACCTTATCGAAGGAGATACTCAAGCTCAAACTGAGGTGGCAACTGGATCGAAAGAACCTCTGACGATCCACCTCCAAGCCCGTAAACCTGGCAGAACTGTACCCCTTACAGCCACTCTGTGTAAGGATGCAATCAGCCTCTCTGCGCATGAGGAGCAGATGATAATCTGACTGCCAAGGTCTGGCCAAGCGCCAAGGCCCACGACAGAGCCACTGACAATCAGGCTGCCTAGAGCTAGCCAGCAACAAACAGAGGAGCTCAATCCCTCTGTCAAGCCGATGATGATTCGTCTTCACAGAATGAATCGGCAGCCGAACGCTAAGCCGGAGACTGTTAGCCAGTCAACAACTCCCCGTCCAGCACCGAGCACCAAACTGGGGGTCGCTAGTACGCCAATGACTCCACGTTCTGCTCCACTAGTGGAGCCCCTGATGATTAAGCTACCTAAGTCATCTTTCTAGTCTTCATTGACACAGGGGGTAGCCGAAGAAGAGTCAGAGCTGGCCAAGTATGTGGCTGCTCACACTGATGTTCCATCCGCAGATGATATAATTCCACTGGAAAAGATACCTTACTTCATCAATAAAGGACTATCTTTGAACTACCTCAAGCTTAATAAGCTTTGTACAATGTATACCATGGAACACGGTATAGGCACCCACCTACACACACAGGTGACAAATGTCTACATAACAAATCAACTTATTCCAGTAGAAGACGCTTACCGCGTAGTTGAGGGAGAGGATCATCTAATCATCTTCGGCTAGAAGAATGATCCATAGCCCATCAGGATAGAAGAAGTTGATCTCGAACCCGACACCGGAAGACTGCCCCTTTATCTATATAGTTCCCCATCCAAGTACCTCATGCAAAAATAGGGGTATGATCTGGAAACTACGCCAGGCTTGAACTACGGTACTGGACGGTGGCTACTCTTACAGTTGCCGATCCCAGCTGGGAAACCATAGGATTACTACAACAAGACCAGATGTGGGCTAGGTTATGTTACACCTACAACGACCCCTGAAAGCTCAGATGAGGAATGCGACTGGCATTCACACTCAACCTGATCACCAACTTCTGATTCGAATGTCAGTGTAGAGCCTAAAAATCAAGTTGCGCCTTCAATATACTGATCAGTGATCAAGTTGTACCCCAAAAGTCTACTTGTGCCACTAATATAAAGTAGACTGCGCCATCGATCAGATTGCGCCTGATATCAGACTGCGCCCAATCTTTTTGCGCCAAAGCTTGCGTGGCATCTGACACTTAATGGTCATCATTACTTGACCATACAGACGACTGCCACAACAGAAAACGAGAAAAATCTCTTCGAATCCCGTGAAGTGTGCCGCTCAAGGAAAAGTTGGTTGACAGCTGTCTTGTACATTTCGTGAGTTGTGTCCAGGCGCAATCTAAACAAAATCCTTAGTTGTGCCTGGGCACAATCTGAATGACTTTTACTCAGAAGCTGCCACGTGTGTAGGCACAGCTCAAATCAAGCGCAGGTTGACTTGTTGACTGAAGCTCGCACAACCTAAAAAAGTTGAGATAACTTACATTCTAAAGCAGGATGACGTGGCGCACATGTCACTAATCTCTCAAGACGTGTCTACTATCCTGTACACGACCACGCGTATCTCAATCATACGATGCCACGCGTCTAAATACAGTTAGTACACGATTGACAACTGAATGGAAGTTGGCGCAACAGGAGGTTGGCGCAATCCAGTATGGCGCAATCTAGCCTCGCGTACATCATAATAACTGCTAAAACAGTTATTTCCTGAACTCTATAAATAGAGTTTCTAATCATCATCAAAGAAGGACTCTTACAAAATTGCTGCTGCATTCTCCAGAGGCTACAGTCTTCAAGTTCACATAGTCCAAGGGATAAAGTGATCGTCTTCTGATCAGATTTCTAAAGTTGTACTTCCCCAGAATTCATTGTACTTTGTACTCTTTTACAAGTTTGGAATAAAACAAAATTTTATTTTATTTTTCGTAAACAAAATGGCGACTCTGCTGGGGACGACTTTCTCCTCCGACGAGAAAGTGACAACTCAATGTGACATTGCGTCGATCGGCAAGACGCAGAAGACTCTGGTTGTTCAAATCAACCAGACGGCCTACGAGAACATGATCAACCCCAAGAGCAACAAGCACGCAGTGGCTATCCCCCACAGTCGCTGTTGCACAGGCACAAATTGAGTGCTCGATGATCAAGACGCAATCCGCCTCAGTGGCTCCAGTACAGCTTGTTTCTGTTGCTAAGGCGCAATATGCTCCCTCTGCTGCCCACGCACAGTCTATCAAAGTTGCTGCCAAGGCGCTACCAATAGTCCATAGGACTATGGCGCAACCCAAGCAATCTGCTACTCCGACGCAACTTAAGGGAACTAGTCTTTTGGCTATACCCTCTTCTGATTCTCAAGTTCTAAACTTAGAGAATTCATGTCCTAGTGCTAACACTAGACAGAACAAAGAAAAAAGTCCTATAGCATTTTCTCAATTGGCACAATCTATGCCTAAAATGATCGTACAACAAAACAAAGGAAAATGCTTCTTAGCTAACCCTATTCAAAATAAAGGAAAACACCTTTTGGTCTTTCCTCCAACTTCCCTGGTTTATGACTCAGAGGAAGATGTATCAGATTCTATTCCTATAAACAGAGGTCCTCGGATCTCTGATACTGGAAAGAATACTGATCACAGAGGTATCTTGCCTACTCCTATGGGGTCTGGCCAAGATCTTCCTACCTTGCAAATTTCAAGATCCAAACAAGGAAAATTGAAGGTATCACAAACAGAGACACCAGGAGCAAAATTTTTAGATTTACGTGCTTATCTCAATAGGCGTCAACCAATATCAGCTTTGGCAAAACGTAAGAACCCTATGCCAAAGTCCAATCTGTATCAAAAGCCAAAGTTTGAAAAGAAAGACCCTTCTACCTATGCTAATGAGTTGAGTACATCTTTGTACACTCAAGGAACCAAACACCTGAAGAATAGGAGACATGTTCCTAACATCATTAAGGAATATGTCCCTCCGACTTCTTCTCGTCTGTGGTTGTAACTGATCTCCGGCAACGTCTTACACAAAGACGGGAAACTACGGGAATGCTTTCTTCACCTCCAAATCGCGCTTCAAATCGCCATTGCCTACATGAAGTTTTCATCAACTGTTGTTGCCAATCGGCTCGACGATCTGTCTTCGATCGTCTGAACTATGCTTCAACTCCTGAGCATATAATAGAAGACGAAGATGAACTATTATATGCTTCTGTTAACATGACTTCTCAAGACACTGGGGGTGGAAAACGTCCAAGACGTAATGCATCCCGTAATCCTAGTCAATAATACTTAGATCGGATCCATGCATCCAGTGAAGGTGTCTTTCAATACACAAGATCAAGAAATCGACATTTGATCCAAGGTGTCTTTAATCAAGAAGATCTCCTTATCACCCATATGGGAGAGGACTCTCTTTCAGAGTTTGATACAGATAGTGAAAGTTCTGAACAAACTATCTCGTCAATAGCTGTAAGAGAAGTGACGGCATATACCATCACAGAAGATCAAGATGCCTCTACATTAATCAGCCACGAGCAACGAATTATTGCATTAGAAGACAAATTGAAAACCATGGCAGAAATGGTTGCAAGCATGCACACCATAATGGTAGCTCAAGATACGTGCCTCCGATTGTAAACCCTGTTACAAATCCGGAGCTTATAGCATCTTCTGTACCTGTTAGTCTGGGGGTACCGGCCCCTCAGGTTGCTTCTGTGCCAACTCAAGCTGATCCAAGTCAGTCTAGTGCTGGTGGTGGTAATTACCATGATGTTCTTCCTCCTAACACTCCTAACCAGCCCACCAATTCTCAAACATCAGGGGATGCTAATGAGGCTGTGAAACTCTTACGCACTCAGTTTGAGGCCTTCAAGCAGAAGGATGGCCTACAAAGATTGGGCATCAAGCAACCATATCCTACAGAGTGGAAGAAAGTTCCATTTCCTCCTAAGTACAAACTTCCAACCATTACGCTGTTTGGTGGTAGCACTTCTCCAAGTCAGTACATCAATCATTTCGAAGTGATGACTGATCAATTACAGCCAAATGATGCTCTCCTTACCAGAGTATTCATCGGTTGTTTAGCCGGTACAGCATATGACTGGTATCGTAGCTTACCTGATGGTTGTATCACTTCTTTTGCCGGTTTCAAACAGATGTTCTTGGAACAATTTTATGAGGGAGTCAACAATATGACAATGTCTGCCCTCATTAAAATTAAACAGAGGCACAATGAATCCACGGAGAGTTTTATTGAAAGATTCAGCCGAGAGGCACTCAAAATGCCTTTAGGTACTCCATCTGCTGTAACAATAGACACTTGCAAATCAAACTTGTTGCCTATTATCAGTATGTGGACGGGATCTACACAATTCCAGGATTGGCCTTCTTTTATTGTTAATGCAAAGGCGGCAGAAGTGAGTGCTGAAAAGTTTAAGCAGTTAGGAGTCCAGATGACTCACCCTAACCAAGATGAACATTCTACACCTGGGGGTAGTAATCGCCAGAATAACCGCAAGAATAAAGAAACATTGGCCATCAATCTTAAAGGCAAAGAGTCTTTGGCTGTCAATGTTACTCAGACAACATCCACCCCATCAGCACCATTACAAAAGTCAACTCGTCCAAAAGAAGAGTATTCTTTCGACGAAGATGATACGTTGAGCATCTTCGATTGCTTGATCAAAAGCAATAAGCTTCAGCTTCCAGAGGCAAAGCGACCAGAATAAGTTGGTAAAACCGATCACCCTAAATACTGTGTTTATCACAGATTCATAGGGCATCCAACCAGAGCATGTTATGTGCTCAAAGGCAAAATCCAAGAGTTGGTCAACTCTGGAGCAATTACTCTATAGTAGGACGAGAAAACAGTGACCGCTAATGTGGTTTCTCTCCAATTTGGCAATTTTCTACCACAACTCGTACAAGATGGGACTGTCCCCATTCCAAAGACTACTCTAGAAATTGTGAATATCCCGCCTTCTCAAAACGAAGGTCTTGTTCCAATGACAACTGACAAAGGAGAGATTATGTGGATTCATCCAGATCTGGTTGCAGAATTTGAAATGCCTTCCTCGATCGAACCATTAACAGAAGAAGAAATCCTAATGGGCACTAGATTTGGGAAACCTTATCTTCGGGAGTATTTCGAAAATCAAGAAAACCCTGCTCTATCCCCGGATGCTCTTCCTCCATTATCTTCTCCTGCTGAAGATACACCGTCTACATCTGAGCTAGTGGCCGAACCATCTCCTCCTAAACCAACATCAGCAGATAAGGGAAAGCAACCTGTTCGCTTTGATAAAGCATTAAAAAAGCCATCATCTCTTGGACTTGAAAAGCCTTACAATTTTGACATATTGGCTCAATTGGCCAATACTCCAGCAAGATTGTCAATTTTTGAACTTTTACGTCTCTCAAAAGAAACTCATGAGACGTTAAGTGAAGCTTTGATGCAGGCTGACACCTGTTTAACTTTTCTCAAGAAGCCTGAAAAGGAGCCAGTAAGCTGTGCACATTGTCATAGTGTATTTGAGTTAATGCCCAATATCACTTTTACACAAGATGACATGTTGTTAGAAGACAATCGTCATGATCGTCCTCTCTATTTCACGGGATATGTGGATACCATGAAAGTCGACCGTATTCTGATTGATCTCGGATCTGCACTTAGCATCATGCCAAAGTCCTTATTGGAAGCTTTAAAAATCCCAGTACATAATCTTTCTACAACTATTACTACCATTCTGGGATTCAATCAAGGAAGAAGTGAACCTTTGGGGAAGATACGCCTAAAACTTCAAATTGGTAATCTTCGTACAAAGGTAACTTTCTATGTTATTGACAATCATGGCTCATACAATGCTTTATTGGGAAGGCTATTCCTCCATGAACACAATATTGTACCCTCTACACTCTACCAATGCTTCAAATATGTGGATAGTAATAGAGAAGTCCAAAAAAAAAATTGTAGATCTGAATCCTTTCAAAAGGGTTGAAGCATATTGCAACGATTCTCGTATGTACAAAGAGGAATTCATGAAGGTGGTACTAGCAATGGACACAGATGAAGAGCAGAAGAGTATATCTAATGATACTCAGGTAATTCCAGTCAAGGAACGTACCTCCTGTCCTCAGTCTTTCCAACCACTGACTATTTATCTACCTTCCCATGGGAAGCGACCTAAAGGTGATAGTCAGGAACAAAGGGAGCTCACCTCTTCTGAGCCGCTTATAATCGATCTTCGTCGTAAGAAGCTCCCTTTTTCTTCTCGTTCTTCTTCTCCCCCTCTTGTCATCAATCTGACTAAGCCTACTAAGGCTAAAGTCCCTGTTGTAAATAATGGTATAAAGATCAATAAAACATCTCCTTTGCAGTATAGTGATGTCTTTTACTATACTCAGTGTTATTTGGATATGCTAGATAACTTTAAGCCACTTACAATATAAGTCGTATCATCTCGACGAAATGTGGTATCACTGGATTCAATACAAGAGTCGTACTTCTTAGTACCGTCTCGAAAGAAAGATGAAAAGCCTATATTCTTCAACAAGAGAGAAGAACCAAAATCATGCTCTATAATGATGATAGAGATGATACATGAAAGCTACAATTACGACGCTATAGTCCACAATCTAAAGCCATCATCCATAAAATGGGCCATGATTTCAGAACAGGTCTCAACAATGGTAAAGGAAGGCGAACCCCTCTTTGTATTGCTGTTCCAAGAGGAAAATCACAACAATACCACAGTAAAACGAAACGAGGACTAGGTTATATGTCACCACTTCCAACTCCAGAACCTTCTGAATCTGATGAAGTAGAACGTTTAAATTCTTTTGATTCTATCTCATGGGACTCTGATACCAGCATCGGTCATATCATAAGGTGATAGTATCTTCTAATATGGTGTCTGCCGAATTCTCAGAAGACGACGAAAGTGACATTGAAGAAGCTCCTAAAATGGATCCTTGGGTATAATGGATGGACAATCAGTGAAAACTTCATTTTGAACAACGAGAACCACCTACTGAAGACCAACTGGTCCAAGTTGATATTGGAGAGAAAGGTTTATCACGACCAATCTTTATCAGCAAAAATCTCTCAGAAGATGATAAACAAGAGTTACTTCACCTTATTCGTGAATACATTGATGTCTTCGCCTGGAGTTACGAAGATATGCCGGGATTAGATCCTCAAATTGTAACTCACAAGCTTAACATCTTGCCGAATGTCAAACCGGTCAAACAACAACAACTGCAATTCAAGCCTGAAATGATGGATGCAATTGATGATGAAGTCAAAAAGCTTATAGCTTATGGCTTTATTAGAGAAAAACAACATCCTAACTGGGTGGCCAATGTCGTCCCTGTCCTGAAGAAGACCAGAAAGGTTCGAGTTTGCATAGATTTTCGGGATCTCAATGATGCTTGCCCCAAAGACGAATTCCCTCTCCCAATTACTGATGTTATGATTGACAATACATGTGGATTCGAACGAATTTCTTTCATGGATGGGTTTTCTGGATATAATCAAATCCGGATGAATCCTGAAGATAAGAAACATACTTCATTTTGTACTCCTCGGGATGTGTACTGTTATACGGTCATGCCGTTTGGCCTTAAGAATGCAGGTGCAATTTACCAGCAGGCTATGTGCACTATATTTTGAGATCATTTGCGAAATACTGTTGAATGCTATATTGACGATATTGCTATCAAAAGTCGTCTCAAAGAAGATCACATTCAAGATTTAAGAACTATCTTTAATCTAATGTGCCAACATCAACTCAAGATGAACCCCACCAAGTCTTTCTTGGGTGTCTCTAGTGGTAAGTTTCTCGGCTTCGTCATTACCTCTAAGGGTATACACGTTGATCCCGAAAAGATCAAAGCCATTCAAGAGATGCGTCCTCCACGCAACCTAAAAGAGCTACGAGGATTCCAAGGTCGACTTGCGTACATCAGGTGGTTCATTTTGAATTTATCTAGACGTTGTAGACCCTTTACTCACTTAATGAAGAAAGGTGTGTCTTTTGTTTGGACGGAAGAATGTCAACGAGCATTTGATGATATAAAGCGATATTTAATGAGCCCACCGCTTCTTGTACCACCGATCTCAGGAATACCCTTCTTAATGTATTTCTGAGCAATGGATCATTCATTGGGAGCTTTATTGGCTCAGAAGAACAAGGAAGGTCATGAACAAGCCATCTACTATCTCAGCCGAACAATGATTGGAGCTGAATATCGTTATAGTCCAGTGGAAAAGAAATGTTTAGCCTTAATGTTTGCTGTACAGAAGATAAGACATTACATCATAGGTCAAACTATCCATGTCATATCCCGGTCAATCCTCTTCGAGTCTTAATGAAGAAGCCAAACACACTCAATTCTAGGCTTGCCACATGGGCCATATTACTAGCACAATATGATATGGTTTATGTTCCTCAAAAATCTGTGAAAGGCCAAGCACTTGCTGACTTCTTAGCAGCTCATCCCATCCCTGAAACATCTAAACTCTATGATGAGATTCCGGACGAGACATTGGAATCAAATATGATCTTAGAAGAATTTCCTACTTGGAGGTTGTTCTTTGATAGAGCCTCTAGAATTGGACCTGGAGGTACTCTCGTTGCTGGAGTAGGAATTGTTCTTGTTTCACCAGATGGATTAACTATTCAAAGGGCCTATTCTTTAGACGAATCATGTTCCAACAATGTGGCAGAATACAATGCTTTGCTCATTGGACTTCAATTAGCCAAACAATTGAATATTGAATATCTCGGAGTATATGGTGACTCTAAGTTGATTGTTAATCAGGTTAGAGGCATATATGAAGTCCGACATCAAGATCTGGTACCATACCATGAAGCAGCAACCAGAATAGCTTCTTCATTCAAAGGATTCTTCATCGAACATGTACGTCGTACATGCAATACAGAAGCTGATGCTTTAGCTAACTTAGCTGCAATATTGGCAGTTCCAGTCAAAAGACAACAAATGGTGGTTATCTCTAATAGAGAATTATTTTGTGTTGAAAAAAATCACAATATTGAATTCAGCAACCTAACTGAAGTCAATGTCATTAATGAAGACTGGAGGATACCTTTCATTGATTTTGCAGTATATGACATATTGTCAGAAGATCCTAAAGAAGATACAAGTATCCGCCGTCGATCACTTCGATTCTATCATATTCATACTACTAAGACATTGTATCGAAGAACTTTTGATGGATTACTCTTGAGGTGTCTCGCTGGTGATGAAGCAAAGCAGATATTACGTGAAGCTCATGATGGTGTTTGTGGAGCACATCAACCTGGTCCTAAACTACAGGATCGTATCCGACGTATGGGCTACTACTAGCCTTCTATGGTATCAGATGCTATTGATTATGCAAGGAAATACCGTGCATGTCAAATACAAGCAGATTTCATTCACCAACCATCGAAATTTCTTCATCCAACTACAGCCTCATGGCCTTTTGAAGCTTGGGGCATGGATATAATTGGCGCTATCAATCCTCCTTCATCTAAAGGGCATCGGTTCATCTTAGCTATAACCGATTATTTTTCCAAGTGGACGGAAGCTATACCTTTGGCTGAAGTAAAAACTAGTAGTGTCATCAACTTCATTAAACATCATGTGATATATAGATTTGGTGTCCCTCGCCGAATCATTCATGATAATGGCCGCAATTTATCAGCCAGAAGTTTCATAGGTTCTGTGATGACAACAGAATCAATAATGTTCCCTTAACAGCCTATAATCCTTCGGCTAACGGGTTGGCTAAGGCATTCAACATGACCATTATCAAACTCCTTAAAAAGTTTGTCTCTATTAACAAACGTAATTGGAGTGATAAACTTGGAGAATGTTTATATACATATCGTACTACTGTCCGTAACCCCACAGGTTGTACACCTTTTTCTCTGGTGTATGGATGTGAAGCAGTACTACCTTTGGAGATTCAAATTCCATCATTAAGAATCGTTATTGCTAATGAGCTTACTATAGACAATAATGATCGTCTTCGGCTTCAGGAATTGGAGGCGCTTGATGAGAAAAGGTTATTAGCTCAACAGCACATCGAACTTTATCAGGCACAAATTTCAAAAGCTTTCAATCGTAAAGTCAGAGTGCGAACATTTCAAGAAGGCGAGTTGGTTCTTACAGTCAGACGTCCTATGACTATGAAACATATGAGCAAAGGCAAGTTCGAGGCAAAATGGGAAGGACCATATGTGATAAATAAAGTCTTTTCTAACGGAGCCTATCAATTGACAGATATGGATGGTAGAGTTGCTATGATGCTCATCAATGGTAAATTTCTCAAGAAATATTATGTATGAAGACAAAATGTACTTTATTTTCAGAAACATGATGTAAATAAAAGTTTATTTTTTATTCAAAAGCAGAATGAAATTACCTAATATTAAGGACGGAGAGGAGGCCCTGATCCTTCATGATTAAATACATAGTTCGCCAATAGTTCAAACATCTCATTGTCTGAACTCACAAAGAACTTGCACGCAACCATCCTCAATGCCTCTTCTTCGGCAGTCTTCTCAGGCTCTACTAGCTTAGAAATCAAGCCCTCTCCTGGTACGGAAACAGTTGAGCCTTCACCCCTATCTTTCTGAGGAGGTACTGAAGACTCAGCAGGTGGTGTCTTAGTCTTCCCTTCAAGCTTCGGGATGAACAAATCTTTGGAGGATATTTTGTACAGAAAAGAAATAACGATATCTACAAAAGTTTTGTTCTATTTTATAGACAAAACAATCAGATAGTCAATCTCGAGAAGTGATACGACTTTTTGGAAGAAGCCCAACTGTTCGTTCATTTGTAACTGTTCATTCATTTATAACTGTTCGTGACTGTCCATTTATTTTCAGTGTCCTTATCTCGAAAATTGAAATGACCGTTCACTTTTCCTCATGGAAGTTCACATTCTCTATACTTTTGAAATTCTGCATTACATCAGCAACTTGTTATCTATATTTTCCTTAATTCTACGTTTCTTATCACCACATCAAAATCAAATCATAGAGAAGAAAAAAAAATTATCCTTTATTTTTTTTCTTTAAAAATATATATACATCTTGATGAAAATCTATTACATCTCGGATTTTTATTCTAAATGAAGGTCTATTACATCTTTGGATCTTTCCATTGATAATGAAGATCTATTACATCTTTGGATCTTCTTATTTGTTGGTGGCAATTCCTTGTCGTCTCGGCCTGAAGCAACGAGCCAGACAATGGAATTAACTCTGGTCTTCTCTCTGAAAAAGACTAGAGGAGAACCATAGAGTACAACAGTCCAAAGATGAGCTGCTGTCAATACAACTGGTGGAAGGAGACAGCCCGCCAGGAGAACTAGGAACAAGATCACCCTTCTGATCCGATTCCTAATTCTGTCTCTCCACCATCCAACTCTCATGTATACAGGTTCTTCCTACCATCTGAGGAAGACCCTTCTTAACATGAAGAGTCCTGAGCTGTCTGATTTGAGTGTTAGAACCATATGAGCTGCCTGATGTGGGTGTCAAAAGAGTGTTCTCTGCAACATCCAAATCACCGATACCAGTTCTGAAGAAGCTCGCTAACCAAATCCCTGCAAATATCAATGAAACATGAGAACTTAGCAGAACCTATCAGCAGCATAGCGCCTACAAACTGGCGCACATCAACATGCGCCTACAAACAGGTGCACATCAGCAATGTGCCTATAAATTGGCGCACATCAGTATGCGCCTACAAAAAGGCGCACATGAGCATTGCGCCTACAAACTGGCGCACATCAGTATGCGCGTACAAACAGGCGCACATCAGTATGTGCCTACAACCAGGCACACATCAGCAATGCACCTACAAACAGGCGCACATCAGCAATGTGCCTATAAACAGGCGCATATCAGCAATGTGCCTACAAACAGGCGTACATCAGCAATGCGCCTACGAATAAGCGCATATCAGCACCGAACATTGATCGAACAGGCGTATAATAAGCAATACGCACTTCTGATCAGAGCTAAACACTGGGCCACAGTGTGCGCCTATTCTTAGAAATAGTTAGCACACATCAATAAGTGTCTATAATATGCAGATTAATATTTGTCTCCAGAAGTGGTACGAAAGAAATGTACTCATACTATTGATTATTCATCAAGACTTACCAATTTTTGAAGACACAGCATGCAAGCAAATAGTGTCAGAATGAAGTGGCGCAAGTGAAGCCTTGTAGGAAGACATTGGTTTTGAGAAAGTATGAATGGTTCGTTCATTTCTGAATGTCCTTTTTAAAGAGGATAAAAATAAGATCGGTACGTTGTTCTAGGATTCTATTCTGGAAAAGAACTGAAAATAGACATTTAAAAGCGTGTAACGGCTGCCACATGTTCTTCAGAAGAAATAATAAAATAAAGAATCAGCTAAAAGAATATGTCCATGAGCACCATTCGAAGTCACAGCCACACAATATCAGAAATTTTAAAAATTTATTTGCATAAAGATAGGTGGACCCCTACAACCAAGGACAGAAAAAAAAGGGTTCTGCCCAGAACATTATTTTTTATCCTTGCCTTCATCAGTCTGACGAAGGGTGACGTCTAACTCTTGCATGGTGCAGATCCCCGAACGACGCATCAAGTTGAGAAGTCCTTCTGAATTGGCATGCTCCTCAGAGGATGATCCGCCATTCGAATGATTGAAGACTGACGGAGTTAAACCGAAATAGTCCAAAAAATTCACTGCCATCAAAGCTGGGTCAGCCTCCAACAAAAAGGTTGTAGGCGCAATATCTTGTCTCACTTCAGGAGACTTGGTTGTGGTGTCAGCCTTGGTCTCCATCTCTTTCTTCTTGGGGGCCATTGAAGAACAGAAGTGAAGATCAAAGTACGGAGATCAACTACATATATAGCAACAAATTGACTCTTCGTATTCCTCATGGGAAACTGAAAGAAATCAATAAAATTCTTGAAGACGAAGAGAAGATTAAATATTTTCGAGAAAGGTATTTAATCATGATGACCGAGCATGAGACCGGCGCAACCTGACTTAGTCAAACTTTTATAAATTCAAATTATTCCAAAACTTTGTAATGTCTTTAAGTTTTAATAACTTTGAAGGGGGTCTTGTAGAGCCTAAAAATTAAGTTCCGCCTTCAATATACTGATCAGTGATCAAGTTGCGCCCCAAAAGTCTACTTACGCCACTAATATGAAGTAGACTGCATCATCGATCAGATTGTGCCTGATATCAGACTGCGCTCAATCTTTTTGCGCCAAAGCTTACGTGGCATCTGACACTTAATGGTCATCATTACCTGACCATACTGACGACTGACACAACAGAGAATGAAGAAAATTTCTTCGAATCCCGTGAAGTGTGCCGCTCAAGGAAAAGTTGGTGGACATCTATCATGTACATTTCGTGAGTTGCGCCCAGGCACAATCTAAACAAAATACTTAGTTGCGCCTGGGCGCAATCTGAATGACTTTTACTCAGAAGCTGCCACGTGTGTAGACGCAGCTCAAATCAAGCGCAGGTTGACTTGTTGACTGAAGCTCGCGCAACCTAAAAAAGTTGAGACAACTTACATTCTAAAGCAGGATAACGCGGCGCACATGTCACTAATCTCTCAAGACGTGTCTACTATCCTGTACACGACCACGCATATCTCAATCATACGATGCCACGCGTCTAAATACAGTTAGTACACGATTGACAACTGAATGGAAGTTGGCGCAACAGGAGGTTGGCGCAATCAAGTATGGCGCAATCCAGCCTCGCGCACATCAGAATAACTGCTAAAACAGTTATTTCCTGAACTCTATAAATAGAGTTTTTAATCATCATCAAAGGAGTACTCTTGCAAAATTGCTGCTGCATTCTCCAGAGGCTACAGTCTTCAAGTTCACATAGTCCAAGGGATAAAGTGATCGTCTTCTGATCAGATTCCTAAAGTTGTACTTCCCCAAAATTTATTGTACTTTGTACTCTTTTACAAGTTTAGAATAAAACAAATTTTTATTTTGTTTTTCGAAAACAGTCAGCATCGGGGACGTATTCAGGCAAGTCTTGTCTGTCAATTTGGCATTCGCCGACGCCTATGAAGAAGATGAAGACATTCATGAAATTCTTGAGTTAGAGCCGTTGGCCCAACAGCTAGACACGCAATGGGAGAAGCGGTTCGAACAAAGAGAGCCTCCTACTGAAGATGAGGTCGTATAAGTTGACCTCGGCGATGAGTCCTCTCTAAAACCAATCTTCGTTAGCAAAAGTCTGACAGACGAAGAGCCAGAATCACTACTGCAACTTGTCAGAGAATATATCGACGTATTCGCCTGGAGCTATAAAGACATGCCAGGGCTAAACCCCGAGGTTGTACTTCACAAACTCAACATTCGTCCGGACGCAAAGCCGGTCAAGCAGCAGCAACGACGGTTTTGCCCAGACATCATGAACTCCATCGAGGCCGAGGTTAACAAACTGATAGCCAGCGGATTCATTCACGAGGAACAACATCCAGACTGGGTAGCCAACATAGTACCAGTCCTCAAGAAGAATGAAAAGATCCTCCGGAATCTGAACGAGGCATGTCCCAAGGATAAGTTTCTCCTCCCTATTACTGATATAATGATTGACAACACCTGCGGCTTCGAGCGCATGTCATTCATGGATGGCTTCTCAGGGTACAATCAAATCAAGATGTTTTCTGACGACGAAAAGCATACATCATTTCAAACACCGATTGGCACATACTGCTACACAGTCATGCCATTTGGTTTAAAGAATGATGGTGCCACATATCAACGAGCCATGAGCATCATCTTCAGAGATCATTTATGCAAGACAGTGGAGTGTTATGTCGACGACATCGCCGTCAAGAGCCGCTCTAAAGAAGATCATTTGCATGATCTGAAGACAGTATTCGACCTGATGCGGGTGTACAATTTGAAGATAAATTCTACGAAGTCCTTCTTAGGCATATCCAGCGGGAAATTCTTGGGTTTCATCATTACCTCCCAGGATATCCATGTCGATCCTGAGAAGACGAAGGCAATTATGGAGATGGGTCCTCCAAGAAATCTCTGTGAACTCCGAGGCCTTCAAGGGAGGCTAGCTTACATCAGGAGGTTTATCTCTAACCTCTCTGGACGATGTCAACCCTTCACGCACCTTATGAAGAAAGGCGTCTCCTTCGTATGGGATGAAGAGTGCCAGCGCGCCTTCGACAGCATCAAAGAATACCTGTCGAACCCTCAGGTCCTGGTGGCCCCAGTTGTTGGAAAGCCATTTTTGCTTTATGTGCGAGCTATGGAGCATTCTCTCGGTGCTCTACTAGCACAAAATAATGATGTAGGCCATAAGCAAGCTTTATATTATCTCAGCCGAAAGATGATGGGACCTGAGCATCGATACACTGCCGTAGAGAAGGAGTGCCTTGCCCTGGTGTTCGCCATTCAGAAGATACGATATTACATCACGAGATAAACCATCCATGTCGCATCAAGAGTTAACCCCCTCAGGGTCCTCATGACCAAGCCAGGTGCACTCAGCTCTCGCCTCGCTATTGTCTCCCTACCACATGATCTTCGTCCCGCAGAAGGCTGTTAAAGGTCAAGCTCTGGCAGACTTTTTAGCAGCTCATCCGGGTTCGGAGTCAACCATAATAGACGAAGAGATTCCAGATGAGGTCGCCAATTCAAATGTGGCCTCTCATGATGCCGTGTGGCGAATGTTCTTCGACGGCGCTTCCAGAACTGGGCCCAAGGGTAACATCGTCGCTGGAGTCGGAGTGGTACTGATTTCTCCCTCCGGACGGGTGATCAAGCGGGCTTACTCCCTTACGGAACCCTGTTCAAACAACGTGGCCGAGTACAATGCTTTGGTCATTGGCCTCCGACTTGCAAAGGAGCTGGGGGTAGAGTATCTTGAAGCATACGGCGATTTGCAGTTAACCGTCAATCAAATTTGGGGTTCATATGAAGTTCACCATGAAGATATGATCCCCTATCACCAAATAGCGATTAACATCATTTCGTCATTTGAAGGTTTCTTCATAGAACATGTTCCCACACTCCAAAATATTGAAGCTGATGCCCTAGCAGGTCTTACCGCTTCCCTAGCGGTCCCAAATTATACTCATCATTTGATGGACGTAATAGGCCATGAATTGGTCTGTCCCAAGAATAACGTTCAATTTGTAGCAAGTCATTCCGCTCAGACGGTCGACGAAGCACCAGACTGGTGACAGCCATTCGTAGACTTCGTAGTCTATGGCATCTTGCCCGAAAATCCAAAGAAAGCCACTTCTATCAGAAGACGTTCCCTCAGATTCTTCTACGATACAAAGACAAAATTGCTGTATCGACGATCATACGATGGATTACTGCTTTGGTGTCTGTCAAGTACAGAAGCCAAAGAAGCTGTACGCAAAGCTCACGACGGCGTCTGCGGGGCCCATCAGTCTGGCCCGAAATTGTAAGACCGCCTTCGTCGAATGGGCTATTACTGGCCCACGATGGTTGCAGATGCGATAGACTATACAAGAAAGTACAAAGCCTGTCAAGTCCATGCAGATTTCATCCACCAGCCATCCGAGTTTCTACATCCGACGGTGGCATCCTGGCCATTCGAAGCATGGGGAATGGACATCATTGGTCCGATCACTTTGCCTTCGTCCCTAGGACATCGCTTCATACTCGCAATCACAGATTACTTCTCCAAATGGGCGGAGGCTATTCCACTGGCAGAAGTGAAGACTTTAAACGTGTTCAGCTTTCTCAAGCATCACGTCATCTATCGCTTTGGACTGCCTCGAAGGATCATCCATGTCAACGGTCCGCAGTTCACAAGCCACGCCTTCTATCGGTTCTGCGACAAACACCGAATCCAGAATGTTGCTTCAACGCCATATAATCTGGCAGCGAATGGGTTGGAAGAAGCATTCAATAAAACTATAATCAAGCTGCTCAAGAAGTTCGTGTCTTCCAATAAACGCGACTGGAATAAGAAGCTTGGCAAATGCTTATGGGCATACCTTACTACAGTCCGGACGGCCACTGGAAACACACCATTCTCTCTGGTGTATGGGAGTAAGGCTGTTCTCCCACTGGAGACTCAAATCCCCTCACTCCGCGTTGCCCTTAACTATCGATTGACAATGGATGATAATCACCATCGTCGGTTACAAGAGTTGGAGGCTCTAGATAAGAAGCGCCTGTTAGCTCAACAACGAATCGAGCTATACCAAGCACGTATCTTGGGAGCTTTTAACAAGAAGGTTAAAATCAGAACATTCTAAGTAGGTGATCTCATTCTGGCAGTTTGGAGGCCGATGGTTATGACTCACAAAACCATCGGCAAATTCCAGCCAAAGTGGAAAGGCCTATTTGTCATCGAGGCTGTATTCTCCAATGGTGCTTACCGCCTCGCAAAACAAAATGGAGACTTGCTCATGTTGCCCATCAACGACAAGTTTCTGAAGAAGTATTATGTCTGAAATGACATCCTCCAAATCTTCCAGATTGTTGAGTTATGTACCCTCTGGTACCGCTGAACTTACACTCTGACTCCAAATCTCCCAGATTGTTGAGTTATGTACCCTCTGGTACAGCTGAACTTACACTTTGACTCCAAATCTTCCAGATTATTGAGTTATGTACCCTCTGGTACCGCTGAACTTACATTCTGACTCCAAATCTCCCAGATTGTTGAGTTATGTACCCGCAGGTACCGCTGAACTTATACTCTGGTCACTCCAGATGAATCTATATCGCATCTTCTGGGTAGTAAGTCATGTATGATCATACCTCTGAACTTTCTTCCTAAAAAAGAGCTCATTCCTCATGATCCACTACCCGCACTTTCAGTGCATAAAAATGGTAACAGATCCACAAATTTCCCGAAACAACCACGTCGATGTCACCTCTGAGTTGTTTCACTTCCATCAAAAATAAACCTCCCCTCACGTAGAACTTTCACGTCCATATTACCTCTGAGTTGTTCTATGTACCCTTCATGGTGTCCACTCCGGCCACGTCCTCATTGTTTGCAAAAACAAAAGTATAAAACTTTATTGATACAAACTGTAATAAAGATTACAAAAATTCTGAGAAAATTACAACTGTAGGAATCCAATCTTGATGACGATTGCTTTATCCCTTGGACGATGTGAACTTTTGAAGACGAAGCCTCTGAAGTTGAAAACAACTCTGGAAACTGAAGGCAAAAGCCTCGGAAGTTGAAGGCAAAAGCCTCGGAAGAATACAGCAGCACTTCGGCAAGAACTCCTGAACTCTCTGATTTGTGAACTTTATGTCTGATCTTCATCCCCCCTTGAAATGAAGACTTGAAACTCTATTTATAGAGTTCTGGAAATAACTAACTTTCAGTTATGCTGGACTGCGCAAGATGATTTGCGCAGCAACTGGTTTGTGCAGCATTGGACTGCGCAGGCAGTTATTGGATCGTGGGCCAACTATCTGGGACACATGGCATCATTTGATTGAAATGCGTATAATCGTGAATAGACAGTTGCCACGTAATGAGCAATTGATGGCATGAATGCCACATGTAATTTGTCAGTTATGTTGGTAGAATGCGCAAAGTGAACTGCGCAGACTTTGGTTTGCGCAGACTCAGACTGCGCAGGAATGGTTTGCGCAACCATGGATTGCGCTGTAGTGCCCCGACCCGCAAGATGCCTTATGATGGATGGTTGATTCGATGAAGCCTTGTTGGACTTGGGATTATGCGAAGGATCGCTTGGAAGACTATGCGATCGTGGCGGGAATCGTCCTATGAATGTGAGTAGTGTTGAACCCTTCAAAGATCCTTTAGCTTCACGCTTAAAATAAGGATAGTGTGCTATGTTTCTTATTGTGTTGCTCAATAACACCTTGCATGGAATTCGGAAAGATAATGAAAGATAATAATCACATGAACGTAAACTGTTGTGGCTAGATGAATTGTATGCTTGTACGCTGTTGCGATGAATTACATGACAGGTGAAGGCAAAGTCCCAAATACTTGGGCAGGTGAGTATATTGAGCTTTGGCTCAAAGAACAGATGGCAAAACAGATATTAAGACCCAAGTACTGGGCAGTGAGTATGCTTGAATTGCATTCAAATGAATGAATGCTAAACAGATGCTAAGTCCCAGGAACTGGGCGGTGAGTACATTGAGTTGGTTGAAAAGATGTATGGTATCAAAGATGTGGCAAAGAGATTGGATAACAACATTCTATTATCCTGTGCCGATGTAGAATATTGATATCACTAAGACCCTGGATGGGCAGATGATAATATGAGCGTTGGCTCAAGGTAAGATGGCTAGATGGCAATATGAATGAGAATGATGGTTTTGCTTAGTTTTCCTTATCATGCATTATATGTTTTCTTCTTAGATAAGTTGCATATAGTTGCATGGTCATGGACAACTTGTCGACAAGGTGGTTTCTCGAACGGTATTCCTGGGCCATGGAACCCGGTTCGTCCTAGGGGAAACCAATGCCGAAGTAGTGGCAGTGCTGAAGTAGTAGCACGGTATACAGGACTTGTAGTGGGGCTAGCTACCTGCACTGGCAAGGGCGCTGTATACCTGTAAGACGGTCCAGGATGGCGTGTCGCCAGTGACCTTCATATAGATAGGTCAGGTGCTAATGATGTCTTATGCAGGCAGAGTATGTTATTACTCAAATACAGGGAAGGATGTCGGCTGTTGGTAAGAATCACCTGAACGGTGATATTCATATTGAATCATGATATTGTTTCTAACAATGTCTTGTGCAGACAGAGTAAGTATTATAAATGTACAGGGATGGCTACACGACCGTGGGTAAGAATCACCAAAGGGTGATAACAGTATACTTTAAATTATGTTGGCTATGAGATTTGCATACTTTACTTCTTGTCGGCTATAACATGAAATTGACCCTAAGGCAACAAGAAAGACCATTGATAATAATGTTCTGTAACATGATTACTTAGTGCTGTCTTCTTAGGTGAGTTGGGCCAGCACCGCTCGCCAGTACATTGATGATGTACTGACCCACGTTGTGGGCAATATTACAGGTGTTTGCTTGGGGGAAATCCTGTGAATCAGTGCTTGGCATCGATGAATCGGATGGGTGTGCAGAAGCTCTTCTTTCAAGACGATGTCTTCTGCTATACGGGACATAATGTATGGAACAGTGGAACTCAGATGTACCAGTGAGATTGTAGCCATATTGGCAAGTTCATTGTAAAGAAGTCGGTATATTCAGTTGTAGCCTAAAGGGCAAGTGTATACATTCAGTCGGCTATTTAAGAGCCTTGTAAACAATTGTAAACTCTGTATCCTGCTGTAAGTCTTGTAATCCATTTTGATTATCAATAAAGAGATACATTCCTTCATGAATTGTGTGACTTCAATTTATCTGCTTGGTTCCGCTGCTTTGTCGATGTTTTCTGAGAATTACCAGGAACTGTAATGGTTTTGCCTTGTACAAGTGCAATCTAGACTTGTACGGCATCACGCCCAGTGGCTTGTTTTCGATCCTCCGGGATCGGGGCGTGACATAATGGTATCAGAGCACGGCTTTACGTCCTTGGATTCCTATTCGATTTGTTTCGAATCAATGTTGCTACTAAGATGATTCTAAGCTGCTTCCGCGATGATTCAAAGATTGCTTCCGCGATTATTCAAAGTTGTTTCCGCGGTGAATCAAAGTTGCTTCCGCGAATACTCAAAGTTGCTTCCGCGATGAAATCAAAGTTGCCTCTATGATGATTCATAGTGCTTCTGCGATTGTTCTGTGTTGCTTCCAAACTATTCTATGTTGTTCCCTTAACTGAAAGTCCGTTGATCATTCTAACCTCTCACTGGGTGTTCCATACAATAAGTCTAAATATGTGGGCTGTGATATGTGTGCTTTGTTGAATTTCTAAAAGATACCAAAAAGAATAACAATGATGCGATGCGTAAGTTTGTGATGTATACTGGATGTCTTATGTGTGGGATTCTTTGAATCGATTGTTATGCAGCAATCGACAGTGGGTGATGGCATGGTATGTTGGAACATAATGTGCATGGATTTCAGTGAATGGGAATCGACAGAATCTTGAGTCGATATTTGTGGTCAGCATAACCACTGCAGGATGGATAGTCCATGTTGGATGTCGGTTTGATGCGAAGGAATATTGTGTTTGGAATGGCTTGAGCTCTGTGTGGTATATTATATATACTCTTGTCTTGATAAGATGTCCCTTGACCCTTGATGTGTTTATGATTTTGTGATTGCTTTACCTATAAGGTAGTGGGTGGTATCGAATCGTAGCTGAGCTTACGATTGATACATATTGGCTAGGCGTGTTCCTTGATTGTTAAGTTGGATGACCGTTGTGAGATTTTGATGTGTTCAGATGAACCATCGCTAGACCTTGTCGGTTAGCATTAAGTTGGGTAATAAGAGAATTGATAATATAAAATGATGCCTTGGTTGGGAAAGAAAAGAATTTTAGATTCAGGCGAGTACTTGAATCAGTTGGGTAGAAGGATTGTAGGCTTGGTAACGATAGTGTGGTGTTGCTATCGAATGATTTTGCGGGAATAACTATGGACCGAATATTGAACCATGTTGGAATTGAGTTAAAGAAATTGCATGTTGGATATCGATAGAACTGATGGTAATGTTAGACGCTTATCGGGATGTTGCGAATGATTTAGAAGATGCAGAGAGTTGCATCGACGACCGAAAAGTTAGAGAATGGGCTTATGGAATATATGATCTTAGCACGTGGTGCAGTGTGCTTGAAGGAAATTAACGTCCCGAATTAACAAGTTATGACCCTTGACTATTTTGAGGCATAGAGAATGGGTACTTGTCCCTTGATGTACGAAAGAGTAGATGTTTCTTACGAGAGTCGAATAGCTGGAATACAAATAAGTATCGAGGTGCAGCGATATGTAATAGACCCTGTCAATAGATGTTGTTGTCGCATGAATAGCAAGTTTGGTAGAATATAGAATTGTTGGATTATGACTTAGCCGATGAGTTATGTCAAGTCCACTAAGATGACCGATATATGATGCGAGATGATTGGTGCTATAGAGATTTGGATTGGTGCATGAATAGTAAATCTTCTTATGAGATCACAAGGAGGTGATGCAAAACTAATATTGATGGTTAACGTGAATTGCTAAGAGATGTCCGTGTTGGTGTTAGAAAATTTATATGATGCCTCGGAAGAAATATGATTATAGTTGCCTGATTTTTGTTGGTTAAAAGAGTACAGACCGTATCGATGATCTAAGAATATGGGAAACGATTATGTCGCGAAGAGACCGTAAGAAAGAGATCATAAGTGATAAAGTATTGAGATAACAATGTCGGATGATGATTCAGAATAGTTGACCCGATTGAATAGACATATGAGTACGATATGAGGGTGCAAGTCGGATTGAACAAGTGATGCTATGTCTATGCAAATGGAAATTGAAAGTTGAATATTCTATTGAGGAGTTTTATATGATAGCTTCGAGATTGACCCATAGAATTGTGGGATAGAATTGTTGGATAGAATTGTCGGATAGATTTGGTCGGTTGCGGGTAAGTCTAGAATGAGACTTCGTTGGGTATGACTCGAGTATGAGTACGGGTAGAAAGACTTGACCCTAGATTGTTGGCTGGTTGCCTAGAGTGTCGGTTTGTTGCCTAGATTGTTGGTTGCTTGCTTAAGTTGTCCGTGTTGGGTATAAGTTCATAAGATTGGGGTGGCGTCCCATGTCCCTAAGTTGGTCAGACCATAGAGTTGCCCTATGTTGAAAATTGGTTGCCTCTAAGATAAGAGATAAGTATGTCCCTGATAGCTACTCATCTCATATGGGTTAGCTGAATGTCTGGTTTAGCTTAGATTAGCTGACCGTAGAGACTTGATTGTATGCTAAGTTGACTATTGGAAAACCGTAGGATGTCCCTATTGGTGTTGCGTGAGTATAGTTGGAATGAATAAGATGTGTTGGAAGGTAGGCTTTGGAATGGAATAGATATTTGGGAAATTTTGATATTATAATGTTGGATGGGATGACGGATCATGTTGGTATTGGAAATTGAGTTGCCTTGGTTGAAATGTTGGGAATTATTAGAACTGGTTGGATTGGTTGATTGATATTGAGCTGCGAAAATTGTTGGTAGTGCTTTGAGATAGTTGGAATAATTTCATTGACTGGATCAAGATTGAGGATAAGTGTAATGACGGAATTGGATAGTGCATGTAGTCGAGATCGGCGAATGTGAATATAAATGACCCTCAGAATTAATGTTGCTGGGATATGATAGTTGCCTATGAGAGAGATAAATATGTTGGCTTGATCAATACGAAAAAATGTTGGAGGACAGCAAGAAATGTTGCTAGAGAGAAATTGTGGTACAATTTGAAGGATGGTACGATTTGAAAGATGGATCATGATTGGGAAATTTACAAGTTGCAAACAAAGTATATGGATACGAACGATGATGAGTACAAGATTTGACCGATGAGAATCGGGGTATCGAAATAAAATATTGCTATGGGATTTATCAACTTTGGTGGCATGGATGACAATGAACTTGAAAGGAATACTTGATACATCTAAGTTTGAATATTTTGAAATGTTGGATCGGTTGAGGAAAATTTTATCGAATTGGAATTGGCGACATCTATCGTCTTAGTAATTGGTTGGAATATTGAATAAACAAAGTGGGATTATACGAGATGCTCAAAAGGAATTACTGATGTTCGAAAAGGAAGATTACACCGTAGCTCGTTCGCTGTCTCTATCACTGAACTTGGCTGAAGTGCATGTATTTCGGGGACGCCTAAAATATGTGTATGATTCCAACTAAGTGGTATGCTGAATTCAAACGAAGCCACGGGAAGGATTATCATGTGCTAAGGATTTGCACGAGTGTCGGAGGAAAAATCAAAGATAGTAAACTATGTTGAATCAATTGGGATGCTGTAACGAGACGGTACATTACTTGAAATCAATCGAGAGATTGCGAAGAAATATTAGATGGTACAAGTTGATCGTTGAGGAGTTTCATGAAGAGTTGGTTGAAATTTTGGGGATGAGTTTTGTTTTAAGTTTCGAGGACGAAACTTTTTCTGGGTGGTATATATTGTAGTGCCCCGACCCGCAAGATGCCTTATGATGGATGGTTGATTCGATGAAGCCTTGTTGGACTTGGGATTATGCGAAGGATCGCTTGGAAGACTATGCGATCGTGGCGGGAATCGTCCTATGAATGTGAGTAGTGTTGAACCCTTCAAAGATCCTTTAGCTTCACGCTTAAAATAAGGATAGTGTGCTATGTTTCTTATTGTGTTGCTTAATAACACCTTGCATGGAATTCGGAAAGATAATGAAAGATAATAATCACATGAACATAAACTGTTGTGGCTAGATGAATTGTATGCTTGTACGCTGTTGCAATGAATTACATGACAGGTGAAGGCAAAGTCCCAAATACTTGGGCAGGTGAGTATATTGAGCTTTTGCTCAAAGAACAGATGGCAAAACAGATGTTAAGACCCAAGTACTGGGCAGTGAGTATGCTTGAATTGCATTCAAATGAATGAATGCTAAACAGATGCTAAGTCCCAGGAACTGGGCGGTGAGTACATTGAGTTGGTTGAAAAGATGTATGGTATCAAAGATGTGGCAAAGAGATTGGATAACAACATTCTCTTATCCTGTGCCGATGTAGAATGTTGATATCACTAAGACCCTGGATGGGCAGATGATAATATGAGCGTTGGCTCAAGGTAAGATGGCTAGATGGCAATATGAATGAGAATGATGGTTTTGCTTAGTTTTCCTTATCATGCATTATATGTTTTCTTCTTAGATAAGTTGCATATAGTTGCATGGTCATGGACAACTTGTCGACAAGGTGGTTTCTCGAACGGTATTCCTGGGCCATGGAACCCGGTTCGTCCTAGGGGAAACCAATGCCGAAGTAGTGGCAGTGCTGAAGTAGTAGCACGGTATACAGGACTTGTAGTGGGGCTAGCTACCTGCACTGGCAAGGGCGCTGTATACCTGTAAGACGGTCCAGGATGGCGTGTCGCCAGTGACCTTCATATAGATAGGTCAGGTGCTAATGATGTCTTATGCAGGCAGAGTATGTTATTACTCAAATACAGGGAAGGATGTCGGCTGTTGGTAAGAATCACCTGAACGGTGATATTCATATTGAATCATGATATTGTTTCTAACAATGTCTTGTGCAGACAGAGTAAGTATTATAAATGTACAGGGATGGCTACACGACCGTGGGTAAGAATCACCAAAGGGTGATAACAGTATACTTTAAATTATGTTGGCTATGAGATTTGCATGCTTTACTTCTTGTCGGCTATAACATGAAATTGACCCTAAGGCAACAAGAAAGACCATTGATAATAATGTTCTGTAACATGATTACTTAGTGCTGTCTTCTTAGGTGAGTTGGGCCAGCACCGCTCGCCAGTACATTGATGATGTACTGACCCACGTTGTGGGCAATATTACAGGTGTTTGCTTGGGGGAAATCCTGTGAATCAGTGCTTGGCATCGATGAATCGGATGGGTGTGCAGAAGCTCTTCTTTCAAGATAATGTCTTCTGCTATACGGGACATAATGTATGGAACAGTGGAACTCAGATGTACCAGTGAGATTGTAGCCATATTGGCAAGTTCATTGTAAAGAAGTCGGTATATTCAGTTGTAGCCTAAAGGGCAAGTGTATACATTCAGTCGGCTATTTAAGAGCCTTGTAAACAATTGTAAACTCTGTATCCTGCTGTAAGTCTTGTAATCCATTTTGATTATCAATAAAGAGATACATTCCTTCATGAATTGTGTGACTTCAATTTATCTGCTTGGTTCCGCTGCTTTGTCGATGTTTTCTGAGAATTACCAGGAACTGTAATGGTTTTGCCTTGTACAAGTGCAATCTAGACTTGTACGGCATCACGCCCAGTGGCTTGTTTTCGATCCTCCGGGATCGGGGCGTGACAGCGCTGCCACTTGTCAGCCGCCCTCGAGCACTGTACGGCACCAAAAACGATCAGTCTCCTCGTTATCCGTGCTGTCAGCTGTCAGGAAGATTTGATTTGATTCAGGTAATCATGACTTTTGCCACGTAAGCCTGCGCAGTTGGGAACATGCGCAAACCAACCTGCACAATGTAATGTCTGCGCAATCTGTTCTCTGAGCAACTCATCAAAATGTTGAATATCTTGAATTTTTTACTTTGTTGATTGATGCCACTTGATTTTTTAGGACCTACAAGACCCCCTTCAAAGTTTTCGAAAGTTGATTTTATTCAAAATTTCGAAATACTTTAAATTTTTGAATGTTGAATCACTTTGCGCAAGATGATGAGCTGTCTGCGCAAAGCGAAAAGACCACAATTTTAGGCACAATCCGAGGCATCTGTTTCGTATTTTGAAAACTATAAATACCCATCTCTTCGTTTTCATTTCTTTACTTTGCAATCTTTCGAGCTCTTTGAGAAAAAAATCTCCCAACCCTTACTGTTCTCCTCCTCCGACGATTGTCATGGCACCATGACGATCCAATGCTGTCGCCACCGCCGCCGCGAATGAAAAAGCTCCGGCCGAGTCATCTGACAGAGTTGCACGGCGGGCATCTCGACATGAATCCGTGCACCCCGCTCTGAGAGGTAGTTGAACCGATCGAAAACCCCCTTTTTTTAGGGTGATTCGACTTCCTTTGATCTTCGAAACTTATCTCTTTTTTAGAGATGAGTTCATATTGCGCCACCCTTTTTAGGGTTTTGGTTGCATCAATCTGTCAGTCCTCATTTTTATGAAGGCTGCATTCCTGCGCAACTTGTTGAATTGTGCTGACAGGAATTCAGCACAATCGATTGCTTTGCGCAGGTTGACAGCGCAAACTATCACTTTGCGCATCCTTCTGTGATGCGCAATCTGTTGTTGCACAAGTCATGTCAGCGCAATCTGAGGTTGCGCACTCTAATATTTTATGTTTTAAAACAGAGATTTTGACTTTGTACTAATCTTTATCTGTCTGTTGATGCAGTTGAGGTCCATTGTCATGGATGATTCTTCGAGGTATACCAAATCTATATATGACATGGTGTTTAACGAAGTTGATGACACTGCTAGTCTTGACTTCAGCCAGAGGTATAGCTTCAGCCCATTTGGAGAAGTAGTCGGTTATTGCTAATATGAACCGATGTCCTCTAGAAGAAGGAGGATTGATAGGACCTATGACATCCATGCCCCAAGCTTTGAAAGGCCAGGAAGCAGCAGTCGGGTGTAAAAATTCCGATGGTTGATGAATGAAGTCTGCATGGAATTGACAAGCACGACATTTCCTTGCATATTCAATGGCATCTGATACCATAGAGGGCCAGTAGTAACCCATACGTCTAATACGATCCTGTAATTTAGGACCAGGTTGATGTGCTCCACAAACACCATCGTGAGCTTCATGCAACACTTGTTTGGCTTCATCACCAGCGAGACAACATAGGAGAAGACCGTCATAAGTTCGTCGATAGAGAGTTTTGGTAGTTTGATTGTAGTAGAATCGGAAGATCGTCGACAAACACTCGTAGCCTCCTTAGGATCTTCAGGGAGTACGTCATGAACTACGAAATTGATAAAAGGAGTTCTCCAGTCTTCATCGATAATATTGACTTCAGCGAGATTACTGAATTTAATATTACGATTGTTTTCAATACAGAATAGCTCTCGATTGGAAATAACCACCACCTGCTGTCTTTTGATAGGGATGGCTAAGACAGCTGCAAGATTGGCTAAAGCATCTGCTTCGGTATTGCAAGCTCACCGAACATAGTCGATGAAGAAAGCTTTGAATGATATAGCTATATTGATTGCTGCTTCATGATAAATCACCAGGTCTTGATGACGGACTTCATAGGTTCCTCTAACCTGATTAACAACCAGCTTAGAATCACCGTAGACTTCGAGATATTCAACATTCAGTTGTTTGGCTAACTGAAGGCCGATGAGTAGAGCATTGTACTCTGCCACATTGTTGGAGCAAGGTTCATCTAAAGAGTAGGCTCTTTGGATAATTGATCCGTCTGGAGAAACGAGGACCACTCCAACTCCTGCTACAATAGCACCATTTGGTCCAATTCTCGATGCACCATCAAAGAATAGACGCCAAGTTGGAAACTCTTCAGAGATCATGTTGACTTCTAACGTCTCGTCTAGAATTTTGTCATAGAGTTTAGATGTTTCAGGCACAGGATGAGCTGCTAAGAAGTCCGCCAGCGCTTGACCTTTAACAGACTTTTGTGGAACGTACACCATGTCATATTGAGCTAGCAGGATTGCCCATGTAGCCAGCCGAGAATTAAGTGTGCTAGGCTTCTTCATGAGTACCCGAAGAGGATTAACTCGGGATATGACATGAATAGTTTGGCCAATGATGTAATGCCTCGTCTTTTGCACAGCAAACATGAGAGCCAGGCATTCTTTCTCGACCGGACTATAACGGTGTTCAGCACCAATCATAGTCCGGCTAAGATAATAGATAGCCTGTTCATGACCTTCTTTGTTCTTTTGGGCAAGTAAAGCACCCAATGAATGATCCATAGCACGGACATACATCAAGAACGGAATGCCAGAGATAGGTGGCACCAAGACTATTGGGTTCATAAGATATCGTTTGATATCGTCAAATGCTCGTTGACACTCTTCAGTCCAAACAAAAGATACACCTTTCTTCATTAATTGAGTGAATGGTCTACAGCATCCAGACAAGTTCGAAATGAATCGCCTGATGTACGCAAGTCGGCCTTGGAATCCTCGTAGCTCTTTTAGGTTGTGTGGAGGACGCATCTCTTGGATAGCTTTGATCTTCTCGGGATCCACGTATATACCCTTAGAGGTAATGATGAAGCCGAGAAATTTGCCACTAGAGACACCCAAGAATGACTTGGTGGGATTCATCTTGAGCTGATGTTGACGCATGAGATTGAAGATTGTTCTCAAATCTTGGATATGATCTTCTTTTAGACGACTTTTGACGGCGATATCGTCAACATAGCATTCGACTGTCTTGCGAAGATGTTCTCTAAAGATGGTACTCATAGCCCGTTGGTAGGTTGCACCAGCGTTCTTGAGACCAAATGGCATCACTGTGTAGCAATAGACTCCCCGGGGAGTACGGAAAGATGTGTGCTTTTCATCTTCGGGATGCATTTTGATCTGATTGTATCCAGAGAATCCATCCATAAAAGATATTCGTTCGAACCCACAAGTATTGTCAATCATGACGTCTGTGATAGGAAGAGGAAATTCATCTTTTGGACATGCTTCATTAAGATCCCGGAAGTCGATGCAGACTCGAACTTTGCCAGTTTTCTTTAAGACTGGAACAATATTAGCTACCCAATCAGGATGTTGTTCTTCTCGAATAAAGCCGCAAGCAATAAGCTTCTTGACTTCATCATCAATTGCATCCATCATTTCAGGCTTAAATCGCCTTTGTTGTTGTTTGACTGGTTTAGCATTAGGAAGAATGTTCAGCTTGTGAGTAGCAATCTTAGGATCTAAACCTGGCATGTCTTCATAACTCTAGGCAAAGACGTCGATGTATTCTTTAATAAGAAGAATCAACTCTTGTTTGTCTGCTTCTGGAAGATTTTTGCTGATGAAGATTGGACGAGGCAACTCGCTTTCTCCTACATCAATTTGAACTAATTGATCTTCAGTAGGAGGTTCACGTTGTTCAAAGCGAAGTACCCATTGGTTATCCATATGTTGAGCCCAAGGATCTGTTTCAGGACTTTCTTCAACGTCTTCATCATAGCCTTCTAGTAGTTCAGCGGAGACCATGTTAGATGATACGATCAGCCTGTGAACTTCACCAATGTTAGTATCAGAATCCCAAGATCTAGAATCAGATGAATTAGAGCGTTCTTCACTGTCTGAGTCAGAGGCTGCTGGGGATAACAGTGGAGGAGAAGTATATCCGAGACCTTTCTTAGTCCTGCTGTAATACATTTGTGATTTTCCTTCCGGAACAGTCGTGCGGATAGGAGTTCGTCTACCTTTACTGTAATTGAGGCCACTTTTGAAGTCATAGCCCATTTTTCGGATGATGTCTTTTGATTGTTGACTATAACGATGGAACTGGAGACGTCCCGTATCGTTAAGTTTGCTAATCATCCGTATAGCTGAATTGTTTTTCTGGTCCTTTACTAAAAAGTACTGGACTTTCACCTTTCTTTAGAGAAGGGTGAATACGGTAAGAATCATCTGGATCTTCAAGTGAGACTTCTGTCTGAAGAGATTGTACAACTCCCATTGTAATTGATTGGAAGCTATCTAACATATCCAAATAGCATTTAGTATAATAAATAACATCAGTATACAGGAAAGTAGGTGCTTTTTTATTGATTTGTACATCAGTATTTACAACAGGACCTTTAGCCTTAGTAGGCTTGGTCAGATTAATTACAAGAGGGGGAGAAGAAGAACGTGGAGGAGGCTTGTTACGACGGAGGTCGATAACAAGTGGCTCTGAAGAGGTGAGCTCCCTTTTTTCCTTGTTACGAGTGAGATCAACTACAAGTGGCTCAGAAGGAGTGAGCTGCTTTTTGTCCTTATTATGACGTAGGTCGATAACAAGTGGCTCATAAGAGGTGAGCTCCCTTTGATCTTGATCAGCATCAATTGATTTCTTTTGAATTGGCAAGTGAATAGCCAGTGGTTTAGAAGACTGAGGATGTGAAACTCGCCCTTTGACAGGTATGATAAGAGTGTCTTTGGGCATTGTTTCTTGTTCTTCTTCAGTGTCTAAGGCTAACACAATCTTCATGAATTCATCCTTGTACATCCGAGCGTCGTTGCAGTACGCTTCAACGCCTTTGAAGGGATAAAGATCCACAACCTCCTTGTGAACCATTCCTTTATCATCAACATATTTGAAACATTGATGAAGGGTTGATGGAACAATATTGTGCTCATGTAAGAATGGTCTCCCCAATAGAGCATTGTAAGAACAATCAAAATTGTCAATGATGTAGAATGTAACTTTTGTGCGAAGATTGCCTATTTGGAGTTTTAGGCGAATCTTGCCCAAAGGTTCGCTTCTTTCCTGATTAAATCCAAGGATAGTAGTGATTGTAGTGGAGAGACTATGTACAAGAATTTTTAAAGCATCGAGTATCGTCTTCGGCATGATACTGAGAGCAGACCCTGGATCTATCAGAATACGATCGACTTTCATCGAATCGACATATCCTGTATAGTAAAGAGGACGGTCATGCCTGTTGTCTTCTATCAGCATGTCATCTTGTGTGAAAGTTATGTTTTGAATCAATTCCTGAACACTATTACAAGAGACTGGTTCTGCTTCGGACTTTTTGAGAAAGGTTAGACAAGTTTCTGCTTGCATAAGAGCTTCACTTAGAGTTTCTCGCGTCTCTTTGGAAAGACGTAAGAGTTCAAAGATAGACAACTTTGCTGGTGTATTGGCTAGTTGAGCCAATATATCGAAATTGTAAGGTTTCTCAAGCCCAGTAGGAGATGATTTCTTCAAGGGTTTGTCGAAGCGAACTTGTTGCTTGCCTTTGTCAGCCGTTGTTGGCTTGGGAGGAATTGATACTACAACTGGTGAAGATGTAGAAGGAACCTCTTCAGTAGAAGCAGGTTGTGCCGGAGCAGGTTCAGAAGAAGAAGCAGGATCCTTTTGACCTTCAGAATGATCTTTCAAATAGGCTTTCCTGATCTGGTGCCTAACAGAATCTCTTCGTCAACTATGGGATCAAAAGATACCATGTTGCAAATTTTGGTTTTGCCTTTAGAACGAGTTTTCTTTTTAGAAGAAGAGGACAACTCAAATTCCGGAGCAAGATCAGGATGGATCCACATAATTTCACCGTTGTCAAGAGACAAGGGAACAAGACTTTCATTTAATGGAAGTGGGAGATTTTCAATCTCAAGAGTAGCTTTAGGAATTGGAATGACACCGTGCTGTACCATCTGTGGAGGAAAGTCCCCAAATTGGACTGAAACCATGTTGGCAGTGACAGTCTTTTCATCTTGTTGCAAGGTAACAACTCCAGCATTAACAAGCTCTTGGAATTTTACCTTTGAGTACATAGCATGCTCTAGTAGGATGTCCAATGAATCGGTGATAGACACAATACTTAGGATGATCGGTCTTACCGACTTCATCAGGTTTCTTTGGGTCAGGGAGTTGAATTTTATTGCTTTTGAGTAAACACTCAAAGATGCTTGCAGTGTCATTCTCGTCAAAGGAATATTCCACTTTCGGACGAGGTTCCTTGGTGGAGGTGCAGAAGGGGTAGAAGTGGATGTAGGCGGAGCTACATTGACAGCCAAAGATTCTTTGTTTTTGTTCAAGTTAATGTTCAAAGTATCTTTTGCTTTGCGATTGTTCTGGCGGTTGCCACCACCTGAATTCTGATGCTCATCTCGATCAGGGTTAGACATTTGTACCCCCAATTGTTTGAATTTGTCGGCACTCACTTCAGCAGCTTTGGCGTTGACAATGAATGAGGGCCAATCTTGGAATTGGGTAGACCCTGTCCACATACTGATAATAGGCAAAAGATTTGCCTTACAAGTATCAATAGTGACAGCAGCTGGAGTTCCTGGAGGCATTTTCAAAGCTTCACGACTGGAACCGTTCGATAAAACTCTCAGCAGTTTCATTATGTTTCTGTTTGATTTTGTTGAGAGCTGACATCGTCATATCATTAAATCCTTCATAGAACCGTTCTAGAAAGATTTGTTTGAGACCTGAAAAGGATGTGATGCAACCATCGGGCAAACTTCTGTACCAATCATATGCTACGCCGGCTAAACAACCGACGAACACTCTGGTAAGAAGAGCGTCATTTGGTTGAAGTTGAACAGTCATTACCTCAAAATGATTGATGAATTGACTTGGGGAAGTACTGCCATCGAACAAAGAGATCGTTGGAATCTTGTACTTTGGAGGAAATGGGACTTCCTTCCATTCAACTGGATAGGGCTGCTTAATCCCCAATCTTTGCAAGTTGTCTTTCTCTTTAAATGCTTCGAACTGAGTTCGTAAGAGTTTGACAGCTTCATTGGCGTCTTCTGATGACGAAGAAGGAGCAGGTTGAGTTGTAGTGGTAGGAGGAGGAACAGCATTGTAAGCACTACCCCCAGCTCCTGACTGGCTAGGTGTAGTTTGTACTTGCACTTGTACAGGAGGCATTTGGGGAGGCACTATCCCCAGCCCAGTATTAGCAGGTACCGAAGATGCTATGATCTCTGGACTAGTAGTAGGTGCAATTGGTGGTGTAGCATGCTGTGCTACAATGATGGAATGTATACTAGCAACCATTTCAGCCATGGTCTTTAGCTTGTCTTCAAGTGCAGCGATTCGCTGTTCTTGATTTGCAGACGTTGAAGCATCATGATCATCAGTGACAACATAAGATGTCACTTCTCTTGGTACAGTGGAAGACACTGTCTGTTCAGAACTTTTGCTGTATGCATCATAGTCGGAGAAAGAGTCATCTCCTGACTGAGAAAGAGGGAAATGACCAGAAGGATCTTGAGGAAGATTCCTTTGACCGATTGTATCTCGGCTTCGGGAACGGGTATGTTGAAACACTCCTTCGGAAGATTCTTGGAGTAGTTCTAAATATCGTTGGTTTGACTTACGAAGTCTGCCATGTTTAGAGCATCTTTTACCTCCAGTGTCTCGGGAAGTCATGTTAACAGAAGCATACAAGACTTCATCTTCCTCTGACATAGGTTCAGATTTAGCAAAAGTCAAACGATCAAAGACAGATCATTTTGTTGTTTGACAACAACATTGGATTATGACTTTATGATTGCAATGATGATCAGATGATTGAACTGAAGGAGTTGAGGCATTATCCCGTTTTTGCCTGAGATGTTCTCGAAGATCAGAAACCATGCCAGGACGAGGAAAAGTTTGAGGAATATGTTCTTTAACAACATTCGGAACATGGTTCCGATTCTTCAAATTTTTATCCCCTGTGTGTACAAGGAAGTGCTCATCTCATTGGCATAGGTATCGGGATTTTTGACCTTGGAGTTTTGTCTTTGAGGCTTGACCTTCGGCATAGGTTGCTTACGTTTCGCCGAAGTTGGCCTGTTAAGATATGTTCTTAGGTCTGCAAATTCACCCCTAGGGGTTTCTGTTTGAGACACCAACAGTTTTCCCTGTTTGGAACGGGATATTTTGAAAGTTGGAAGGTCTTGGAATTCTGCTACTGGGGTAGGCAGAATACCTCTTTGATCAATACAAGTTCCTTTGTCATGAAGGAAAGAAGAATCCTTGTTTGTAGGAGTTTTTGTACTGACAGGTGCCAAGGCATATTCAGATGGATCCTCTTCAGTAAAGACTGAAGAAGATTGAGAAAAGATCAAAGGGCCTTTTCCTTTGTTTTGAGATGAAGGGTTAGCTAAAGAGCGTTTCCCTCTGTTGTCTTCCAATTCATGAGACAAGGAAGTTTGAGAAAAGACTAACGGGCCTTTCCCTTTGTTTTGGAGAGAAAGAGGAATAGCCAAAGGACTACCCCCAGTGGATTGCGCAGGAGCAATAGGGTGTTTGGAAGAGGAGTGGAATCTCTTCCTTTGTTATGAGAAGAAGAGAGTTTAGCCAAAGGGCTGTTTCTCTTGGATTGCGCAGGCTTAGTTTGCGCATGGGTGGAAGGTGCACTGGTCACTTGTGCAGTAGAAGCTTTGGTAGGAAGTGCATCAGGAGTTCTTGCCTTAGAGTGCTTGGGATGCACTTTGGTTGCTGGAGTATTGGTCTGCGCAGGAAAAGCTACTGCCAATTGCGCAAGAGTCATAGGAGTCTTCTGTTTTGACAAGGCAGCATATGAAGTAGCCTGTGCAACAGTTGCAACAGACTGCGCAGCATTGACTGCAACAGATTGTGCAGCATTGGTTGAGACAGACTGTGCAACAGTTGGCACAGCAGTTTGTGCAGCAGTTGGCACAGCAGTTTGTGCAGCAGTTGGCACAGCACCCTTGGTGGCAAAACTGCCAGATTGTGCAGCAGTTTTGGAAACCCAAACTGAGCGCACTTTGCTCTTGGCAGAAGTGGCTGTAGTACGGGGAGTGGTCTTGGAGTTGAGCATCGCCTCGTAGGCTGTCTGGTTGACCTTAACAACCAGCGTCTTCTGCGTCTTCCCGATAGACGCTACGTCACATTGAGTTGCTACTTCCTCGTCGGAGGAGAAAGTTGTCCCCAGCAGAGTCGCCATTTTGTTTGCAAAAACAAAAGTATAAAACTTTATTGATACAAACTGTAATAAAGATTACAAGAATTCTGGGAAAATTACAACTGTAGGAATCCAATCTTGATGACGATTGCTTTATCCCTTGGACGATGTGAACTTTTGAAGACGAAGCCTCTGAAGTTGAAAACAACTCTGGAAACTGAAGGCAAAAGCCTCGGAAGTTGAAGGCAAAAGCCTCGGAAGAATGCAGCAGCACTTCGACAAGAACTCCTAAACTCTCTGATTTCTGAACTTTATGTCTGATCTTCATTCCCCCTTGAAATGAAGACTTGAAACTCTATTTATAGAGTTCTGGAAATAACTAACTTTCAGTTATTCTGGACTGCGTAAGATGATTTGCGCAGCAACTGGTTTGTGCAGCATTGGACTGCGCAGGCAGTTATTGGATCGTGGGCCAACTATCTGGGACACATGGCATCATTTGATTGAAATGTGCATGATCGTGCATAGACAGTTGCCACGTAATGAACAATTGATGGCATGAATGCCACATGTAATTTGTCAGTTATGTTGGTAGAATGCGCAAAGTGAACTGCGCAGACTTTGGTTTACGTAGACTCAGACTGCACAGGAATGGTTTGCGCAACCATGGATTGCGCTGCCACCTGTCAGCCGCCCTCGAGCACTGTACGGCGCCAAAAATGATCAGTCTCCTCGTTATCCGTGTTGTCAGCTGTCAGTTAGATTTGATTTGATTCAGGTAATCATGACTTTTGCCACGTAAGCCTGCGCAGTTGGGAACATGCGCAAACCAACCTGCGCAATGTAATGTCTGCGCAATCTGTTCTCTGCGCAACTCATCAAAATGATGAATATCTTGAATTTTTTACTTTGTTGATTGATGCAACTTGATTTTTTAGGACCTACACTCATTACCTCTGAGTAGGAAGATTCTATCGAAGAAACCCACATATTTACCACGTCCTCATTACCTCTGAGTAAGTATGTTGGTTCTCTCTCGACTTATTATCTGTACCCAAAATCAGGGTACGCCAAGGATAATAGGTCGACAAATGTCCTCTGTTGACAACAAATATCCTCTGTTGACCACAAATATCTTCAGTTGACCACAAATATCCTTAGTTGACCACAAATGTCCTCTGTTGACCACAAATGTCCTCTGTGACCACAACTCTTGTACTAAGTCCTCTAGTACATGCAGCTCCTTTCTCATCATGCCTCTGGGGCCCAGCTGCCCCATGGCACTCTTTCGCTCGATACTAAGAACTTCCATGGTCACCTTACCGTGGAATCGTTCTAGGTATCCCTAATCAAACTTATTTTCCATACCTAAAACCAGGGTATGCCAAAGGTAATAGGTCCACAAATAATCCCCCAGTGGGGCAAACATCACAAATACCAAAGATATAGTACAAGCACAATAGATGATGAAAACATAGTCATTTATTGAAAAGCAAAAGTACTACATATTCGGGGACCATGTCCCTATCAAAACGAAGGAAAATGACAAAGAAAGAAAGAAAAAAGGTCGACTATGGTTCGGCTATACATAATTCTCTGAGTCGATCCCTCAGCAGGGCGGTCGACCGCTTAAATCGTAGCTTGGCCCGGCGCTCGGCCTCCTGAGTCAGCCGTTCTGCATCCTCCAGATGCGTATGGGCCTGCCAGCCATCTTTGAGTCTCTTCAGAGCACGCTTCAGGCCAGCAGACGCTCGGGTGACCATTTCGGCCTCCTGAATGATTAGCTCTTTACCCGTACGGGAGGCCTCGAGCTTAGATTCCAAGAAAGCCAGCTTCCTCTGGAGTTTGAGGATCTGCTCTCTTGTATCGATTATTCTGCGAGAGGCGGCCGCCTTCCGAGCAATGCAATCCTCGCTCCTGCGGTCCAGCAGATCGTATAGAATAGACAGATTATCGAGGTCCTTTATGATAACCGGATTAGACGTATCTCGTACCGTCCGTACCTTTTCCACGACAGTGATGAGGAAGGCACGCTCCTGATCTATTGCTGAAGATAGATCAACTTGCCGCAGTCCCTGATACTGAGCCACCAACTGGTCAACTTCCAGCAATTTGGGTTCCAGCAGCTCCACTATCCCCGCCCCATCGGGAAGAGTTCTAAGAATTTCAATCTGGCCATGAGCACATTGACGGGCCAGGGCAAAAGCGATTCCCCTCTCTACAGCAGCTTTGACTGCTCGCCTCAGGTGACGGTAGAAACTGTCAACCACATCCCTTGACGATTCATCCAGAACTTCCGAAGAAGACGGCGTCAAAGGGAGAGTGGCTGGCAGAGTCAAAGAAGATATAACGGAACTTGATGCCCCTGCCACGAGGGAAACAAATTTCGAGCGAAAGGACGCTTGAATAGCGGCCAATTCTTCTTCTGCAGCCCGAAGAATTCGGAGACTCGGCAGGGCAGAGAGGTCGACCTCTGGAGCCACATGAACAGATGAGGGTGCAGGGACCAGTTCTCCCTCCTCCGGCCGTTCTGCCGTTTGTCCTCTCAAACTTGATTCAACGGGAGGTCCCTCAGTATAAGTCAGAGGGAGAGGAGGCACGCTCTCTTCCACCAGATTCTCTCTGACGAGCTCTACCCTGACAATGTCCGTCATTGGTAGTGAAGGAGCAGGACCTGTATGTCCAGAGCAACCATCAGTCATCTTAATCCAGAGGATGTGATGATAGAGCGAATGAGCCTCCTCACCAGTCAAGACTTGGCTTATCTTACCAGGGGAGAATTACGGAGGCTGAGGTTCGCTTACAGCCGTCGTAACCTCTTCGCCATCGACACCCGAGCCGAATTCAGCTGGTTCCTCTGCCCCAGCCGCTCCAGAAGGAGATACAACTGGATCAGCGTCACCCTGCTGAAGTTCAGCAGTCTCAGGAACGAGTTCAGCGGAGCCCACGTCGTCCTGGGTCAAGACATCAGCAACGTGAGACCCCTCAGCCGCCGCCGAGAGAACTCCGGCAAAAATAATCTTGGCACACATGTCACTAATCAAAGTGGTCAGGGCCGTGTCAACTTCAAAAACGGCGGTCGGCTCTCGAGAGTCTGACTCTTAGGACGCCTACAGAGAAAAAAAATGATTAGAACATAGTTCAGGAAAAGCCAAAGAAAGAGAGGGTTGAAATTCAATTCACCTCCGAAATGGCGTCCATATCCTCGCCTCTCTCCTTAATGAGCAGCCGACGAGGCTTAACCGTAGCCCATTTCACGGAGTAGGTTCTACCACCACCAGCAGACTCAAGCCTGCTTTGCTTTCGGGAAGGGCTCGGCTCAACAGTCGGTTGATCCACCACTACATCATCTGTAGAAGGGAGAGTGTTATCTAGGGCTGCAAACGAGCCAAGCCGAGCCAAGCTTTCGTAAGCTTGAGCTTGGCTTGACTAGAATTAATCGAGCTCAAGCTCGAGCTCAAGCTTGATAAATTTTTTATTTTAGAGCTTGAGCTTGGCTCGAGCTTGTTTATATTAAGCTTGAGCTTGGCTTGGTTTGAGCTCAAGCTTGGCTTGATAAGAAAGCTTGATAAACATGCTTGATAAGCTCAAAATCAAACTCGTTAAGCTTGATTTCAAGCTCTCTCAACTTTATTTGAAGCTCATTAAGCTTGATTTCAAGCTTAACGACCTCGATTTCAGTTTAATTAGGTTTGAATTCAAGTACCTGTAATATTAACAATTTATTTGTAAAAAATTAATTAAAAAGTTCCTTAATATTAATTATTAAGGACATATAAATATATAATGCACACAAATATATATATATATATATATATATATATATATATATAAAATTAAAACTCAACAATGAATAAACGAGCTTCTAAACAAGCTCATAAACGAGCTCCTAAACGAGCTTCTAAACGAGCTAGCTCGCAAGCTCATAAACGAGCCAGCTCGCGAGCTCAAACGAATCGAGTACTTCTAAGCTTGAGCTTGGCTCGTTTATTAAACGAGCTCGAAAATGAAGCTTGAGCTCAGCTTTTTTACTAAATGAACCGAGCTCAAACAAGCTTTTATCGAGCCGAGCTTCGAGCAGCTCGCGAACGGCTTGGCTCATTTGCAGCCCTAGTGTTATCGGGAGCGTATTCTTCATCATCTTCGTCCGTGTTGCTGGACTCTGAGTCCGGCACATCGACCATGTTCTTCCTCCTCTTCCTCGCATTAGACCCCTTAGGTTTCTCCACCAAGCCGGTACCAACAATGAAGCTGGTACTCGGGTCAAAGCCAACAGAAGGCTTGTTCGCCATGACGTGGTAGAGAGCCGCCAGATACAAGATCTCTCATGAATCTCCAATATCAGGAACAGAGAAGCTAGTATGGGTGTGAACCGTATGATAATAATGCCAGGCCCTGATGCCATCGAGGACGCTGCCTTCATAACCCAGACAAGAGCTGGAACTGTCCAGAAAAAGCTGGCTATACCCAAACTATCGGGCGAACCTACTGGGCAAGTAAGGCTCCAAGTAGACAGCGTTGCAGTTACGGTATACCAGGTAGGAAGGGCGAATGTTGTACAACCAAAGGAGCATTTTGCCATCTAAGAAGTTGGGAGGCCCAATACCATCCAGATGTACAGCCCTTATTTTCTCAGCAGTAAATCGAGGAACAGATACGAAAAAATTGTATCTGTCCACTCTTGACAGTGCCATCCTACAAGCGCGTATTGTCTCACAATCCCAAGACATACGGCGATATTGGAAGATGAAGGCGTCATCTGCAGTTACGCCATCTTCGGGGCCAGGCCTCAATAAAGACCGACAATACATCCGCAACCACCCCATTAGATAGTGGTATGGCAGTTCAACACGTTCAAAGTCCTTTATCGCGTCACGGGCGATGACCCTGGACGTAAAAGTACGAAGGCCACGGTGTATACTGTACACCATGGCCGGGAGTAGAGCTAGCCTGACTCCGAAGACCAGCTTCACAGCAGGGAGGATGAAATTATGGCTGAGTTTCTCAATAAAACCAGCCCCTCCTGAGACCATACAATTTTGTAGCCATACCATCAGGAATCCTGCCGAGAGCCTTCTCAGACATCGGCTGGGTATCCTGGTAAAAATAGATAAAGGAGTCAGTTTTACTCCCAAATATGTCTCCTGTGGCCCTCGATCTTTTGGCCGTCGACATTTGGCTCTGTATTTTCTCGTGGGTTTGAGGACTGCAGGGAGAAACCCGGCCTGAGGCACCTAGCGTAAAAAGGTAGGTGAGCCAAGATGAAGTATGGGGAAGGTTTTCCTCCGAGCTGCCATCCTTCTTGATGGATATCTGGTGGCATGTACTGTGATGACACAGTAGTTCCTGGTAGACAGCTACGAAGCCCGGGAACCGTCACTCCAGATCCTCGAACTCTTCGTTCGTCGGAGTATACACTTCAAAAACTTCGTCTCCTCAAGGTAGCTTGGAGACTGCGTGCATCTCGTGTAGAGCAAGCCCCTTCTCCCCTACGGGTGTGAAGAAAGTCCCTGTGCGGCAGTTGTACATTCTAGCAAATCCATGAACAATTTTTTGTTTATGGGCAAGCCATAGCTGGTGCCCCGAATGGCATGGTATAGTCCAATCTCGCACAGAAGAGTCTCGTACTTCCGTGTGATCTACGTAGATAGGTTGGTCCACGAAGGGAGTGGGTGTATCCAACTCGGCAGCGACAACCGGCCAACAGAATAGGACCCTTTCCGAGTAAGTTGGTTTATGAAAGTGTCAGCTTTAGAGAACGTAAAATTGGGACCCCGCACATTCATAAAACTGCCCGGGGCCAATCCCATCACGTATCGGCTGACTGGTACCCTGCCCGCGTACGCTGACCGCATGTTATTGTTGTAGTAAATTTTGCCCACAATCACCCCGCTCCGGATCGGAGTCAAGGAATCCTCCACCTTCCTGGTCATGGGCAACATGTTGAACCATGTCAGTGGGAAGTGACGCTCCATCAGAGGAATATGGATCGCCATCCCGTCAGAGGTAAAATCCCAGCTCTCTCAGATACATCCAGAACTTGGGAGTTCTTCACAGTCAGGGCATCCCCGAAGAGGAATGCAGGCTTCAAGTGTTTGCCCCCCAGCAGCCCTGAGTTCATCATCCCCAAAATAAAGAAGAAGGACTATTTTTATGTCATCCAACCTCTCCAAAGGTTCATCTTTTGGAAACTGGTTCACCACATACTCGACTATATGGTCATACCTATAGCCCACAGCAGATTGGGCATGACCCACCAGAGGTTCTCCCGCAGCATTAACTGGCAAGTTCACTGAAAGAAGGACAAAGGAAACAAAGTCTGGAGAGGACCAAAAAACATTTAAAAAGAGTTCATGCGGCTCTGTTTAGACGGGTCCTTATGCGGCTCAGTTTTAGCAGAGTTTATGCGGCTCTGTTTGGACGGGTCCTTATGCGGCTCAGTTTTAACGGAGTTCATGCGGCTCTGTTTTGAGGGGTCCTTATGCGTCTCAGTTTTAACAGAGTTCATACGGCTCTGTTTAGACGGATCCTTATGCGGCTCAGTTTTAACGGAGTTCATGCGGCTCTGTTTTGAGGGATCCTTATACGGCTCAGTTTTAACAGAGTTCATGTGGGTCTACTTTGATGGGTTCATATGCGGTTCTGTTCAAAGGACTTCATGCGGCTTTGTTTAGCAGGGTCTCACGCGGTCAAGTTCAGATGAGCTTATATGGTCCAAATTTTAAATGGGACTTCATACGGCTCAGTTCTAAAAGAGCTCATGCGGTTCTGTTCAATGGGGCTTATGCGGCCCAGTTAAGATAAGCTTATGCGGCTCTGATCTGTTGGAGCTTATGCGGCCCAGTTCATTAGAAGCTCATGCGGTCTTGTTCAGTGGGACTTCATGCGGTTCAGTTTTAAAGGTGCTTATGCGGCCTAGTTCATCAGGAGCTCATACGGTTCTGTTCAGCGGGACTTCATGTGGTTCAGTTTTAAAGGTGCTTATGCGGCTCAGTCATTTCTCATGCGGCTCAAACATGGGGCATATCCCATACGGCTCGGACATGAGAAGTTCATGCGGCCCATACAACATATGCAGCTTCATCGTACTGAACTTGGGCAGTTCAATGAAGACGAAGGACGCATTAAATGCCAAGAAGAAAAGGCTTGTGCATAAAACATGCAACAGAGCCATTTTGTTAGGATTTAAAGCATACGGTCTTCCACATAATCCTTACCATCAATGGCGGGGTGGACATCAGGATGAACTGTGGGCACAACAGTCGATGAAGAAGCCGCTCTCTTACCCTTCGCCGCAGCACTACAGGAAGATTTGGGGGCCATTGTTGATCGGTGATTGAGAGAGAAGTCGACAGCAACTAGGGCAAGAAAAGTTGAAGAGAAAAAGAAAGTAAAGAGTCTCTCTCTCCCAAAGAACCCATATTTATAGGCTGATAGGGGGCATGCGGATCAAGGGACGCTTCGCATAATGCGCCTCCTAGAAAACAAACCCGACTCTTGGATTTCTAATCCCAGTATGCGAAAAGATTAATCATAATCATTAAGGCAAAATCTAAATATTTAAAAGCTGACTCTTGGGATCCTATCCCAAAAGACGGCTTTATATCAGAGTAAATCAAAGGCAAATAAATGAGATGCCTACGTGGCACAGAACAGTCTATGCGGCCAGAACACCTATGCGGCCAGAACATCCATGCGGCCAGAACATCATATGCGACCAGTAGAGTCTATGCGGCACGAGGAGCTTATGCGGACATAGTCATGCTTCTTATTCAAAGTATTTCAGTTTTACAAATTGAAAACTTTGAAGGGGGTCTTGTAGAAGCATAGAAAAGGAACATGAAAGCTTCATGCGGCTCAAAAGTCCTTTAGAGCTTCATACAGCTCAAAAGTCTCTTAAAGTATCTATACGGCTGGAAAGTACACAATAGCTCCATGCGGCTCGAAATAGGCCACGTGGCTCTATGCAGTTCAAAGTAGGCATCTACAGCTGGCCATCATTACTATGTGCAGCTGGCTCATTTAATGCTCTGACGTAATACAGCAGCCCTGACACAACAGATTGATGGCTCTGACATAAAAGTGAAATAATGACTCTTGACGTGCTCCTAGAGAGACGAGAAAAATCTTTTTAGCTGGCACGATCCATCCATTTCCAAAGCTCTTTATGCGGCTCAGTCGTAAGGACGTCCATGCGGCTCAGTGGTAAGGACTTCTATGCGGTTCAGATTAAAGGACGTCCATGCGGCTCAGTTGTAAGGACATTCATGCGGCTCAGTGGTAAGGACTTCCATGCGGCTCAGTTGTAAGGACGTCCATGCGGCTCAGTTATAAGGACCTCCATGCGGTTCAGATTAAAAGACGTTCATGCGGCTCAGTTGTAAGGACGTCTATGCGGCTCAGTTATAAGGACCTCCATACGGTACAGATTAAAGAATGTTCATATGACTCAGTTGTAAGGACGTCTATGCGGCTCAGTTGTAAGGACCTCCATGCGGTTCAGATTAAAGAACGTCCATGCGACTCTGTTGTAAGGACCTCCATGCGGTTCAGATTAAAGGAATTTCATGCGGTTCAGATAAGGCCGCCCTTATGCGGCTCTGACACGAGGCCGCACTCATGTGGCTCAACTATGACAGTCCTCCATGCGGCTCGTAGCAGTTGGGACACGTGGCAGGAGTTGATCAAATCTCAACAACCTAGATTTATGGCAATCGACATAACAGGCAGTTGGGACACGTGACAAAAGATTGACCAAGATTTATTCACCTGGATTTGCTGACATTAATAAATCATCACAATACGGATTTATTGCAATCAACATTAACTGCCCAGATCGATTTCCAATAAACCATGCAGATTTGGCGCAATCAACATTAACTGCCCAGATTTGTTACTGTAGCTCCCCTTCCCGGAAATATTTTTAATATTTATTCATATGTTTAATTGATTTAATAGTTATTATTTTCTTTTAATTTGTTTTATAAATAATTTTTTAGTTAAATATTACGGTAGATGATTTTAAGCCATAGTTGAGATTTAGAGTACAAGATGACCAGAAATTGTGGCACGGATAGTACGAAGGCGTACCTTGACTAGTGTATTAGCTATGGTAAGGGAGGCCGAGCCATAGCGGTGTCCGAACTAGAAAAACCAGGCCAAGTTGTGACATGACCATTATGAATAATTTAATTATTCATTATTATTGTTATTTAACGTTTAGGAGACCCGGTTGTACCAAACCAGTCAAGCTGAACCCAAACTGAGCCCAAGCCCGTGTAGACTTATAATGCGTCCAAGAACACCCATATAGTCATATTCTGGGTAGATGCAAGTAATTGGTATTTTATTTTGATATTGTCAAATATTTCTAAAATAATTATATGCATAATAAAATGGCATTAATATGTTAGAATGTCATTTCTAAAATACTAGCACCATTTTCCTGTGGACCCAATTAGAATAAGAGTATTATGGATCACCAATACTGCTCCTATTTAGTTGGTCTATTGCTATTTGTAGTATTTGGTATTATTATTAGTAATATTGAAGGTTGTATTAAATAGGAATTATTTACTACCAATTGTTATATTATCTCATGATCAAATACCTGTTATATAAGTTCGTATTTATATAAACAGGTCAAGTATTATGAATAAATAAGTGTCGAGATTTTATTTGGGATTTTTGGAGATTTATATATATACATATATGTATATATAATATATAATATATTATATAGGTAGTTGTGTATATATATTTATATAAATATATACGTGTATACGTATATGTGATTATAAATATAAATATATATTAGCTATACGTTTATGTTCATAAATATAAATATATGTAGGTGTGGGTAAATATATAGTATACATGTATATGTGTGCTTGTGTACATACATAAATATATTTGTATGTATATACAAATAGGTATAGATATATAAATAGCTATATACTAATATATAATATATGAATTAGGCTGAACACTTAGGCTCGAATTTGTATATGAATTAGACAAAACCAGTTGAACACTTGGCCCGGCCCCAAGTGATAGCCAGCAACAGCAACTGAACTCCCTCCCAACCCGAACAAGTCACAGTGAGCCCATCCGTTCGAGAGCCCCGACCCCTGTGTTTGAACACACCCAAGTGTATATATATCGAGCGGAAGAAAAAAATATTCGAAACCCTAGGCCAAACTCGACGCCGTCACCTCCAACTCACGCCCCTCGACCTGTGCGCGCGCTCCGCCACCACGCGCGCCGCCCCGACACGCCGGAGTCGGCCAGACGCGCGCACGCGAGCGCACGAGATGACAACGACGACAGCAGCAGGTGCTGCGCGAGAGCGATTTCGCGATTGCTTTTCATCGCGCTCGGTCGACCAATGGTCGAACCGTCTTCGCTGGTTTATCGACAACCTTACCCTCTATTTTTTACTTCAAATAGATTCCATCGTCATGCGTTAGATTCTTCGAAAATTCGATCCAAAGATCGAGAAAAATCTCGAAATTCGGAATATAGAGACTGTCCCAAAGTCCCCAGTTTGAGTCCCGATTTCTTGCAAAACATTGATCGATTTCAAAATCCTTTTGAAGGCGTTTATTGACAACATATAGGGCTTCAAATCCCTTTTTACGGAATTTGATTTCATCGAATACGTGCCGAGAAATCGGATTCCGAAGTTACCGAAAAACCTGCTTTAAGAATTATTAAATCGCTCCACACGACGTGCGTCACGCCAATCCGGACGACGTGGTCGCGTATCGAAAGGATCGAAAGCTGCATAACGGCTTTGTGGTCGTGTGGGCTTTGGCAGAATTCAAATTGGTCGCGTGTGCGCGACGAATTTGACGCGTATCCGTCGAAATTCACCGTATCGTGCACTTTGCAAATTCTCCAATTACTTCGTGCATGCTCGTCAGATCGAGACGAAACTTGTGCCAACAGGATCGTATCATTTTTCTGGTCCTGTATGCCAAGTTTGGTCCGATTCTAAGACCGTTGATAAAATTACCGTTTTGCGGGCCCCACGGTCCCACTCAACGGGCAATTTTGTGTACGGCCCGCCGGAATCCAACTTAGGACATACGGTTGGGTTCATATCGAAAAACTGGATCCGTAGACATGTAGTTTGACAACTTTAGAGACCGTTGACTCTGGCACACTTTTCGGTGCAAAGCGGGTCCAACGGCGGACACCGTTTTGACCAAAAATTACCATTTTGCCCCTGTATCCAGAATTGGACTTAAGGACAGGCAATCCTAGCTAATTTGACTATTCTAAAAACATTAGTAATGTTTATTTCAGCTTTTGGGGACTGTTGTACGGGTTTTGACTATTGTGGCTCATTGAGTAGTTCAGATTTGTCGGTTTCACCAGCAAATGATCACAGGCGAGTACAGTTTATTGTCTGCATTTTGATATTGATTTTCACTATATTTCATTGATTGGCCATTGGTTATGTGATTATTTTCTATTAAAATTGTTGAGTCGGGAATGAGAAGTACCAACGATGTGTGATCTGACCTTAGACAGTGTAGACAGTAATTCATTATTTCTTGTAGACAGTGTAGACAGTGATTTATTTATTACAAAGTAGACAGTGTAGACCATGATTATTACTGCATTTAAATTGTGTAGATCGTGATTATTATTTTGTAGACAGTGTTTCTTTATTGCAATATTTTCTGTAGACAGTGTAGCTTTATACAATGTAGACAGTGTAACTTAGACAGTGTAACTTAGACAGTGTAGATAGTATAACTTAGACAGTGTAGACAGTATAACTTTAGACAGTGTAGACAGTGTCGCATAATTGTCCCGAGACCGATCACATATCAAAGGTACTTCTAACATTTGGAGAAAGTCTGTTGTGTCTATTTATTTACTATTAGTTTTCTGTATTTTCTGTTTATTTTCAAAACTCATAATTGATGTCTAACATTTGTTTTATAGTCATTTTCTTTATTGAAATTGCTTTCAGTGAATTGTGCTCGTTCCATTCCTGACTGGAAACCAACATTTTCAGGTTAGCCGTGGATTCACTTAGCATGGGAGATACGGGGATACTCGCAGACAGGAGCTTAGAGACTAGCTAGATAGTTGAGTGGTAGTCATTCTATAATTGTACAAGTTTATGTTTTCTGCAAAAGTAAAACTTGTGCTCTTTGTAACTTAAATTAATTTTTGTGAATGAGCATTATTTGTGATTTTGGATTTTCATGGCCGTGACAGCGTTCTACCGCCGACACTGCGGCATAGGCTGGCTTGGACACGTCTCGTATCCGTTTAAAAAAAAACGGGTACGAATCGTGACAAGTTTTTGTGGTGGCCCATGCAGGTCAGTCTTCGCAAATCATGCGAACTCGTGATAGTACTTTAGTTAGTTGTACTATTGCGAGCCTGTGACTAGGAAATGCTCATTCACGAATTAGAAATTAATTTAATTTACGAGAATGACTAGGAATATGAGTCCCCTATACAAATTTACCAATGGGTAGTCTAGGTCATGCAATTTAGATGAGGAGTTATTAAGGTTGATTGTTTGTCAAGATCCCCATAGGTACACTATTATCTCTCGATATGACGACACGATCCAAAGTGTTATAGATTGTTCACTTGGTGAGACAGGGCTTCATATAAATTATGATCTAACCTTGATGAATTGGGCAAATCCTTCTCTTTGCCTCTTAGGTATCATCCCCATGTCTTAGTCGAACTGCCTATTTAGTTTCTATTTGCCCTAGGAATTAATATTTTGTATAAATTCTGATTATTGTTATCCCCATGCGGACCTCGAGTTAGTTTCGGTTCAAAGTTTTTCCTTAATGATTGAATACACATGAAATAGACATTAGAATGTTTGTGTATCTTTTTATCTTCAATTATTTCCTCCCCGCTCAATCTTTTATTTTAAGGGATGATAGGGCAAATATTTATGCCTTATTTCATAGTCAACTTGTTTGAATCTCTAGAAGCTCAGGGATTTATTTACAGATATAGTTACGAGAATGTTAGTTAACTTATACTGGCAGGACAGCAGCGCACTGTCGCCATTTATTTAAACTTTGGAGACTAGGGATTCACTACAGCCAGCAGCGCACTGGCGAGACACGACCCCTAGAGTGGAAAGGAGATTAGGAAAATATCGGTTATAGAATTTGCTAGAGATATGACTAGTGGTCCACTCTTGATCGTAGATACCCTTGAGCCAATATTGGATAGAGTTAAGAAGTGTTCGATTTTGTATCATGTTGAGTTACGAAACCAAGGGTTTACCACAGCCAGAGTATACGGGCGTGGCGTAGTCCTCGGTGAAATGATTTCAGACGTGATTACAAGTTAAGGATACTATAGAGGATAGGACAGTGTCCTGTGTGTTCCATAAGATCTGAAGCCAATATTGGTGGAAGTTTGTAAGTTGGATAGCACGTCTCCCGATCTAGCATTCCGTGGTCCTTGTGACCTATTGACGAGGATATCGACTGACACTAATAGGTTTACCTAGAATATAGAATTTAGAATGTCCATAACCCAATAGTCGATCAAGTCCTTGTGGATCAGAAGATAGTAGGAAGACTGCATAAGCAAGAACACCGGGTAAGGTTTGATTCTCACAAAACTCGAACTACTTGTGCCTCTTTTCAAAAATCTTGCGTACTTGTATCTTGACTATCTTGACCAACGCTGCTGTTACAGCTTAGTTTTGCAAGCTCACTCTATTCTCGAGCTTGATTCGAGGCATATGTTTAGTGGGGACGCCTGCTAACTTATAGTCTAATCAGAATCAGTATATTATGGTCTGATCAACCATGATGCATTTGGTTCACACTTTATTTAATTACCCTACGTGGATTGAGAGATGGATGTCTCTAGGATCTCATCCACGACTGCTTGACAATTCCTCTTGAATTATACATTCGCCCTTGAATCACGTAATTGTATTCGATGACATCTTTCTTGAACTCTTTATTGTTTTTGTCTTTCACTGACTTAAGAAAGACGAAATCTCGTATTTGGTAGAGAGATACAGAGTATCCCCCATGGCTATGGTAGTTGTATACACAAGTGTAGTTATCATCGGCCAGCCAGGTGACTAGAACCTCGCCTTAAGTTACTCGTCCTCTCTGCGACCCTAAACCTACTACCTTGATCTTCTAGTCATTGGAGTCCGAGAATGATTAGGACCTTCCCCTTGACCAAATGCCAACCTAGGAGACTACTTATCCTCCAGAGACCAAATGTTGTGAGCCTCTAATCTTTTGTTTGAAGCTTGCTTCAACAAGAACCCTTGTGACGATAGTCTGGCAGGTTTGACCCCAATAGAAACTCACGATCCAGTCGTTAGAAATCTTTTCATATGACGTGCCTTAGAGTTGGTTATCCCATCGACAACTCATGGATACTGCGGGCGAGTAGGTTATTCTATTTTATCGACCCTGTGTCATTGCACACGTACTCGTTTCCCATTTATTGAGGAACGACCCTTGACTTGACTTATATCTACCGGTTACCGTTATGCTGTGCCTCATTCTTTATTAACAAGAGTCAAGGTACAGTATCCGGACTTTGAAATTCCTCTAACCTCATCATTCCTAAAACCCATATCCTAGCCTCTAAGGTGGGTAGACTGTAAGCCTTCTAACTTTTTGAGATATACGAAGATTACCGATTGATTAGGATAATTCCTATTAGGATGATAATTAATGCCCATGGACTCCCACTTTCCTTTAGATCATTTTGTGTTTTCGACCGTGTCATCAATACTCGGAGCACGAGACCAACTATTATCTTCCAACAAATTTTACATGTAAGATCTAGACGAGTCCACCTTCATCTAGGTATATCATGTTCCAGTCAAACCCGTCTCCTTGTACTCTATTTTACGGTACGACTTTTAGGTAAAAAGGACTAGCTATAACCCTTACCATAATACCGGTATACTTTTCGATTTCCACTAGAGCCACAACTTCGACTCATTTCCTTCGACCCAATATATGGTTGTGACCTACTCGAAGCCTACTATGCACATGCCACTAGTGTGCCACTCAATTGAGGCCTCATGTGCTACTTAAATACAAAAGTTACTAAAGGTGCATTTTGGGCTTGAGGGACCTAGCTAATCAACTTGACTGGCAACCAGCATAACCACTCGATTTGAATCCTATTCTAGGTTGCCCTAACCTAGTAGACGTTGTTTTACCTTGGGATCTTGTTCAGTCCATATAGATTGAGATCCTAGGTTCATCCAACCAACGAGTGATATCCAAATAGGAAACCCATTAAGGCCCAGTAAAACCCCTCCAGACAAACCCCATAGTTGATCTATAAAACCGAACTATTTGAAATAGGTCCCCATACCTATCATGTAGTCTCCACCCCGTATAATGTGATGTCCTTCGTAACCATTATGCCATTTACTTGGATGTCGCGATACAATCCTGTATTGCATTCGTATCCCTTGCTCGTCTTGTTAAAATAACCACGGAAAGATCATAATTTTGATTTCTCAATGTCCGTTCTATTTTGGAACCTTGTTTAGGAATTCGAGAACAAAATTTCTGTACTGCACGGATTGCAAGCCCCTCTAAGAAACAAGTGTTCTTCGATTTATCAGTTGACTGGACTAGAGTAGCTCGCCTAACAAATAAGGCAGTGGTTCATAAACTCTCTTTCTATCTGTACTATTGCACGTTCTCTACCGTTCTTGAAACTTCATTTTGCTCTTAATTATTCTTTCTTACCTTCCAGTCCTTCCTATTTCGGGGTGACGAATGATCGTGCTGTCTAGAATTCATCAGAAAGTCTTAAGTTATTGTAATATTGCTTGATTATTGAATAATTTGTTGTTATAGATACCATATGTCCTAAATATTATGGTAGAATTATTTGCCACTAAGTAGAAGATTATAAGATTTTAGTGACCCGTGTTTCAAGGGAGTAGTGTGACCAAAGGTGGATAGAAGTCCTCGAGATTTCGTAAATACCAAATGACTAGAGAAGGCCATAAATATTTTTTGATAAATTAAGTTCGAGAAGATTAAGGAAATTGTAGACTTTGAATTTTTTTTTATGTTTCCTGTTATGAATTTGAATTTCGAGGACGAAATTATTTTTAAGGTGGGTAGATTTGTAGCTTCCCTTCCCGAAAATATTTTTAATATTTATTCATATGTTTAATTGATTTAATAGTTATTATTTTCTTTTAATTTGTTTTATAAATAATTTTTTAGTTAAATATTACGGTAGATGATTTTAAGCCATAGTTGAGATTTAGAATACAAGATGACCAGAAATCGTGGCACGGATAGTGCGAAGGCGTACCTTGACTAGTGTATTAGCCATGGTAAGGGAGGCCGAGCCATAGCGGTGTCCGAACTAGAAAAACCAGGCCAAGTTGTGACATGACCATTATGAATAATTTAATTATTCATTATTATTGTTATTTAACGTTTAGGCGATCCGGTTGTACCAAACCAGTCAAGCTGAACCCAAACTGAGCCCAAGCCCGTGTAGACTTATAATGCGTCCAAGAACACCCATATAGTCATATTCTGGGTAGATGCAAGTAATTGGTATTTTATTTTGATATTGTCAAATATTTCTAAAATAATTACATGCATAATAAAATGGCATTAATATGTTAGAATGTCATTTCTAAAATACTAGCACCATTTTCCTGTGGACCCAATTAGAGTAAGAGTATTATGGATCACCAATACTGCTCCTATTTAGTTGGTCTATTGCTATTTGTAGTATTTGGTATTATTATTAGTAATATTGAAGGTTGTATTAAATAGGAATTATTTACTACCAATTGTTATATTATCTCATGATCAAATACCTGTTATATAAGTTCGTATTTATATAAACAGGTCAAGTATTATGAATAAATAAGTGTCGAGATTTTATTTGGGATTTTTGGAGATTTATATATATACATATATGTATATATAATATATAATATATTATATAGGTAGTTGTGTATATATATTTATATAAATATATACGTGTATACGTATATGTGATTATAAATATAAATATATATTAGCTATACGTTTATGTTCATAAATATAAATATATGTAGGAGTGGGTAAATATATAGTATACATGTATATGTGTGCTTGTGTACATACATAAATATATTTGTATGTATATACAAATAGGTATAGATATATAAATAGCTATATACTAATATATAATATATGAATTAGGCTAAACACTTAGGCTCGAATTTGTATATGAATTAGACAAAACCAGTTGAATACTTGGCCCGACCCCAAGTGATAGCCAACAACAGCAGCTGAACTCCCTCCCAACCCGAACAAGTAACAGTTAGCCCATCCGTTGGAGAGCCCCGACCCCTGTGTTTGAACACACCCAAGTGTATATATATCGAGCGGAAGAAAAAAATATTCGAAACCCTAGGCCAAACTCGATGCCGTCACCTCCAACTCACGCCCCTCGACCTGTGCGCACGCTCCGCCACCACGCGCGCCGCCCCGACACGCCGGAGTCGGCCAGATGCACGCACGCGAGCGGACGAGATGACAACGACGACAGCAGCAGGTGCTGCACGAGAGCGATTTTGCGATTGCTTTTCATCGTGCTCGGTCGACCAATGGTCGAACCGTCTTTGCAGGTTTGTCGACAACCTTACCCTCTATTTTTCACTTCAAATAGATTCCATCGTCATGCGTTAGATTCTTCGAAAATTCGATCCAAAGATAGAGAAAAATCTCAAAATTCGGAATATAGAGACTGTCCCAAAGTCCCCAGTTTGAGTCCCGATTTCTTGCAAAACAGTGATCGATTTCGAAATCCTTTTGAAGGCATTTATTGACAACATGTAGGGCTTCAAATCCCTTTTTACGGAATTTGATTTCATCGAATACGTGCCGAGAAATCGGATTCCGAAGTTACCGAAAAACCTGCTTTAAAAATTATTAAATCGCTCCACACGATGTGCTTCACGCCAATCCGAACGACGTGGTCACGTACCGAAAGGATCGAAAGCTGCGTAACGGCTTTGTGGTCGTGTGGGCTTTGGCGGAATTTAAATTGGTCGCGTGTGCGCGACGAATTTGATACGTATCCGTCGAAATTTACCGTATTGTACACTTTGCAAATTCTCTAATTATTTCGTACATGCTTGTCAGATCGAGATGAAACTTGTGCCAACAGAATCGTATCATTTTTCTGGTCCTGTATGCCAAGTTTGGTCCGATTCTGAGACCATTGATAAAATTACCGTTTTGTGGGCCCCACGGTCCCACTCAACGGGCGATTTTGTGCACGGCCCACCGGAATCCAACTTAGGACATACGGTTGGGTTCGTATCGAAAAACTGGATCCGTAGACATGTAGTTTGATAATTTTAGACACCGTTGACTCTGGCACGCTTTTTGGTGCAAAGCGGGTCCAACGGCGGACACCGTTTTGACCCGAAATTACCGTTTTGCCCCTGTGTCCAGAATTGGACTTAAGGACAGGCAATCCTAACTAATTTGACTATTCTAAAAACATTGGTAATGTTTATTTCAGCTTCCGGAGACTGTTGTACGGGTTTTGACTATTGTGGCTCATTGAGTAGTTCAGATTTGTCGGTTTCACCAGCAAAGGACCACAGGCGAGTACAGTTTATTGTCTGCATTTCGATATTAATTTTCACTATATTTCATTGATTGGCCATTGGTTATGTGATTATTTTCTATTAAAATTGTTGAGTCGGGAATGAGAAGTACCAACGATGTGTGATCTGACCTTAGACAGTGTAGACAGTGATTCATTATTTCTTGTAGACAGTGTAGACAGTGATTTATTTATTGCAAAGTAGACAGTGTAGACCATGATTATTACTGCATTTAAATTATGTAGATCGTGATTATTATTTTGTAGACAGTGTTTCTTTATTGCAATATTTTCTGTAGACAGTGTAGCTTTATACAATGTAGACAGTGTAACTTTGATAGTGTAGACAGTGTAACTTAGACAGTATAGACAGTGTAACTTAGACAGTGTAGACAGTGTAACTTAGACAGTGTAGATAGTATAACTTTAGACAGTGTAGACAGTGTCGCATAATTGTCCCGAGACGGATCACATATCAAAGGTACTTCTAGCAGTTGGGGAAAGTCTGTTGTGTCTATTTATTTACTATTAGTTTTCTGTATTTTCTGTTTATTTTCAAAACTCATAATTGATGTCTAACCTTTGTTTTATAGTCATTTTTTTATTGAAATTGCTTTCAGTGAATTGTGCTCGTTCCATTCCTGACTGGAAACCAACATTTTCAGGTTAGCCGTGGATTCAATTAGCATGGGAGATACGGGGATACTCGCAGACAGGAGCTTAGAGACTAGCTAGATAGTTGAGTGGTAGTCATTCTATAATTGTACAAGTTTATGTTTTCTGCAAAAGTAAAACTTGTGCTCTTTGTAACTTAAATTAATTTTTGTGAATGAGCATTATTTGTGATTTTGGATTTTCATGGCCGTGACAGCGTTCTACCGCCGACACTGCGGCGTAGGCTGGCTTGGACACGTCTCGTATCCATTTAAAAAAAAATGGGTGCGGGTCGTGACAGTTACAATCAACATTAACAGCCCGGATTAATTTTCAACAAATAGGATCAAGAAAAATCTTAACAAATTCCTAACCACCCACTTTTCAAGGAGCAATTACTATACACCCTACTTATCACAAAGCCCTATAAATAGCAAGGTGCTATTTCCTTGTAAAAGACTGGACACAGAAAGCGACGGAGACACAGAGAGAGATATAGAGCCAAGAGCACCCAGCAGGAGTATTTCTTTACCAGAGCCGAAGCGACGTCCGATCGTCCAAGGAGTAAGGCAGAGTTGATAGCACTCTCCCGAGCCTCTACCTTCATCCTCCATAATCAGAAATAAACAACTGTACTTTAGATTGCTTTTCCTAGGTTTTATTCCTAGGCTCTCTTTTGTACAAGCGAGTTTGTATTGTGAAGTAAAAGTCCAGTCCTCCCATAAAACTGTTCTGGCCTTTTATAATCAATGGCAAACAAGCTTTGCTTTGATTCTTCATTTCGATATAAAGATGAACTTGGCCGGAGCTCCACCTTGGCGAACTGTCGAACTCAAGCTCTTCCCGAGGGTGAAGATGCGTTGCCCCAGTCTTCCCGTCGCTCCAAGCTTCTGTGATAGTGTCTGTTGCATCCAAATATCGAGATCGTCGAGTCCTGACACAGGCCGATAGTACCTGTTGCATCCAAAGATCGGGATGGCCGTGCTTCATCTTTCGTTTTGCTGGAAGAGCAACAGGTTGTCGAGTGTGCCTGTTACTTCCGAAGATCGGGGCATTATGTCGCGATCTTTGTCGAGCTAGGAGAGCTCCTACTCCTGCTAGACAAGAAATGTTTGGTGCTGATGCGTCTGCTCCATAGTGACGAGACGATGCACGTGGATGAGACATCAGAGTGATGAGCATGACGGATGATGCGTCTGGCATGGGACACATGGCAGTTGTTGCGCCTGGCTGTAACTTTAGGATCTTTCTTTTTGTAGAAGTTCTCCTTTGTAAAGCCTTTTTTTAGACATGTAATAGACTTTCATATGAAATAAAATCCTTCTTTTGATGTCTATATTTTTGTACTGTTCTTCGCTGTGCCAAGTATCTGTTTGAGCTTCCTGGCGTATTTGAGTTGGTCGTATGGTTGGGTTGAGCGCATAGGAATTCTGGCCTATAGATGCGCCTGAGATCCCATGCTTCTACAAACACCAACATCTAAACTAGTCAATCCTCAAGATCACTCGTACCGATGCTAACTCTCACAACATGGACGTCTTGTCTAACCGCTAGGCCATCTCTCCAGACTAAAGTCAATTATCAGTATTATAATCATAGTTCCCAAACAATAATATCAAAATTGACCCCATCCTAAGGTCAATCCAAAGTTGATAGTACGGGAATTTCTACCCAAGCTCGTATCACTCTGATTTCTAAACTCCGAGCATAGATTTTACCTATTTGCACTTGCAACGTTCAGTCCAGGGGTCCGAGTCATTCAGCAAAGCCATCCTACTTCAAGTTCTACACAACAAACTCTCTTACATATCATTATCGTATGTCCAAAAAAATAATCTTCGTACACTATCTCTTTGCATCCGTTCGATATAATCTACATATCCATTCCGTCCAAGTCAAGCATGTTATGACACAACTTGTCGCTAAACCATAATTCTCATTCCATATTTCCAAGGTCGTTCTATCGCAATTCACGTATTCGATCATGAGTTCCTCTGACTTAACAATATATTATGCTCCAATCTCACGTTAGTCTGATTATCCACGATGGGCATGAAATCACCATGCAACACTCCTGCGAGATAATCATCTTCATCGGGACGTAACCCGTGCTTGAGTCTAGACTAATTCATTCTCGATATGCATATTGGATCTACTCAATCCGCAAGTTTACTCAATCATCAAGCCACAAGTCGAAGTATTCTAAATTGCCACGCACCAGAGCTGCAATAGGAGGATCCACCCTTTGAGGATCAGTAGCAGCAGGGAGCGCAGTCAGATGGACCGTTATCTTCTTTATGTTGCTTGTAGTATCTAGATTTTCTTATAGTGCCTATTTTGAGGCTTGTCTCTGAGTTTTCTTGCATTTACACTCTTTCATATTGTCTAGTGACTACTTGTTAGTCCTTGTTACTTTTGTTATCTAAATAAATTTTTTTTACTCAATTGTTTCTTAAAAAAAAATTACTTGATTTTGTGCACCCTACAAAATCCTTGAAATTTCGAGGACGAAATTTTTGTAAGGGGGTAGATTTGTAACTCCATGAATCATTTTTGGTAAATTTTGAGAATTTTAAGATTTTTCTTTTCCTAAAAATGACTATTTGGAATAACAACATTGTTTTCTAAATAAAACTTAAATTGCTTTATAAAGCTATTCTACTAGATTCCATTTTCTGTTAGTTAATGAGCTTGAGTATAATTATTACTTGTACTGAATGTTGTCTTTAAACTTGATTAATATTGTAGGTGGGTCATAGTTGTGAAAGGAAATAATATTTTTATTAGTTGAACTTCTTTTCTAAAAACCTTATTTTTCTTTTTATTAAGAATTAGTAATATATATTGAAAACTGTTTACTGTGAAGTAGTAAAACTATTTCTTTAATTATGCTCTGTTAAGATATTTAGTTATTAATTAGTTACTTAATTTCGTAATTAGTTATTAATTATAAATTATGGTGCCGTTAATTAGTTATATGTGAATTACTATGATGACACTTAGTTGTTAACTAATTAATTGTAATTAGTTGATCAGTTATTAATTAGTTGGAGACTAACTAATTCTGTTAGTCTGTTAGGAATTAGTTACAAATTATTTTATTGGCCCCTAGATCGACACTTATTTGCAACTCTGCCATTCCTCCACACACACACACCATATTTTATTATAAATATTACACAGTACACTGTCCACATCACTGACACATTTCCCAATCACTCTCTCTCTACACAGTCACTTTCTCTCCACTGCCCCCTCTCTCCACTGTACACTATCACTCTCTCTCCTCTCTCCGTCCTCTCACTGCTCGAGAATCGAGCACCACCGTCGAGTGCCACCGTGTGTCACCGGAGATCCACGCCTCCATCGATCTTCGACGACCCCGCCGACTGAGTCTGCAGTTCTTGAAGCCACGGAAGGACATCACCGGAGTAGTTAGAGCTAGCTGCGACTCAGATCCTCATATCTGAGCCGACCAATTCGCCGAAGACTCCTCGCCGACGACTGGATCTGACCGCCTCGACTGCATCACCGAACATCGAAGATCGTGCCAGCCTCGAAGACAGCACGTCTGGAGACACGTGCGCCACCAAAGCTCGAATCGGAGTTATTCTCGACTGTAGCGCCGCCTCGATCCCGAAGTTGAATCATCGAGTCACGAGCCGCTGCCTAGTGTGACGTGCCTGACCCTTCGAGACTCAAGAAGGCGTCTCGAAGTTCTCGCTGCCCCTTCGAAGGCTGAGGAGCCAGATCGAGGCCGTCGAGGACCAGATTGAGCCGTTTATCGACCGCTACCCGTCGGATCTCCACCACAGACAGCCGGATCTAGCCGTGGATCGACATCCCCATCACGGCGAAGGTGAATCTTGCCTCGATCTTCCTCAAACCCTTTTAACTTCTTGTTTGTTCTGGATATTAGAGTTGTTTTGGGATCAAGGGTTTTAATTGCTGCTCGTGTGGAGTAGATGGTTCGGCTAGGGTTTATTCGAAGATTTGGGAAAGAAGAGAGCTAGGGTTTGGGATGATAAAGTATTTAGGAAGTAGGGTTTGGATGCTGGAGTGGAGAAGATGAAGTCTGGGTATGGTCGGCTGCAAATGGAAAGTTGGGAAGAAGAGAATGAAGGTCAGCTGAAATAAAGAGTGGAGAAGAGAGAGAATAAGAAGAGGTGGTTTATATGGTTAGGTTGGCCCGGGTTTTGGGCCAAAGAAAATAGGCTGGGTTCTGGATCCTTTATTTTTTAAATAAATTTTGTGTATAGTAGGTTATGGGCTGGGTCATTGTAACACCCAGTTTTCCAGAAGAGGGTAATTTTGAAATTTTGTAATTATAATAATTAATTAATGATATTTATTTCATATTAGAATTTTTAGTAATTTTTAATTAATTTTAAACTATTTAAATTTATGACTTGTGATTTTGGTGTTGTGCTAGTGATTAGTAGATACTGCCTACCCTAGAGCCTAGCCATGTGATTAGGGTACTTTTTTGACATTTTTAGGGTTATTTGGATTTATTATAATTTACTTGAATTTATGGGAATTTTTAGAATTTATTTTGGAATTGTTTAGATGAAGGTTGACTAGTGTTGACTAGGAGACTAACCTAGTGACTGACCTAGGTTAAGACCACTTGGTTAGGTTAAGTAAACTTGGTTTGACCTAATTTAGTGAGGGTTAGGTCATTGGAACTTGTTTGGAGGGATTTGGAGTTGATTTGACTATTATGGCTTATGACTTCATAAGTCATGATTAATGACTTAAGCTTAATAGCCCATAGGCCCACACCATGAACCAAGCCTAACCCAAATCAGCCCATGGCAGCCAACCTAGGGATTCCCCCACTATTTAATGCCTCCCAAATCTAGGGCTAGCCTCTTCCTTAGGAATTTATTGCAAGAGAAGAAAGAGGTGAGCTCCCATCTTTAGAAATTCATAATAAATCCATTTTTCCTCCTTTTTAATCCAAACAAGTTGCACTAGGTTCTAATTATTGTTTACTTGCTGTTGGGACTGAGTGTTCTCCATTTTTGGGAGCTTTGGAGGAGTTTCACCATTGAGAAGAACATCACTCTTTGAGCTTTTTGGAGGGTTTTGATACTTTGAGGTAACTTCTTATTCTCACCATAGAATCCTGAGATTTTTGCATCAATAAGGAGCCCTAGACCTAACCTAACAGTAGGAATAGGAAACCCTAGGTTTTTGTGTCATTTTGTGTCCTAACAGGACACGTATCAGTGTCCTGAGCTAGGTGTTTGTGAAAATGCCACTGTGGATTATTTTATGTTATTTTCGAATATTGTTTGAATGGAAAATCATGTTTTGATGTCGCTTACACGATTTTGAATTACTGGGGTGGTTTCGAGTCGTGTCCGAGTCGCTATGGACTCGCGGACACGGCCCCGCGCGCGACCTGGCGGATCCCCTGCCTATCGGGGTCCCCACAGGACACGACACTGGCTGGTTTGACACGAAATTTTGTGGACACTAGGGGGCATGCACTGACATCATGCCCCCAAAATTTCACTAAGTTTCGTGGTCGGGTTGGAGAGAAATCAGTCGTGCACTGATTTCTCACTATCCTGCGTACAGTGCAAATTAGCCACTGATACGGCCTTTATTCTTTGGACACGACACGCACTGACACGAATCAGGGTGACATACACCTAGGTCTACCCTAGGCGCACCCACTGACACGTGCACATGGTCCAGTTTGCGTCGTGTCGAGTGCACGACACGCATGCACCTGTGCACGACGCTTGGCTGTTGATACACTGTTTTGGGTTCGTTTTTGACTGGACACGTTGGTGTCCACTTTTGTGGACACAAACACATCACATAGCACAATTGCAATGTATTCTCACTTTACCAACCCTAAAATTTGTGTTTTAATTAAATTTTATTGTTTATTTGCATTTTCCATTTTTTTCTAAAATTCTCAGTATCAGTCCATTTCTGATTTTCTAGTTTTGTAAAATCCGATTTCTAACATCATTTTAACCCCCTAGCCATTGTTATTTACATCATATAAGACCCCTAACAGTTTCACCTACTTGAGTTCTACTAGTGTGACAAGTTTGGGTTCGAATTGTTGTGTTTTAGGTTCAAAATCTGAAATTGGGATATAGGGACTGTTTAAATAATTTTGTGTGTTAGCATGAGTCTTTTGAACTGTCACATAACTTTGAGAATCTGAGTTTAACCCAAATTGAGAGATAGGGACTGTTCTAAGTAATTGTGTGTTATCATGGGCCTTTTTAAACTGTCTTTTAACTCTAAAATCTGAGAATGAAATCTCTATTTCTTTCAACTGCTAATGGTTTCAGAATTTTTCCTAACCTGTTATTTCATTTTCCTATTAAGCTGAGTTGAAATAGTTTGAGTTAACTGTCATTGACTTGAAATCTGAGATTTGATGGATGGGGTTTTGTGAATACCTGAAAATTTACTTTCCTTAACTGAACTGAGCATGGGATTTTGTATTTGGTTGGGGGGTTATACCTGTCATTAGTTTCAGGATTTCTGAAACCTGATAATTGAATGTCAATTAACTCCCACACACAAATCAGGATACACACACAGGTATAGCCTTCACACACCTGAACCTATATGCCTCAACACACACACACATGAGCTGATCACACACACACAGGCCCTCTTTATCTTCCTGCCACTGTTACAATTTGTCACACTATTTTTTTTATTTGTTTTCCCCAGAAATCTGAACACACACATGACATATCTAACACACACTTCCTCTCTCTCACTTCACTGTTTTGAAATTCTGTCACACACAGCCACACATGGCCCTCACACCCTCAGGATACACACACATACACTCACACTCTTAAATGTCCACACACACACACACAAAATCCCTTCTACTGTCATTGACACATAGTATAAATCTGAGAATTAATCATTTATGTTAAAACTGAGTTTTTGTAATGGTTGTTTAATAGGAAGCCACTCACACACACACACATTGCCTCTCATGTCTTTACAGCCCACACATATACATGTGACACCCTCTTATCTCTCACAACACACACATATATACCCACACTCATAGCAATGCAATGATTGAATAGAAATGCCATGAATTATTAGAAATGCCATGGGATGTATATAACATATTCATGGTATCTATAGATTTGTATATTATAGTATGGTATATAGGTATAACTTGTATATGTCAAACCTATGAAATATGTGTTTTGATAGCTTAGTTGGCATTGTGTTGCGGTTGTGTGCTAGCCTAGGTTTAGTTAGGGTTGGCTAGACTTGGTTGCCTGGTTTGGACTAGGGTTAGACCTAGAGTGACTTGTTAGTCTAGATTTAGACTTGGAATGGTTTAGTTGACCTAGTTTGACTAGTGTAGTTGACCAGAGTTGACCAAGAGTTGACTTTGGCCTAGATTGACCTAGAATCATGTAGAATGCATAATAGGACTTTATTATATCATTTTAGACTTGTTGTGACTTGTGCTCTTCTGATTATGAGCCAGACACCTCTCCTCGGACAGTACATATACTTCAGACATTCAGATACGAGGCGAGTACATTCTCTGATCATTTTATATCCTGTTTAGAATTATTTTCCTGCTTTAAATTACTTTACTTGATACTGTCACGTTGGTCACACGGATTGGTACTATATAGATCTTTTCATGAGATGTTATTCCCTTCGGGAGCATCGGATACAGCTTGTTTTGTGCGTTTTAGGAATCATCACGTATCTCTATGCTTCCTCTGATTCACGAACCGCCTGTGACACATGTACTCTCATGTTCACAGAGCCTCCATGAATCACCTTCACGTATCACTCATTTTATGAGCCATGTGAAGTTTCACGAACCTTAACATAACTTGAACGGATCTTTGTGTATTGATTGGGGTTGGAGGAGTAGAAATAGACATGTGAATATTATCCAAGTAGCTGTAGTTATGAATCACTCTCTTAGCTGTAGTCATGAACCTTCTATGCCATTCACATATTTATATTTTACTCTGACTCACTAGTCACTATTAGCTCTCTACTTATAGTAGATATTTCTATTACAGTTTTCTCTCTCTGTTTACATACTGCATTTCTTCAGTATCTATATCTTACTTTACTGTATGATTATATTTTCTAACCTGCTATGAACTGTTGAGATGTACTGTACTCGCTCCTGTCCTGACTGGACCTGTTAAAAATATTACAGAGGACGAGGAGGAGGCCTGGAAGGATACCTTCTTCGGACAGCTCTAGCTGAGGACATCACCCCACTGCCTAGACTAGTTTAGTTAGGCCTTATCTTATTTTCATGTTGTCTTAAGACTGTTTAGCTAGATTTTACTTCTGTTCATAGATGTTGAGTTGTATATATTCTTTCTTATTCAGTAGCTGAGATATGTACTCTGGATGTTTGCTGGGATATTACCTTAGACTTTTCTTTCTTCAGTATTTTCTTGAGTTCTATATTATATCGTATTTTCTTCCTCCTTAGTTGTGATTGAGTTCATTTACTGCTTAATATTATATTACTAGATGTATGTTGACCCAGGACAGCGTTCTACCGCCGACACTGCGGCGTAGGCTGGGCGTTGTGACGTTCTCGTACCCTTACAGTGGGTGTGGGTCGTGACACGTTTTTAGTGGTAGCCCATGCAGGTCTAGTTTATGTACTGGTACTCAAACTAGAGTATCACTACAGCCTGCAGTAGGATTAGGATACATATTTTGAAGGTACTCAATCACTGTTAGGATTCCTTGAAAGATTCCTGGGACGACCCTTGAGAATCTTATTAAACTTTAATTTGAATCATTTCCCTTGCTTTGTTGCTCTCACTCCTTGATTATTGAATTTGATTTTGTTGGATCGTGTTGATTTGATTTTTTCTATCGAGATGAATTTTTTATGGCCTGAGTTACGATATTTTTCTGATAACATATGTCGACGGGAATACAGGAATGGTAAAACGTCTACTTGGTTATGGAACCTGGAGTTTATCGCAGCTATATTAGCTGGCGTGGCGGAAACATAGAGACCTGACTTCGGATGTACGTATCTTGGTTATGAGATTTAGAATTCCTCGCAGCTATACTAGTCGGCATAGCGAGAATTCCAGACGACATGATTATAGAGGTGCATGCCCCTGTTATGGACTCTACCGTTTATCGCAGCCTTGCTTACTAGCGTGGCGAGGATTCTGAGTATCATGATTTTTGGACAGACGCATATGATTATCAGATTGTATCTTGGAAAGGTTCTTAAATATATCATCTTTATCTTCATTCTAGTTATCATCAATTTTTTTTTCCATCATCAAATAATTTAGGAGTAGAGATCTTCTTAGCTTTATAGAGCTTATGCATATGTAGTTCTTTCTTAGTGTGATGATTTGATGACTTGTGATTAGGCCCTTGTCTTAGGAATGATAGTATAGCCTGGCTTTGAATAGTAATCCTTGTAGCTAGTTCTCCTTTGTTGATATTTACTAGTTTTTCAGCCTTGATGATTGATTTATATTTTATTTCCTTTCTCTTTCTTTCAGTATGGCACCCATGACCCGAGCCCGTCGCCTGAGAGCAGCTGCAGCTACTGAGAGTGTGCCTCCACCTCCTACCGTTCAGGAGGTAGTTATCCCTCTATCTGATCATGGGGTGGTGGCACCTCCTGCCATTGAGGAGATGGTGGTAGCCTCGCCAGAGAGTCTTCCTTCACCTCCTGTCGTTCAGGAGAGAACTGCGGATTTGCCTGAGACCGAGAGCCCTTCCCTACCCTCTACACTCCATACTGTACCACCCGGGGGTTTGCTACTTGATGCAGCCCAGGTGTTTGCATTTTTCCAAGAAAGGTTGATGGAGTCACAAAGAGCTCATGAGGAGGCCATGAGGGAGCAAATCCAGAGGTTGCTACGTCTACGGGACTCTGTACTTATAGGAGGAGAGCCTAGCTCCAAGAGGGCGAGGAGCAGTACCCAGTCCTACCCAGAGTCTGAGGAGTACCCATTTATCCAGCCTATATCATCATACCCAGCCCAGTCTCCTGTCCAGCAGAGGCCAGCTGAGCCGGAGCCTATCTGTGCCTACTGTAAGAAGTCTGGACACAAGTGGAACAATTGTAGAAAGAGACTAGGTTTGTGCCTAATCTGTGGTTCAGCTGCACACTGGATGCAGCACTGCCCTGCTATACCTTCCCCAACCAGGGCCCTGTTTCCAGGAGGGAGTTCTGGTTCTCAGACCTAGCTGGAGGTGAGTTTGACCTAACCTTAGTATTCCTTTTTTGAGAATTTTGATGCATCCCTTGCTTGTATGTTTTGATACCTTGTGATTGCCTAGTACTGTAGCATGGTTGGTATAACTAGAAGAGACCACAGACTGAAATTGCATGCCATGACCCCATAGGTTACACTTTTCAACTGTGTGATTTAAGATAGATTTCTGAGACTTTGATTGCTGGGGGTTTAACCTAGAAGGCCTGCTACCATCTTAATTTCGAGGACGAAATTTTTGTAAGGTGGGTAGGATTGTAACACCCAGTTTTCCAGAAGAGGGTAATTTTGAAATTTTGTAATTATAATTATTAATTAATGATATTTATTTCATATTAGAATTTTTAGTGATTTTTAATTAATTTTAAACTATTTAAATTTATGACTTGTGATTTTGGTGTTGTGCTAGTGATTAGTAGATACTGCCTACCCTAGAGCCTAGCCATGTGATTAGGGTATTTTTTTTTGACATTTTTAGGGTTATTTGGATTTATTATAATTTACTTGAATTTATGGGAATTTTTAGAATTTATTTTGGAATTGTTTAGATGAAGGTTAACTAGTGTTGACTAGGAGACTAACCTTGTGACTGACCTAGGTTAAGACCACTTGGTTAGGTTAAGTAAACTTGGTTTGACCTAATTTAGTGAGGGTTAGGTCATTGGAACTTGTTTGGAGGGATTTGGAGTTGATTTGACTATTATGGCTTATGACTTCATAAGTCATGATTAATGACTTAAGCTTAATAGTCCATAGGCCCACACCATGAACCAAGCCTAACCCAAATCAGCCCATGGCAGCCAACCTAGGGATTCCCCCACTATTTAATGCCTCCCAAATCTAGGGCTAGCCTCTTCCTTAGGAATTTATTGCAAGAGAAGAAAGAGGTGAGCTCCCATCTTTAGAAATTTATAATAAATCCATTTTTTCTCCTTTTTAATTCAAACAAGTTGTAATAGGTTCTAATAATTGTTTACTTGCTGTTGGGACTGAGTGTTCTCAGTTTTTGGGAGCTTTGGAGGAGTTTCACCATTGAGAAGAACATCACTCTTTGAGCTTTTTGGAGGGTTTTGATACTTTGAGGTAACTTCTTATTCTTACCATAGAATCCTAAGATTTTTGCATCAATAGGGAGCCCTAGACCTAACCTAACAGTAGGAATAGGAAACCCTAGGTTTTTATGTCGTTTCGTGTCCTAACAGGACACGTATCAGTGTCCTGAGCTAGGTGTTTGTGAAAATGCCACTGTGGATTATTTTGTGTTATTTTCGAATATTGTTTGAATGGAAAATCATGTTTTGATGTCGCTTACATGATTTTGAATTACTAGAGTGGTTTCGAGTCGTGTCCGAGTCGCTATGGACTCGCGGACACGGCCCTGCGCGCGGCCTGGCGGATCCCCTTCCTATCGGGGTCCGCACAGGACACGACACTGGCTGGTTTGACACGAAATTTTGTAGACACTAGGGGGCATGCACTGACATCATGCCCCCAAAATTTCACTAAGTTTCGTGGTCGGGTTGGAGAGAAATCAGTCGTGCACTGATTTCTCACTATCCTGCGTACAGTGCAAATTAGCCACTGATACGGCCTTTATTCTTTAGACACGCACTGACACGAATCAGGGTGACATACACCTAGGTCTACCCTAGGCGCACCCACTGACACGCGCACGTGGTCCAGTTTGCGTCGTGTCGAGTGCACGACACGCGTGCACCTGTGCACGACGCTTGGCTGTTAATACACTGTTTTGGGTTCGTTTTTGACTGGACACGTTTGTGTCCACTTTTGTGGACACAAACACATCACATAGCAAAATTGCAATGTATTCTCACTTTACCAACCCTAAAATTTGTGTTTTAATTAAATTTCATTGTTTATTTGCATTTTCCCCTTTTTTCTGAAATTCTCAGTATCAGTCCATTTCTGATTTTCCAGTTTTGTAAAATCTGGTTTCTAACATCATTTTAACCCCCTAGCCACTGTTATTTACATCAGATAAGACCCCTAACAGGTTCACCTACTTGAGTTCTACTAGTGTGACAAGTTTGGGTTCGATTTGTTGTGTTTTAGGTTCAAAATCTGAAATTGGGATATAGGGACTGTTTAAATAATTTTGTGTGTTAGCATGAGTCTTTTGAACTGTCACATAACTTTGAGAATCTAAGTTTAACCCAAATTGAGAGATAGGGACTGTTCTAAGTAATTGTGTGTTATCATGGGCCTTTTAAAACTGTCTTTTAACTCTAAAATCTGAGAATGAAATCTCTATTTCTTTCAACTGCTAATGTTTTCAGAATTTTTCCTAACCTGTTATTTCATTTTCCTATTAAGCTGAGTTGAAATAGTTTGAGTTAACTGTCATTGACTTGAAATCTGAGATTTGATGGATGGGGTTTTGTGAATACCTGAAAATTTACTTTCCTTAACTGAACTGAGCATGGGATTTTGTATTTGGTTGGGGGGTTATACCTGTCATTAGTTTCAGGATTTCTGAAACCTGATAATTGAATGTCAATTAACTCCCACACACAAATCAGGATACACACACAGGTATAGCCTTCACACACCTGAACCTATATGCCTCAACACACACACACATGAGCTGATCACACACACACACAGGCCCTCTTTATCTTCCTGCCACTGTTACAATTTGTCACACTGTTTTTTTATTTGTTTTCCCCAGAAATCTGAACACACACATGACATATCTAACACACACTTCCTCTCTCTCACTTCACTGTTTTGAAATTCTGTCACACACAGCCACACATGGCCCTCACACCCTCAGGATACACACACATACACTCACACTCTTAAATGTCCACACACACACACAAAATCCCTTCTACTGTCATTGACACATAGTATAAATCTGAGAATTAATCATTTATGTTAAAACTGAGTTTTTGCAATGGTCGTTTAATGGGAAGCCACTCACACACACACACATTGCCTCTCATGTCTTCACAGCCCACACATATACACGTGACACCCTCTTATCTCTCACAACACACACATATATACCCACACTCATAGCAATGCAATGATTGAATAGAAATGCCATGAATGATTAGAAATGCCATGGGATGTATATAACATATTCATGGTATCTATAGATTTGTATATTATAGTATGGTATATAGGTATAACTTGTATATGTCAAACCTATGAAATATGTATTTTGATAGCTTAGTTGGCATTGTGTTGCGGTTGTGTGCTAGCCTAGGTTTAGTTAGGGTTGGCTAGACTTGGTTGCCTGGTTTGGACTAGGGTTAGACCTAGAGTGACTTGTTAGTCTAGATTTAGACTTGGAATGGTTTAGTTGACCTAGTTTGACTAGTGTAGTTGACCAGAGTTGACCAAGAGTTGTCTTTGGCCTAGATTGACCTAAAATCATGTAGAATGCATAGGACTTCATTATATCATTTTAGACTTGTTGTGACTTGTGCTGTTCTGATTAGGAGCCAGACACCTCTCCTCGGATAGTACATTTACTTCAGACATTCAGATACGAGGCGAGTATATTCTCTGATCATTTCATATCCTGTTTAGAATTATTTTCTTGCTTTAAATTACTTTACTTGATACTGTCACGTTGGTCACACGGATTGGTACTATATAAATCTTTTCATGAGATGTTATCCCCTTCGGGAGTGTCACGACCCGGTCCCAATTGCTTGGGTCGAATCGGATCATGCCCAGCCTGCACCGTTGTTGAGACGGCGGCAGTAAGCTGTTCAGTAGCAGGTAACCATACAACAACACTATATTTGTCACAACTCAACATTCGGAAATTTAAAACTTTATTAAACTTTTACATGAAATAAAAGATACAACTTAAACCATTTTTTTTATACATCATGAATAAAAGAAAACTCTAGGCAAACAGCTCAGCAATCTCGAATTCCTCGTCTTGGGATCGCGTAACAAAGCCTCATCAGTGATACCTAAAATGTTGGGTCTCCAGTCAGGAGGGAGCAAAGTACAATTACGAATATCCAATAATTCAAATAATAATTTGAAATTTGCAATGTTAAACAATTTGAAATACTTTAACAATATTTTTCACAATTCTACAATTGAAAACAGTGTGATTTGAGTAGGTAACGAACTATGACCGGCTTGGGATGATTCAATTATATCCTAATGATACGGTCCGGCCTATCCCCGTGTATATGAGGAATCAGCTCGCACAATCAATGATGCAATATAGGGGTATTGGTCATAGACGCCACACTACTCCCCCAATATCCCGAGTCAATCAGATTCAATCAATGAGTCAATATTCGAACTCTAGGAGAGAGTTCCGTGTAGCAATGTGGTTTAAAATTACAATAAAACAATTACTAGATAAATTACCAAATAGACATAACTGCACTTGCCTTTGTATTAGATTGACTGGAAGAACGAGTCGGTACTGAGGAGGAACGTCAGTTGTAACTTCGAGTTCCTACAATTGAGAACTCGACTTAGATTCCTGAATAACCAGACTAAGTGTGCTAGTTGCAATCTCTAGTAGTAAGTCCTAGTCAGGTTTTAAGTTGTATTAATTTACAGCTAACGATTACGTCGCAACTACGTGCGTTGATTAAGCCGGTTAATTGATTTATTTGGAAATACACGAGAATCGATTACAATTTGGAAAACTTTGTGTTTTGTAATATGTATATAAAATACAGTTTTCTTTTAGTGACAAACAGTGAATTAATAATATTTAATTTATTTTAGCTAAACTCGTAATTAAGCCGTAAATTACGTCCTATCTACGAATATGAAATCAATCCAAAATCCACCCAAATCACATCCACCAGAAAAAGAAAAGAAAATAACTACGCTACACAAATACATGGGCACAGCTACTGGTCCTAGGGTGGGCTTATGTCCGATACATCTTTCTTTTATATTAAATAAGAAAATGACTGAATTATTAAATAAAATGCAGAATTTAAATGACTATAATATTTAGCCTAAAAAATAAAATAATAAATAAAAGAAAACTAGGAGTCTCAGACTCGGTCCTTTTTCTCAAAATTCGGTTTATGCCTCAACGTCCGGTCGGACCGGTGCGTTTGCATTTCGTCGGGGCCCACAGACCGGTACGGTCGTCGCCCGAAAATCGATTTTATAAATCATTTTCGAAAGCCGGTTTTGAAATCAATAAAAATATAATTTTGTAAAAATTGGGCAGCTCTTCTTCTATTCCGGGACAAACCCAAAACTGGGAAGCGCGCCAACAAACACCTGCAAAATGTCCCAAACCAGGGAAAACCCATTTCCAACCAAAATGGTCCACAGAAATATCTACCAAAATTCCAACACCACAGAAATAATTCCCGAAAAGTCCGGGAATCCAATATCAACCAATTCACACCAACCCAGCAAGTAAAAACACAGGAAATCAAACTAACGCAGCTAATCGAAATATAAAACGCAGCTATCCGGATTCCCGAGAGGGAACCGGGGGACCGATCTATCATCATAGACTCGACACGGGAGGGACGAACTACTCTGATTATCAAGAAATTTACCGAGAGGCTCGATGACGGAGTCCGAAGGGTGGCCTCGGACTCGAGACGCACCGTCATGGACTTGAGAGTCTCCGGACAGCGTTACGATGCGCTGCGAAAGCCACAGACAGCGGAAAAATGGCCGAGATCGACGGGGAACGGATCCACGGGTGATGAGAGGCGCTAGACCGGGGCACGGCGACCACAGATCGGCTCGGGTTCGCCGAGGAGGGCGCCGGAGAGCGCTGGACCCGCGGGAGGGGCGCGGACGGCCGGAGATCCGCAGATCTGGACGGCGGGGGTGCGCCGTCGAGCTCGGGACAGCGCGGGGAGGATCGCGCGCGGGACAGGAGGGGGATCGCCGGACGGGAAACCCGTCGGGGTTCTGGCCGGACCTGGCGCGGCTTGGCCGGAACGGCGGTGCGCCGGAGATGGCGCGGAAAAGGGGCGCGGAGTCGGCGGACGCGGGAACGGGGAGGGCCGCGCGGAGGCGCGGGTCTGGGCTTGCCGCAGAGACGCGGCCTCGAAGGGACGGCGGGGCGGCGCCGGTTGGGGAAATCCGCCGGAGGCGCGAGGAAGAGGCCGGCGAGAGGGTCGCGGGTCCGAGGAGACGGCAGCGAGGTCGTCTGCTCGGGATGCTCCGCCTGGCAGAGGTTGCGGCCAACAGAGCTCGGGTCGGTCACCGGATTTGGGAATTAGGGCACGTTTGAGGATGGGTTTGGGAGTTGGTAGTGATGGTGAATGGAGATGGGGGTTTTAAATAGGGAGAGAGGAAGATGTTACGGAAGAGGAAGGGTGCACAGCCGGTGGGAAACGAAAAGTCGGTGGCGGCGGACGTTAGGAAGGGTAGGAGTCCGGTGGTTGGGCACTCCAAGAGCCAGCCGAACAAAAGAGACGGAAGAAAAATCTTATTTCCTTATTAACTAAAGGAAGAAAGAGAAAGTTTAAAAGTTTTAATAAAGAAAAAATTTTCTTCACTGATTACTTTCTTTAAACAGTTATTATACTTATGAATTTTAAGCCTAAACATCAATTTGTATTTGATTTCCAAATTGGATCGAAATGAGTCCGGAATAGATACAAGACGGGTCAGGCCAAACTGAAATACATGATTTTATTAATAATACCATATTTCCTAAATAAATAATTTATATTAATAATTATTAAATTATTTAACAGAAAATAACTAAGAATTTTGGGTAAGTTTCGGGACTGGGCTAGGCAATCAAAAATCCAAGTTTACTTATTTTGAAAATAATTTTGTTTACTTAAAATCTTAAAAAAATAATTTTCATGAATTAACCAATATAAATAATATTATTTTTGACACAAAATTTTATTAACAAAACATTATTTAAAATGATTAAAAATATTACTAAAAATTGCGGGTTTCACAACCTTCCCTCCTTAGAAAATTTCGTCCTCGAAATTTAAAGAGTTGGGTTAGAAAGGATAGACTTACTACAATCAAGCAGGTACGGTATTGCGTCCATAACTCAGGTTCAAACAATAAGAGTTTCCAAAAATGGTCGTGGACGAGATAGTTTAAGGACAAGTTTCAATTATGATATGCAGAAAAATACAAAGGCGAACCAAAGTACACGAGGTTGATCAGACCATCATGCACCGGTTCTGATTAGACAATATATTAGTGGGTGCACCCAGTAAAATACTGTCGTGATCAAGCTTGAAAAAGAAATAGCTTGCAAAACTAGGCTAACTAGCAACATATGTCAAGTTCAAAATGAAAAAGATAAGGATTTGAAGGAAATATGAATTATGATGGCTCAAATTTCTGATCTTCTACTCACCTCTGACTACGCTTGTTACTGGTTTCTCTGGCACTGTAAGGCTTGATCTACTCTCCAGCTCTGAATTGTCCAAAATATACTCAGATTCAAGATGCAACTTCTGAACTATGAAATGACATTGTACATACTCTCAATGATTAGCTGGTAGAGCTAACCGGTATGCTACTTCTCCAACTCTGCCAAAACTAATCGTTCCTTTGGTAGAAGAGATCTTCAGACACTATCTTTTTTTTTTCAAACTCCACTGATCAACGTCTACACTTAATCCCAATGTTTCCGTCTATCTTGGCAATTCTGAGCTTGTCTCTAATTACCTTTACTACTTCTACTGCGTCAGTCACCTTTTCTAGACCCAACAGTACTCTTTCTCTTACATTGCCTTTCATACAATGCTGTCAACTTCTTAGTGAATAAACCAATTTGTAGGGAAATAAGTGAACTGACTTAGTCAGTCAATCCACAAAGTCCAATTGGTGTTCTTCCCTCCTTGGAATTAAGGTAATCCTGATACAAAGTTCATGGGCTTCAACTTCCACTCCAGAATGTCCAGCGGCTGCAACGAGCTTACTGGTTTCTGCTAAACTCCTTATGTTGACCAATCTAATCCCATACTTGGAATTTGTCCTTCTACATTTCATAATATCAATTAATGATACGCATATCCTGATTCATATGTGAGATACTGCGACTGCGTGCTTCTTCCATCAGTTCATTCCTTAGTTCGCCAGAAGATACATAAACCTCATACCATTCTTCAAAAGCTTCATCATTGGCAATAGAGAAACTCTCAATTGTTCCTGCCAACATTTGATCTCTCAATTTGCAAAATATTTCTTCTTGAAACTGCGTCTTCTTGACTTCTTTCATCAGACTCGAGCTCACTTGCAATTTTATCGATACTGAATCAACATCCAGCTCTTTTCTCTCGGCAGTATAATCTCCAGTCCAACTTTCTGATGTCTTCTAGTAGGTGCCGCTTCTTGTTTAAGAATTTCGCCATCAGTATCAACTATGTACATTAGCTACCACATTTTGCTCTTCCTGGATAATAATGTAAATCGATGTTGAAATCCTCAACCATCTTCTTTGTCCAACGCTCAGGTCTTTCTGAGTAAAGATATATTTTAGACTTTTATAGTCCACATATATTTCCACCCCCTTTCCATAATGCTTCCATTACAGCAAGTTCCAAATTATGTGTGGGATAGTTCTTCTCATGAGTCCGTAATTGCCTAGATATGTAAGCAATTATTTCCTCATGTTGTTGAAGAACACAACCCAGTCCTTTTCCAGAGGCATTACTGTAAATTGAGAACCCACCGGTTCCTGCGGGTAGCGCAAGGATTGGTGTAGTGGTAAGTCTCTTCTTCAGCTCCTCAATGCCGCATGGCAAACTTTCGTTCAGAATGAACTCTTCATTCTTCCAAGTGAGCTTCGTCATTGACTCAGCAATCTTGGCGAAATTCTGCACGAACTTCTGATAGTAGCCGGCCAAGTTCAAGGATCTTTCGAATTGAACTTGGGGTATACCACTTTTCAACAGCAGCTATCTTCCATCAAAATTTCTTCTCTTGACAACATGGCCAAAAATCTACCTTGTCAACAATCCACGTTCAGATAACTTACCAAACTTCTTTTTCCTCAAAGTTTCCAAAACTTCCTCAGGTGTTCTTCATGTTCTTCTTCAGTCTTCAAATTATATCAGAATGTTATCTATGGAGAAGATAAACTGATTCATATACTCATGAAAAAAAAATCTCTGTTCATGAAATTCATGAACATAGCAGGAGCATTTGTCAGTCTAACGTCCTGACCACAGAAAACTACACATACTTGATGTTTGAACGCCGTCTTGAAAATGTCCTCTTTCCTGACTTTGATTTGATGGTAGTCAAATCTTAAGTCAAACTTCGAAACATCCTATCTCCACATAACCAGATCAAACAGATCCTCGACCCGGACAGAAAGTACTTGTTTCTTTAGTATCTGGTAATCGATGCACATCCGTTGTTCCATCCTTCTTGGACATAAACAAGATAGGTACTCCCTAAGGTAGAGTTCCATTCTGCATAAATCCTAGAGCCTTCATTGATCTGGTCCTTCATCTTCTATGAACTTTGAGTCTGCATCATGCCTTTGTAGGAGGCAAGGTCTGCTAGATAGGAAGAGAGTCCCTAGGTTGTGCCCTAACAGGTGTTGCTGGAATATGAGCTCTGGTTTGATGGAAAGATAAGGGGCAGTCCTTTACCCGATGTTTAGCAGATCCACATGCCAAACATCGTCCCAATCTCTTGCGGCAACTAACGGTCTGATGACCAGGCCTCTTGCAATAGTTACAAGCCCAAAGCTTCTTACGACAAGACTGCCGGAGAGTACTTGATGGGACCCAAATATCTTCTAGATTCAGGGGTATCCTTCCTAGGACAAAGTTCTGCTCTAACTTGGTTGGAGATATCTAAGGATACATCATGACGTTCTTCATGTCTTCTCTCGAGATATTCATCTGTTCCTGCTGGGCTTCATCTTGAGCTTTCTGGAACTCCAGGATTTCTTGAAATAGGACAACCATTTGGAAGATGATTGCTGGTGCTGGTGGAGCAACAAAAATGGATACTCCACCAAGGAAATGCAACTCAGTTGAGATGAGGTAGGAATCGCCAGTGTAGTGAAAACTTCACTGGATGCATTATGAGGACGGTCAAACAGCCGCGAGGGAAAAGACCATGGGCTTGGTTAAGAATATGGGGTATGATCCGGAGATGACACCTCATCGCCAGTAGGATTGGTCTTGTCAATGGTAATTCTCTGGAAGGTTTAGGATGCAAACATAAGCAAGGTATCCTACCAGTCTATAATCAAACAAAAATATTTATTTATAATATATTTCGGTCCTATGTTGTGACAAATTGATGTTCTAGTGTTCTAATTGTTTCTAAATATGTTTTCCTAAGTTGTTGTTCTGACCTGCATGGGCCACCACTAAAAACATGTCACGACCCGGTCCCAATTGCTTGGGTCGAATCGGATCATGCCCAGCCTGCACCGTTGTTGAGACGGCGGCAGTAAGCTGTTCAGTAGCAGGTAACCATACAACAACACTATATTTGTCACAACTCAACATTCGGAAATTTAAAACTTTATTAAACTTTTACATGAAATAAAAGATACAACTTAAACCATTTTTTTTATACATCATGAATAAAAGAAAACTCTAGGCAAACAGCTCAGCAATCTCGAATTCCTCGTCTTGGGATCGCGTAACAAAGCCTCATCAGTGATACCTAAAATGTTGGGTCTCCAGTCAGGAGGGAGCAAAGTACAATTACGAATATCCAATAATTCAAATAATAATTTGAAATTTGCAATGTTAAACAATTTGAAATACTTTAACAATATTTTTCACAATTCTACAATTGAAAACAGTGTGATTTGAGTAGGTAACGAACTATGACCGGCTTGGGATGATTCAATTATATCCTAATGATACGGTCCGGCCTATCCCCGTGTATATGAGGAATCAGCTCGCACAATCAATGATGCAATATAGGGGTATTGGTCATAGACGCCACACTACTCCCCCAATATCCCGAGTCAATCAGATTCAATCAATGAGTCAATATTCGAACTCTAGGAGAGAGTTCCGTGTAGCAATGTGGTTTAAAATTACAATAAAATAATTACTAGATAAATTACCAAATAGACATAACTGCACTTGCCTTTGTATTAGATTGACTGGAAGAACGAGTCGGTACTGAGGAGGAACGTCAGTTGTAACTTCGAGTTCCTACAATTGAGAACTCGACTTAGATTCCTGAATAACCAGACTAAGTGTGCTAGTTGCAATCTCTAGTAGTAAGTCCTAGTCAGGTTTTAAGTTGTATTAATTTACAGCTAACGATTACGTCGCAACTACGTGCGTTGATTAAGCCGGTTAATTGATTAATTTGGAAATACACGAGAATCGATTACAATTTGGAAAACTTTGTGTTTTATAATATGTATATAAAATACAGTTTTCTTTTAGTGACAAACAGTGAATTAATAATATTTAATTTATTTTAGCTAAACTCGTAATTAAGCCGTAAATTACGTCCTATCTACGAATATGAAATCAATCCAAAATCCACCCAAACCACATCCACCAGAAAAAGAAAAGAAAATAACTACGCTACACAAATACATGGGCACAGCTACTGGTCCTAGGGTGGGCTTATGCCCGATACATCTTTCTTTTATATTAAATAAGAAAATGACTGAATTATTAAATAAAATGCAGAATTTAAATGACTATAATATTTAGCCTAAAAAATAAAATAATAAATAAAAGAAAACTAGGAGTCTCAGACTCGGTCCTTTTCCTCAAAATTCGGTTTATGCCTCAACGTCCGGTCGGACCGGTGCGTTTGCATTTCGCCGGGGCCCACAGACCGGTACGGTCGTCGCCCGAAAATCGGTTTTATAAATCATTTTCGAAAGCCGGTTTTGAAATCAATAAAAATATAATTTTGTAAAAATTAGGCAGCTCTTCTTCTATTCCGGGACAAACCCAAAACTGGGAAGCGCGCCAACAAACACCTGCAAAATGTCCCAAACCAGGGAAAACCCATTTCCAACCAAAATGGTCCACAGAAATATCCACCAAAATTCCAACACCACAGAAATAATTCTCGAAAAGTCCGGGAATCCAATATCAACCAATTGACACCAACCCAGCAAGTAAAAACACAGGAAATCAAACTAACGCAGCTAATCGAAATATAAAACGCAGCTATTCGGATTCCCGAGAGGGAACCGGGGGACCGATCTATCATCATAGACTCGACACGGGAGGGACGAACTACTCTGATTATCAAGAAATTTACCGAGAGGCTCGATGACGGAGTCCGAAGGGTGGCCTCGGACTCGAGACGCGCCGTCATGGACTTGAGAGTCTCCGGACAGCGTTACGATGCGCTGCGAAAGCCACAGACAGCAGAAAAATGGCCGAGATCGACGAGGAACGGATCCACGGGTGATGAGAGGCGCTAGACCGGGGCACGGCGACCACAGATCGGCTCGGGTTCGCCGAGGAGGGCGCCGGAGAGCGCTGGACCCGCGGGAGGGGCGCGGACGGCCGGAGATCCGCAGATCTGGACGGCGGGGGTGCGCCGTCGAGCTCGGGACAGCGCGGGGAGGATCGCGCGCGGGACAGGAGGGGGATCGCCGGACGGGAAACCCGTCGGGGTTCTGGCCGGACCTGGCGCGGCTTGGCCGGAACGGCGGTGCGCCGGAGATGGCGCGAAAAAGGGGCACGGAGTCGGCGGACGCGGGAACGGGGAGGGCCGCGCGGAGGCGCGGGTCTGGGCTTGCCGCGGAGACGCGGCCTCGAAGGGACGGCGGGGCGGCGCCGGTTGGGGAAATCCGCCGGGGGCGCGAGGAAGAGGCCGGCGAGAGGGTCGCGGGTCCGAGAAGACGGCAGCGAGGTCGTCCGCTCGGGATGCTCCGCCTGGCAGAGGTTGCGGCCAACAGAGCTCGGGTCGGTCACCGGATTTGGGAATTAGGGCACGTTTGAGGATGGGTTTGGGAGTTGGTAGTGATGGTGAATGGAGATGGGGGTTTTAAATAGGGAGAGAGGAAGATGTTACGGAAGAGGAAGGGTGCACAGCCGGTGGGAAACGAAAAGTCGGTGGCGGCGGACGTTAGGAAGGGAAGGAGTCCGGTGGTTGGGCACTCCAAGAGCCAGCCGAACAAAAGAGACGGAAGAAAAATCTTATTTCCTTATTAACTAAAGGAAGAAAGAGAAAGTTTAAAAGTTTTAATAAAGAAAAAATTTTCTTCACTGATTACTTTCTTTAAACAGTTATTATACTTATGAATTTTAAGCCTAAACATCAATTTGTATTTGATTTCCAAATTGGATCGAAATGAGTCCGGAATAGATACAAGACGGGTCAGGCCAAACTGAAATACATAATTTTATTAATAATACCATATTTCCTAAATAAATAATTTATATTAATAATTATTAAATTATTTAACTGAAAATAACTAAGAATTTTGGGTAAGTTTCGGGACTGGGCTAGGCAATCAAAAATCCAAGTTTACTTATTTTGAAAATAATTTTGTTTACTTAAAATCTTAAAAAAATAATTTTCATGAATTAACCAATATAAATAATATTATTTTTAACACAAAATTTTATTAACAAAACATTATTTAAAATGATTAAAAATATTACTAAAAATTGCGGGTTTCACAGGGAGCATCGGATACAGCATGTTTTGTGCGTTTCACGAATCATCACGTATCTCTATGCTTCCTCTGATTCACGAACCGCCTGTGACACATGTACTCTCATGTTCACAGAGCCTCCATGAATCATCTTCACGTATCACTCATTTTATGAGCCATGTGAAGTTTCACGAACCTTAACATAACTTGAACGGATCTTTGTGTATTGATTGGGGTTGGGGGAGTAGAAATAGACATGTGAATATTATCCAAGTAGCTGTAGTCATGAATCACTCTCTTAGCTGTAGTCATGAACCTCCTATGCCATTCACATGTTTATATTTTACTCTGACTCACTAGTCACTATTAGCTCTCTACTTATAGTAGATATTTCCATTACAGTTTTCTCTCTCTGTTTACATACTACATTTCTTCAGTATCTATATCTTACTTTACTGCATGATTATATTTTCTAACCTGCTATGAACTGTTGAGATATACTGTACTCGCTCCTGTCCTGACTGGACCTGTTGAAAATATTACAGAGGACGAGGAGGAGGCCTGGGAGGATACCTTCTTCGGACAGCTCTAGCTGAGGACATCACCCCACTGCCTAGACTAGTTTAGTTAGGTCTTATCTTATTTTCATGTTGTCTTGAGACTGTTTAGCAAGATTTTACTTCTGTTCAGAGATGTTGAGTTGTATATATTCTTTCTTATTCAGTAGCTGAGGTATGTACTCTGGATGTTTGCTGGGATATTACCTTAGACTTTTCTTTCTTCAGTATTTTCTTGAGTTCTATATCATATCGTGTTTTCTTCCTCCTTAGTTGTGATTGAGTTCATTTACTGCTTAATATTATATTACTAGATGTATGTTGACCCAGGACAGCGTTCTACCGCCGACACTGCGGCGTAGGCTGGGCGTTGTGACGTTCTCGTACCCTCACAGTGGGTGCGGGTCGTGACAGTCGAGCTAGGAAGTGAGGGTTGTTTAGTTGTTAGGATGCATGGGCTGGGTTTGTTATGATTTGTCTAGAATTGTAGCTAACAGTAAAGTTGGGCCGGACCTGGTCTGTATAGATTTATGCTCTATAGTGTTTAAATAAATATGTTTAAATGATTCAGGGTTTCAGTTGATTTCGGTTATAAGTTGGACTTATGTTTATTAATGCTGAGTTGTAAGGATGGTGTCTAGACCAAGCCTAGAAAGATTTTGTGGATTATTTAGGCCAGTGGACTTAGACGACAGTGAACATGGGCCGGACTGTGGAGTTAAGTTTAATTGTGAATTTGATTTGGGTATATGTGTATGTTATGTTAAGATTTGTCATGGGCTTTGGGAGAAAATATATAGAAATAAGAATGAGGGTGTCTAGCAAATATGCATTAATTTTGATCCTCTACATTTCCTTATTCAATTTTGAAGATATACTCCAAATGTTCATATTTTGCTAGCAAGTTAATGAGCTGTAATTGTTATAAAATATTTTCCTTGGTAACTATTATATAGTATCTAGTTAATTATTAGATAAATATCTAGTTTATATTATTATGTTAAATAAACTATATAATATGGCCTCTATCTTCTCTTATTTAGTATTTTATTTATTAGTTAGTTGTATGTATATATATAAGTAGTCATTGTTAGCCATAAATAAAAGTAAAATAGTTAGCTAGTTTATAGCTAATAATAGTTTAGGCTAACAAGTGTTTTTCTAAAAATGATTTCTTTGGTAAACTTAGTTTAAATTATTTCCACTATTGTTATTTGCATAAAGTTATTACATATATATTTTCTAAAATATTGATTAAGCTAGGTTATGCCTAGAATTACTACTAGAGAAAGTAGTTATCTAGTTAGCCAATGATCTTTATTTTTAAAACTCTAATCATATTGTACCAAACCAGGTGATCATCCATGCAGTACTACTCCTGTGCTTCCAAGGCAAGGCAAGTACATCGACTCGATCTTGTACTTTGTATTTCTGTCTTACATTCATGTGCCATGTTCTCATATTGGATACGTGATACACACGATTGCATCGTCCTTGTTCGTCATTGCATTATGAGTCATTGTTATTGCGGGGATTGGGGAAAATATTAACTTTTGTGTGACCACACCCAACATAGTATTGTGGATAGCCTAATCGTACACCTCACGTACGATTAAGCCGTACCTTGTAGAATTGATTGATTGTGGATTGTGGTCTCTAGCCGGTCACACATTAGGTTAATATTTCAAAAGGTCACACTTACATTGATTGTCGGATTCATCGTATTGTTCATTGATAGTCGTATTCATTGTCTTTGCAAATTGATTGTCGTGTCCATTGTCTTCAGTTTTGCTTTCCACTTTTGGTACCATAGTTTCATTTTCAGTTATCATATTCTGGTTTCACCTTGTACTCTGTAGTTCAGATTATATTATATATTGTTCTTGTCGGGATTGTACTTTGCTATTTGTTGGCCCATTCCACGGTCACACCCGATTTCGATAATCAACATATACTTTAGTCAATACACAAAATATAGAAAATGCTGCTAACTATTTCAGGATGCATGAAATCATATTCAACGGACGATGTACTGCATAAATCAAAGCGTCAAAGTCATCAAAATCTTCTGAAGACTCTTTTCTACTTTTATTCTGTATTTTACATTTTATTGAGTCTAGGAATTACTTTGTGAAATCAATTATGGTAATACTGGCTTAGGGTTAAAAATTGTCCTCCTTTCTAGAATCCTATTTTTACCCTTTCGTATTTTCAGTTACAAATATTTCAAAATCATATTTCGAAAATATTCTTTTCAAATGATTTTACAAATAACCAAAAACCAGTTTGAAAACTGTTTTTACAAAAGAATTTCAAAATATCTCCTGACAGAACTCCCAGCCGAGTTCGGCCCGAGTTCGGTCAGTTTGTATTCAAACTTCAGTTGCCTCCAAATCTGCGAGCAACTTCTATTTTGCGAGATATTTGCACTCGAACTCTGCCCGAGTTCTGTCCGAGTTCGGTTGATGAAAACACCTATAAATAGAGAAGAACTTTTCACTTCAAATCATCAATTCTTCTTCATCTTCTCTTCTCTACTATTCAAGTGTTTTCTAAACGATCTAAGATTTTCAAATCTCACCTACACATCTCTTAGCCAAAAGCCAGTACTATCAGAGTTGATTTAGAGTCTTTTGGTTACTCAAGAGTTGTAAGAGGTCGTTCAAGTTTCAACAACTTTTCTGTTGTGGAGCCGGTCGTGCGCTCGCCTCCAAGCACGGTGTTGTGAAGCCGGTCGTGCGCTTGTCACCAAGCACGGTGTTGTAAGAGATTGTAAGCTCTCAGTTAAAGCTTGTGCCATAGTGGATTAACATCGAGCAAGAGTACTCGAGACTGGATTAGTCCTCTCAGAGGGATACCAGTATACATCGATGTGTCACTGAGTTTGATTCTCCTATCTTTATTTACTGTCTCTTACATATCTGCCATAGTTTAATTTTTTAATTGGTGATTATTTTTCGCTGCACACACGCACTCTATTCCCCCCGTCTAGAGGTGCTCAACGATCCTACAATTGGTATCAGAGCAGGTTATATTCTTATATAATATACCCTAGAGAGTATATATATGGCAGCCGTGAAATCTATATTCAACGGTGAAGGGCAATCCACAAATAGACCTCCCCTATTTGATGGAACAAATTACACTTACTGGAAAACACGTATGACTTTCTTTCTTAAGTCTCTAGATTTTGATCTTTGGTCAATAGTCATTGATGGGTATAAGAAACCACCACCTACAGTGGTTGAAGGTATTCTTATGGAAAAGCCGCATGACAAGTACACCGATGCTGAAAAAGCAAAGGCTAGTCTTGATGCTCGAGCCATCAATGCACTATTCTGTGCAATTGACAAAACCGAGTTCAACAGAGTTTCAACCTGCAAGACGTCTCACGAAATTTGGAAACTTCTTGAGGTAACCCATGAAGGGACTTCCCAAGTGAAAGAATCCAAAATTAGTAGACTGACTCAGGAATATGAATCTTTTAAGATGAAATCCGGCGAGTCAATTACACAGATGTTTACTCGTTTCCTTGATATAACTAATCCTCTGCAATCTCTTGGTAAAGATTACAGCAATCACGAGAAGATTAGAAAGGTGCTGCGGGCTCTAACAAAGAATTGGAATCCAAAGGCTACAGCAATTATTGAAGGAAACGACCTCACCACAATATCGTTGGAAACTTTGATGGGCAAGCTCATGACCCATGAACTCGACTTACAAGATTTTGAAGAAGCAACACCAAAGGAGAAAATTATTGCCTTCAAAGCTCATGCAAGAAAGCCGACATACAATGATTCCGATGAAGAATCCTCAAGTGGTGATGAACAAGCCCTACTTGTGAAGAACTTCAGAAAGTACCTAAAGTTTACAAGCAGAAAGAAGAAAGACGTCCAAGAAAGCAATGAAGATAAAACCATATGCTTTGGATGTAAGAAGTCAGGGCACATGAAGAAGGACTGTCCAGCTACCAAGAAGAGCAGTCCATATGACAGATCAAGATCAAGCAGAAAAGCTACAACTGGTCGAAAGTATGCCAACACAAGTATCTGGCATGAAAGCGACGCCAGTGATTCTGAAGAAGAGGATAGACCCTGCGAAAATGCAAATGTCTGTCTTATGGCATTTGATAAGGTATCTTCAAACCCTCTATATGATGAATTTACTTTCGATGAGTTAGAAAATGCCTTTAGCGATTTACTTGAAGAACACAAAAATGTGCTTGACAAGTATAAGCAATCTCGAAAAGAGATTAAGGCATACACAACCGAGTTAGCTAGACTGTCCAATCTTATTCAAGATATTAAAGAGACGTCTACTACCGGTAACACGGAAGAGATAGCCAAACTCAAGGTAGACTATCATGAGGCTATCCTCACTATTCAAAAGAAAGAAAGAGATTATGGTAAGATGCAAAAACTGTATGACACAGAGAAGAGGATGCACTTAGTAACAGAACAGAGACTCTCAGTTATGACTGCTAAATATGAAGAGTCTATTGCGATTTCTAAAAAGTTAGAAATCAAGTTAGGCAAACAGGAAATGCCTGTGACACAGCCTAATTTTAGTCCTAATGCAAAGCATACACCTAAGAGGACTAAAAACAAGAAAGCACAGAAGAAACACGAGTATCATCATGCTTTCACTTATAGGTTCTCCAAGAAACCAAACAAGCATGTGAACACAGTTTCAACCACATCTGGTTCTAAACTGACTTGCACTTATTGTGGTACACACGGACACATATCACAGTATTGTCTTGCAAGAAAGCTTGTTGATAACCATACTTTAGTCTGGAGACCTAAAGCTAATCAGCATGGACCCTTCAGAAAATGGGTACCAAAGGATTCATCTACTTGTTTTATAGGTGGACCCTCAACCCTCTCATGCTAGAAGCAAATGGATCCTCGATAGCGGATGTTCGCGACACATGACTGGTGATGCATCTTTATTCGCTACGCTATCGATGAAGAAAGAAGGATACGTCTCCTTCGAAAATAACTTGAGAGGTGATATTATAGGTAATGGTACTGTAGGTATTTCTCCTTATCCAATAATAAAGGATGTTTGTCTAGTAACTGAATTGAAACATAACCTATTGAGCATAAGTCATTTGGCAGATAATGGTTATGGTATCAATTTTGTGAAAGATAAATGTACCATATATGATATGTCATCTGGTGATCCCGTACATAAAGGGATTAGAGAAGACAATATTTATGTTTTCTTTTTGGAGAATACTAATAATGCAGGAAGGTGCCTAGTAGCCAATCAAGATGAAAGCTGGCTATGGCACATGAGACTAGGACATGCAAACATGGATACTATCTCACGTCTGAACACAAAGAAGTTGGTAAAAGGACTCCCAAAAATTCCATTTAAGAGAGACATGGTATGTGCTGACTGTGAAAAGAACAAAGCACATAGATCTTCTTTTAAATCCATCAACGCTGTAAGTACTTCGAGACCTTTGCAGTTGATTCATATGGATTTATTTGGTCCAAGTAGAGTCGCTAGTCTTGGCGGTAAACTCTATGCTTTTGTCATTGTTGATGATTTCTCTCGTTTTACATGGGTTTACTTTTTATCAAACAAAAGTGATGCTATTTTTGAATTTCAGATATTTTGTAAAAAGGTACAAAACGAAAAAGGCTTCATGATTACTCGTATCTGAAGTGATCATGGTGGCGAATTCGAAAATTCTGATTTCAAAAAGTTTTGTGATAATAGTGGATATTACTACGAATTTTCTTATCCTAGAACTCCCCAACAGAATGGTGTTGTGGAGCGGAAGAACCGTACTCTAAGCGAAATGGCTAGAGTCATGCTTAATCAGCATAATCTTCCGAAATATTTTTGGGCAGAAGCTGTTAGTACAGCCTGTCATATTTTAAACAGGGTGTTAATTCGACCTATCTCGAAGAAAATACCATATGAGCTTTGGTTTGGAAGAATTCCAAACATTTCTTATTTTAAAGTTTTTGGTTGTCGCTGTTTCATCCTGAACACCAAGGATAACTTGGGTAAGTTCGACTCCAAAGCAGATGACAGGATATTTCTCGGATATGCTGCTAAGAGTAAGGGATATAGATTTTTTAATAAAAGATCTTTGATTATTGAAGAAAGTATTAATGTTACCTTTGATGAGTTGAATAGTCATAGATCTAGCGACAGTGATGATGAAGATGCACCTACAAAGACAAAGAAGAGTTCTGAGAAAGATCCTACCCAAGAGGCAAGAACTGATAGAAGTTCTGAAGATGCAGGAACTGAGAAGAGCCTTGTGAAAGGTATGACCCAAAGATTCGAATCATTGAGATTCAAACCAGATCATCCAGAAACTCTCATAATAGGTGATGTATCCAAAGGTGTAAGTACTCGTTCATCTCTTAGAGATTCTGAAGTAGCAGCTAATGTAGCATTTATTTCACAAATAGAACCTAAGAATGTTGATGAGGCTTTTTCTGATGAATTTTGGATTTCTGCCATGCAAGAGGAACTTAATCAATTTGAGAGAAACCAAGTTTGGGAACTCGTTCCTAAACCTATTGGTCAATCGATAATTGATACCAAATGGGTGTTCCGAAATAAACTTAGTGAAGATGGACAAGTTCTACGCAACAAAGCACGTCTAGTTGCACAAGGTTATAATCAAGAAGAAGGAATTGATTATGATGAGACCTATGCTCCTGTTGCTAGACTAGAAGCCATCCGCATGTTTTGCGCTTTTGCTTGTTTTAATGATTTCAAACTTTTTCAAATGGACGTGAAAAGCGCATTTTTAAATGGTTATTTGAAAGAAGAGGTTTTTGTGAAACAACCCCCTGGTTTTGAAGATTTTCAAAAACATGATCATGTTTTCAAGCTTAAGAAAGCACTTTATGGACTCAAACAAGCACCTCGTGCTTGGTATGAACGCCTAAGCGCCTTCTTACTTGATAATGGATTTTCAAAAGGCAAGATTGATACTACTCTGTTTATTAAATCCATGAATAATGATATACTTCTAGTGTAAATTTATGTAGATGACATTATCTTTGGTTCTACTAATGAACAACTCTGTCAAGAATTTGCTAAGTGTATGCAGAGTGAATTTGAGATGAACATGATGGGAGAGCTGAACTTCTTCCTAGGATTGCAAATCAAACAACACTCGAACGGAACATTCATCAACCAAGCCAAGTACACGAAGGACATACTGAAGAAGTATGACTTCGAAAATGTAAAGCCAATTGGGACTCCTATGGCTACATCTACAAAGCTTGATGCTGATGAAAGTGGCAAACCTGTTGATCAGCGTAAGTATCGAGGTATGATTGGTAGTTTATTATATTTAACTGCTAGTCGCCCTGATATTATGTTTAGTGTTTGCATATGTGCACGATATCAGGCAAACCCTAAGGAATCACATCTTAGTGCCGTTAAGCGTATCTTCCGATACCTTAAAGGAACTTCTACAGTTGGCTTATGGTATCCCAAAACCAAATCCTTTGACCTTATAGGTTACTCGGATGCGGATTTTGCTGGATGCAAAGTGGACCGTAAAAGTACCAGTGGCACATGTCATTTCTTAGGAAAGGCCTTAGTCTCTTGGTTTAGCAAGAAACAAAATTCAGTAGCATTATCAACAACTGAGGCTGAGTATATCGCCGCAGGACGTTGTTGTGCTCAAATTTTATGGATGAAGCAAACCTTAGAGGACTACAATCTGTACTATACAAATGTTCCTATTTATTGTGATAACACTAGTGCAATTAATTTGACTAAGAACCCTATCTGTCATTCACGCACAAAGCACATAGAAGTTAGACATCATTTTTTACGTGATCATCAACAACACGGGGATATTTGCTTAGAATTTATTGATACTGAACATCAACTAGCTGATATTTTCACTAAACCATTGGCTGAAGACCGTTTTAACAACTTGAGGCGTGAGCTCGGCATTCTTGAATTCTCGGTTTCTTAAAACATATGGTAATTAAAACTGCATTTATAACTTGACAATTTATTATTTAATGAAAATTATTTTTGGGGACAAACTTACAAAGGGTATGTCTGTCACCACGGCTACGGTCGAAGCGAAGCGGTACTTAAGAGTTCCCCTGTGAACTACCGTTAGCTGGGACAACCCCTATAGTTAACCCGAAAATAATAGCAGTTACTTAATAAACCAGTCAAATGTTACTTTTTACAGTCTTTATTTACCTGACTGCTTTGACTGTCTCGGGAATGCAAGTGGCCGAACTCGGCCCGAACTCTGACCGAGTTCGGACCGAATTCGGACCGAGTTCGGTCGGCGCTGTGATGGTTCCAGAACCGAACAGCCGGCCCTAGCACCTATTTAATTCATCCTTTCTTCCACTTTTTCTCCACACCAAAACGTGGAATACTTCCATCTCCTACTAGAAATCCTTCCTCCTCCTTCTTTGCAAGGAATCGACAAGTTCAAGTGGGCAATCTTCTTCCTCATGGCTCCGAAACGTCAACGAGGAAATTCTTCTCAAGGTGCTTCCTCCTCATCTGACTACACTCCGGCAAGTCTCTTCAGTCCAGCCAAACCTAGAGATCCCGAGGAATATGATAGCACTTTGTTTCCCGACAAAGACTTCTCCGATCTCTGGTTTGATTCTTTCTCTCTTCGTCGTATTTGTGCTGGAGCCTTCGTCAATTTTACAACTTTCTTTGAATATGCTCCTGTTTTTTATCAACTTGGATTCCGTGACTTTTTCGAGGTCCAAGATAGCATTTACGACAATGCAGTCCGTATGTTTTACTGCAATTTGCAAGTAAAACAAAACGGAAATTTCTATTCCTGTATTGCTGGACAGGAATTAGAATTTAGCGCCACCGATATCAGTGAATATTTTCACATTCCTGATCTTGGTGATGCACTTGTTGACATCCACCATGTTCAATTCCCTGTCGATGTCACTTTAGCTTCCTTTAGGGAATTGATTTGTCACCCTACTCCTCCTCCCCGGAGAATCTTTTCTAGACATCTAAACCAAACTTTTTACGAGCTTCATCGTATGATTTTCTCGGCCCTTCTTCCGAAGAAAGGCTCTACCGATGAAGTTACATTTTTGGAACTTTCTGCTCTTTATCACATTCATTTTGGAATTCCTTTCTCCGTTCCAAAAACCATAATGTCTTGGATGCTCAGCTGCAAGAATGCAGGTAGGAACTTAGTCTTTCCTATGCACCTTGCTAGTATATTTCGACGTTTTGAGATTGATCTTGAAACGTGTGCCATTTCTTCTCCACCTGTTGAGTTGACCCGCTCTCGTCGGTTTCCTCAACCTCCTGGTGCTGCTCCTGCTGTCCCAGCTGCTGATGATGAGGCCCCTCCAGCTGATGCTCATCCTGCTCCGGCCCCTGCCCCAGGACTTGATCAGGCATTCTACCAGCGGTCTGATGATTTCGTTGCCGTTTCCACGCAACGTTATCAGGACTCCGAGTTCTGGCATATTTCTCAGGCCCAGGTGCTGAGAAACAGTATTGCCGATCTCCACTACAGCCTGGTTCAGGATCCAGTCCGTCCACTCACTATCCTTCCACACCCGGCTTTCCCTGGTCCTCGTTTTACTGATGAGGTCACTTTTCAGTATTTTGACCCGACCACTGCCTATTTCCCTCATGATCCTCCCGGTGCGGACGACCCAGCGTTGTGATATGGATTCAGCCATGGGATAGTGGATTTAGTTTTCATTAGTTGATGCAGTTTATGTAGTAGTTTTATTTTTATTTCATGTCTAAACTGTTTCAGTTAGACTTTATCAGTTGTACTTTTTGGATTATTAGTGGAACCTCTATGATATTTCAGTTTATTATAGTTCATTTTATTCCAGTTGTCTATGCTGTGATTACTTCTTTTTACTTCACTTTGTCATGTCTATTCTATTGTTGGCTTCATGATTTACGGGGGAGCCTATTCATTTTACTACTTGACAAAGGGGGAGAAAAAGAGTATACCAAACGCATATCCAAAACAAAAACAATTCAATTTTTCAGGTATTTTTGTTATTTTGTTCTATTTGATATAAATATATTTTGGTATAGACTCAAGTTTGCCAATTATCAAAATGTGGGAGATTGTTGGCCCATTCCACGGTCACACCCGATTTCGATAATCAACATATACTTTAGTCAATACACAAAATATAGAAAATGCTGCTAACTATTTCAGGATGCATGAAATCATATTCAACGGACGATGTACTGCATAAATTAAAGCGTCAAAGTCATCAAAATCTTCTGAAGACTCTTTTCTACTTTTATTCTGTATTTTACATTTTATTAAGTCTAGGAATTACTTTGTAAAATCAATTATGGTAATACTGGCTTAGGGTTAAAAATTGTCCTCCTTTCTAGAATCCTATTTTTACCCTTTCGTATTTTCAGTTACAAATATTTCAAAATCATATTTCGAAAATATTCTTTTCAAATGATTTTACAAATAACCAAAAACCAGTTTGAAAACTGTTTTTACAAAAGAATTTCAAAATATCTCCTGACAGAACTCCCAGCCGAGTTCGGCCCGAGTTCGGTCCGAACTCTGACCGAGTTCGGTCAGTTTGTATTCAAACTTCAGTTGCCTCCAAATCTGCGAGCAACGTCTATTTTGCGAGATATTTGCACCCGAACTCTGCCCGAGTTCTGCCCGAGTTCGGTTGGTGAAAACACCTATAAATAGAGAAGAACTTTTCACTTCAAATCATCAATTCTTCTTCATCTTCTCTTCTCTACTATTCAAGTGTTTTCTAAACGATCTAAGATTTTCAAATCTCACCTACACATCTCTTAGCCAAAAGCCAGTACTATCAGAGTTGATTTAGAGTCTTTTGGTTACTCAAGAGTTGTAAGAGGTCGTTCAAGTTTCAACAACTTTTCTGTTGTGGAGCCGGTCGTGCGCTCGCCTCCAAGCACGGTGTTGTGAAGCCGGTCGTGCGCTTGTCACCAAGCACGGTATTGTAAGAGATTGCAAGCTCTCAGTTAAAGCTTGTGCCATAGTGGATTAACATCGAGCAAGAGTACTCGAGACTGGATTAGTCCTCTCAGAGGGATACCAGTATACATCGCTGTGTCACTGAGTTTGATTCTCCTATCTTTATTTACTGTCTCTTACATATCTGCCATAGTTTAATTTTTTAATTGGTGATTATTTTCCGCTGCACACACGCACTCTATTCCCTCCCCCCCTTCTAGAGGTGCTCAACGATCCTACACTATTTTCCTGACAGGATATGTTGCAGCGTGCTTGAGGCCACATGGAGCACGGTGATATCATTGAATATTGCAGGATTTATTTTATTTATTTTTTTGGAGATTGTATTTTATGATTTCATCATTGTATATTTTATTTTACCAGATTTATCTTCGGATAACATTGTATAATTTGATTGATGGATATTGGTGATCATTCTGGGAACGATTATAGATTCTGTGATTGTTTACATTACATTGTGACTTGGAGTTTTCTTTAGCTTTGAACAACTTACTTCGTCGTATTTATCGACGAAGGCTGGGCATGTCTGACTCGTGTCCGATTATTCGGGAGCGGGTCGTGACATATTTTTAGTGGTGGCCCATACAGGTCTATCCTAATGACACTTAGGCAATAAAGTGTTATTGGGGGACCATCGGAGCTAAAAAAAACTCATCACAGCATAGGATCCGTGGAAAATGGTTATGGTTATTGTTATTTAAATTTGATTTACTTATAATTTTCTAGGTTGGTTTATGAATTTCTAGGACATAGCAATCAACGGTTTATTTTCTATTACAGGATGGTCGCCACGAAGAACGCTGGGACTAGCGAGAAGCCTGCACCCGATGCACAGGAGCAGCTTCCACCGCCTCTGCCTCCGTCTCAGCCGCTTCCTCCGACGATGACATTCGATGATACTCAGATGATAGCTATGTTCCAGCAGTTCATGGAGGCGCAGAACCACCAAGCCACGCAGTTTCGGGCGACGATCATGGACGTGCTCCGAGTCAGGGAGCCAGCTCCGCCGACACCAGCAGCACCAGCAGCGCCGAGACCAGGGACCGCCAGAGATTATCAGAACCTCTGTCCGATGGATTTTTGGGGCCATGAGGGGATAGTCTACGCAGATGAGTGGCTAGAAAATGTCGAACGAACGTTGAAGATGGCGAGGATTCCTGTAAACCCTTTGACCAAATTTTTTCTCAATTATTAAAAACTTGTGCCATTCATGATTTTTGATTCAATGCTTATGTTTAATTACTTAAAATATCAAGGAGAGTGAAATTGGTAAAAGCACTAAGTAGCAGGGACTGGAATGAATAAAATTGAGATTCAAATCTCAACTGCCATTCAAACCTATACTCTCAAACCGAGCCCTAATTTTAAAACTTCCAGTTTGATTGTCGAGATCACTCCATATCAGAATTTAATTCAAATTTCCTCTATCAAATCCCTCCCAATTTGAATCAATCCAAGCATTACTTATATATATGCAAGTGAGGGCAGCAAATCTCGATTAACCCTAAAAAAAATCCTCGAACCCTTCCGTCGACAGAGGAGCAGTCGATCAAGGAGCAGTCGAAGCACAAACAGGTAAGTGCTTCCCTTAGAACTTTACGATTCCTGTTATCAATAATAATTGAGAGTAACCTAGGGGTGTTTGATCGAATTCCTGAGAAAAACCCATATGAAGTGACTTATAGTTTTTAGATGGGGCTTTCGAAAGGGAAACAAACCTATTTACAATCAAGGTATGATATCGTAAGCATTCCCAAAACTGAAGAGCAGATGCATAGTCATGAGTTGGAAGAGTCAAGCACTCGGGTTATAAGAAAGGGTTGGACGCATATCAAAGTTGAAGCTGTAGGTCCTAAAAAATCAAGTTGTACACATCAACAAAGTCAGAAAATCAAGAAATACAACATTCAGATGAAGTGCGCAGACATCAGATTGCGCATCCTTCAGATTGCGCACGATAGATTGTGCACACTTCCAAGTGCGCAGGCTGACGTGGCAAATTACCATCATTACCTGACATAAATCAAATCTTTTGATAGCTGACAGCACGGAGAACGAGGCGACCGTTCGTTTAATCGTGCAGCACGGCGCTCGAGGACAGCTGGCAGCGCAATCCATGTTGGCGCAATCCATTCCTGCGCAGTCTAAGTCTGTGCAATTCAAAACCAGTGTAATTCAATGTGCGCGTTCTGTCAACACAAATGACAAAATACACGTGGCATTCAAGCCATCAATTGCTCATTTCGTGGCAACTGTCTATGCACGATCATGCGCAATTCAATCAAAAGTTGCCATGTGTCCAAGACAAGTGGCCCACGATCCAACAACTGCCTGCGCAATCCACTGTTGCACAATCCAATTGCTGCACAAATCATCCTGCGCAGTCCAGAATAACTAAAAGTTAGTTATTTCTCAGAACTCTATAAATAGAGTTTCAAGTCTCCTTTCAAGGGGATCAATAATCAGAAATCAGAGATTAGATTATCAGACTTCAAAGTTCAGAGAGTTCAGGAGTTCTTGCCCAAGTGCTGCTGCATTCTTCCGAGACTTTTGCCTTCAATCTCCGAGGCTTTTTGCCTTCAGTTCCAGAGTTGTTTTCAACTTCAGAGGCTTCGTCTTCAAAGTTCACATCGTCCAAGGGATAAAGCAATCGTCATCTAGATTGGATTCCTAAAGTTGTACCATTCCCAGAATTCAAATTGTAATCTTTTTACAAAGTTTGTATCAATAAAGTTCTTCAACTTTTGTTTTTGCAAACAAAATGGTGACTCTGCTGGGGACGACTTTCTCCTCCGATGAGGAAGTGACAACTCAATGTGACGTAGCGTCTATCGGAAAGACGCAGAAGATACTAGTTGTGAAGATCAACCAGACAGCTTACGAGTCTATGATCAACTCCAAGACCACTCCTCGCACTGCAATCACTGCTGCCACAAGCAAAGTGTGTCCTGTATGGGTCCCAAAGACTGCTGCGCATTCTGTTAATGCTGCCAGCAAGACTTCTGCGCAATCTGCCAGCAAGATTGCTGCGCAGTCCAAAGCTTCTGTCATCAAGCCTACTGCACAATCTGTCTCTGCTTCTGCTGCACAATCTGCTATTGCCAGTATAAATAGTACTTCATATGCTGCCTTGGCTAAATGCAAGACCCCTATGCCCTTGGCACAATTGGGTGCCAATATGTCTGTGCAAACTAAAGCTCCAACATCCAGAGTCCACCCTAAACACTCTGTAGCAAGAACTCCTGATGCGCAAACCACAGTTTCTGTGACTAAAACCAGTGTGCCATCCTTTCATGCGCAAACTGATTCTGCACAATCCAAGAATGATAGCCTTTTGGCTAAACTCTCTTCTTCTCATAACAAGGGAAAAGGCTCTGCTCCTCTTCCCAAACACACTGTTGTTCCTGTACAATCTACCGGGGGTAGTCCTTTGGCTATTCCTCTTACTCTTCAAAACAAAAGAAAAGGCCCGTTGGTCTTTTCTCAAACTTTCTTGTCCCATGACTTGGAAGACAATAGAGGGAAACGCTCTTTAGCTAACCCTTCTCTTCAAAACAAAGGAAAAGGCCCTTTGGTCTTTTCTCAATCTTCTTCAGTTTTTACCGAAGAAGATCAATCTGAACGTGCTTTGGCACCAATCAGTACTAGAACTCTTTCAAGCAAGGATGTTTCTTTCCTTTATGACAAGAGGACTTGTACTGACCAAAGAGGTATTCTGCCTACCCCGGTAGCAGAATTCCAAGATCTCCCAACTCTTAAGATTTCCCGTTCCAGGCAGGGAAAACTGCTGGTGTCTCAGACAGAAACCCTTGGGGGTGAATTTGCTGATCTTAGAATTTATCTCAACAGACCCACTTCGGTGAAACGCAAACAGCCAATGCCGAAAACCAAACATCATCAAAAACAAACTTCCAGGGCCAAAGATCCTGACACTTATGCCAATAAAGTGAGCACTTCCTTGTATACTCAAGGGACTAAACATTTAAAAAATCAGAATTATGTTCCGAACATTATCAAAGAACAGATCCCTCAGAGTTTTTCTCGTCATACTGTTGTTTCCGATCTCCGTGAACATCTCAGACAAAAACGAGACAATATTTCAACTCCTTCAGTTCAACCATCTGATCATCATTGCAACCACAAAGTCATCATCCAATGTTGTTGTCAAACAACAAAACGATCTGTCTTCGATCGTCTGACTTTTACTAAATCTGAACCTATGTCAGAAGAAGATGAAATCTTGTATGCTTCTATCAACATGACTTCCCGAGACACCGGGGGTAGACGGTGCTCTAAGCATGGCAAACCTCGTAAACCAAGTCAACGGTATTTAGAATTACTCTAAGAATCTTCTGAGGGAGTGTTTCGACATACCCGTTCTCGAAGCCGAGACACAATCGGTCAAAGGAATCTTCTTCAAGATCCTTCGGGTTATCTTCCTGCTTCTTATTCAGGAGACGGTTCTTTCTCCGACTATGATGGATACAGCGAAAGCTCTGAACAGACAGTGTCTTCCACTGTACCAAGAGAAGTGACAGCTTATGTTGTCACTGATGATCCGGATGCTTGAACATCTACAAATCAAGAACAGCGAATCACTGCACTTGAAGACAAGCTAAAAACTATGGCTGAAATGGTTGCTAGTATGCATTCTATCATTGTGGCATAACATGCTACACCACCGACTGTACCTATTGCTAATCCAGAGATTATAACATCTTCAGTACCTGCCAATACTGGGCTGGGGGTAGTGTCTCCTCAAATGCCTCATGTGCAAGTACAAGTTCAAACTACACCTAGTCAGTCAGGAGCTGGGGGTAGTGCTTACAATGTTGTTCCTCCTTCTACCACTCTAACTCAACCTGCTCTTTCTTTGTCATCCGAAGATGCCAATGAAGCTGTCAAACTCTTGCGAACCCAGTTCGAAGCCTTTAAAGAGAAAGACAACTTGCAAAGATTGGGGATCAAGCAACCTTATCCAGTTGAGTGGAAAGAGGTCTCGTTCCCACCAAAGTACAAAATCCCAACAATCTCTTTGTTTGATGGCAGTACTTCTCCTAGTCAGTTCATCAATCATTTTGAGGTAATGACCGTTCAACTTCAGCCAAATGACGCTCTTCTTACCAGAGTGTTCGTCGGTTGTTTAGCCGGTGTAGCATATGACTGGTACAGAAGTTTGCCCGATGGTTGTATCACTTCCTTCTCAGGTCTTAAGCAAATTTTCTTGGAACGGTTCTATAAAGGTTTCAACGATATGACTATGTCGGCTCTCAACAAAATCAAACAGAAATACAATGAATCTGCTGAGAGTTTCATCGAACGATTCCGCCGTGAAGCCTTGAAGATGCCTCCCGGGACTCCAGCTGCTGTCACTATTGATACTTGTAAGGCAAATCTTTTGCCTATCATCAGTATATGGACAGGATCTACCCAGTTCCAAGATTGGCCCTCATTTATTGTCAACGCCAAAGCTGCGGAAGTAAGTGCCGAGAAGTTCAAACAATTAGGGGTACAAATGTCTAACCCTGATCGGGATGAACATCAGACATCAGGTAGTGGCAACCGCCAGAACAACCGCAAAGCAAAAGAGACTTTGAACATCAATCTGAACAAGAATAAAGAGTCTCTAGCTGTCAATGTAGCTCCGCCTACTTCCACTCCGACTCCTTCTGCACCACCACCGAGGGAACCTCGTCCGAAAGTAGAATATTCCTTTGACGAGAATGATACTGCAAGCATCTTTGAATGTTTACTCAAAAGCAACAAGATTCAGCTCCCAGATCGAAAGAAACCTGATGAAGTCGGTAAGACAGATCATCCTAAATATTGTGTTTACCACAGGTTCATTGGACATCCTACTCGAGCATGCTACGTGCTCAAGGGCAAAATTCAAGAGCTTGTTAATGCTGGTGTCGTCACTCTGCAGCAAGATGAGAAGACTGTTACTGCGAACATGGTTTCGGTCCAATTCGGTGACTTTTCTCCACAGATGGTACAGTACGGTGTCATTCCTATTCCCAAAGCTACTCTTGAGATTGAGAATCTTCCGCCTCCACCAAATGAAGGTCTTGTCCTATTGTCTCTTGACAACGGCGAAGTTATCTGGGTCCATCCAGATCTTGTTTCTGAATTCGAAGTCTCTTCTTCTAAAAAGAAAGACCGCTCCAAAAGCAAGATAAAGACCTGCAATATGGTGTCTTTTGAACCCATCGTTGATGAAAAAATTCTGCTAGGCACCAGATCAGGGAAAGCTTACTTGAAAGAGTATCCTGATGCTCAAGAAGATCCTACCTCTTCTTTTGAACCTGCTCCAGCATAACCTGCTTCCACGGAAGAGATCCCTTCCATATCCTCACCAGTTGTAGTACCTATTCCTCCCAAGCCAGTGGTTGCCGATAAAGGTAAACAACAAGTCCGTTTTGACAAGCCCCTGAAGAAATCATCTCCTACAAGACTTGAAAAGCCATACAACTTTGATATATTGGCTCAACTAGCCAATACACCAGCTAGATTATCAATCTTTGAGCTCTTGCGCCTTTCTAAGGAGACTCGAGAAACTCTAAGTGAAGCCCTGATGCAGGCTGAAACTTGCCTAACTCTTCTCAAGAAACTGGAAGCAGAGCCAGTTTCTTGCCGCCATTGTCATAGCGTATTAGAGTTGATTCCAAATATCATTTTCACTCAGGATGATATGCTGCTGGAGGATAATAGACATGATCGTCCTCTTTATTATACAGGGTATGTCGATTCGATGAAAGTCGATCGTATCCTGATAGATCCAGGGTCTGCACTCAGTATCATGCCAAAGACAATGTTAGATGCATTAAAGATACCAGTGCATAGTCTTTCAAGCACAATCACCACTATCTTGGGATTCAACCAAGGAAGGAGTGAACCTTTGGGTAAGATTCGCCTAAAACTTCAAATAGACAATCTTCGCACAAAGGTGACCTTCTATATTATCGACAATCATGGTTGTTCTTACAACGCTCTCCTGGGAAGACCCTTTCTCCATGAACATAACATTATTCCATCAACTCTTCGTCAATGCTTTAAATATGTTGATGACAAAGGACAAGTCCACAAAGAAGTTGCAGACCTTTATCCTTTCAAGGGTGTCGAAGCATACTGCAATGACGCTCGTATGTATAAGGAAGAATTTATGAAAGTGGTATTGGCCACGGATACTGAAGAAGACCAAGAAGCAGTGCCCAATGACACTCTCATTATACCTGTTAAAGGGCATGTTTCCCACCCTCAGTCTTCTAAACCACTGGCTATTCATTTGCCAGTCCAGCGGCAGTCTACTGATGGCGATCAGGATAAAAGGGAGCTCACCTCTTCTGAGCCACTTGTTATTGACTTACGTTGTAACAAGGACAAAAAGCATCTCACTTCTTCTGAGCCACTTGTTGTTGATTTAACTCATAACAAGGAAAAAAGGGAGCTCACCTCTTCTGAGCCACTTGTTATTGACCTTCGTCGTAACAAGCCTCTTCCATGCTCTTCTTCTTCCCCTCTTGTAATCAATCTGACCAAGCCTGTTAAGGCTAAAGATCCTGCTGTAAATATAGATGTACATATCAATGAAAAAGCATCTACTTTCCAGTATACTAATGTTATTTATCATACTAAATGCTATTTGGATATGTTAGATAGCTTCAAATTATTTATAATGGGAGTTGTGTAATCTCTTCAAACAGAAGTTTCATGTGAACACCCAAAAGATTCATATCGTATTGTTTCTGCTCGCAAGAAAGGTGAACGTCCAATACTTTTTAGTAAAAGACCGGAACAAAAATTCAGCTATACGGATGATAGCAAAGTTAACGATACGGGACATCTTCAATTCCGTCGTTACAGTCGACAATCAAAAGACATCGTCCGAAAGATGGGTTACGACTTCAAAAGCGGCCTCAATTATGGTAAGGGCAGAAGGACTCCTCTCCGTACTGCTGTTCCACAAGAAAAGTCAGAAATGTATTACAGCAGGACCAAAAGAGGTCTTGGATATGCTTCTCCTCCGATGTTATCCCCAGCAGGTTCTGAATCTGATAGTGAGGAGCGTTCTAACTCTTCTGATTCCAGGTCATGGGATTCTGATACCAGCGTTGGTGAAGTCCATCGTGTAATTGTATCTTCTAATATGGTATCTGTTGAACTTCCGGAAGGATATGATGAGGACGTTGAAGAAAATACTGAAACAGATCCTTGGGCTCAACAAATAGATAATCAGTGGGTACTCCGATTTGAACAAAGAGAACCTCCTACTGAAGATCAACTAGTTCAAGTTGATGTAGGGGAAAGCGAGTCACCTCGTCCAATCTTTATTAGCAAGAATCTTCCAGAAGCAGATAAGCAGGAGTTGATTCTTCTCATTAAAGAATATATTGACGTCTTTGCTTGGAGTTACGAAGACATGCCAGATTTAGATCATAAAATTGCTACTCACAAACTGAACATTCTGCCTAAAGCTAAACCAGTCAAACAGCAGCAACGACGATTCAAGCCTGAAATAATAGACGCGATTGATGATGAAGTCAAGAAGATTATCGCTTGTGGCTTTATTCGAGAAGAACAACATCCTGATTGGGTAGCCAACGTTGTTCCAGTCCTGAAGAAAACCGGTAAAGTCCGAATCTGTATCGACTTTCGGGATCTTAATGAAGCATGTCCGAAAGATAAATTTCCTCTCCCTATCACGGACGTCATGATTGACAATACCTATGGGTTCAAGCGAATATCTTTTTATGGATGGATTTTCTGGATATAATCAAATCAAGATGAATCCCGAAGATGAAAAACACACATCTTTCCGTACTCCTCGGGGAGTCTATTGCTACACAGTGATGCCATTTGGTCTCAAGAACGCTGGTGCAACTTACCAACGGGCCATGAGTACCATTTTCAGAGAACATCTTCGTAAAATATTCGAATGTTATGTTGATGATATCGCTGTTAAAAGTCGTCTGAAAGAAGATCATATCCAAGATTTGAGAACAATCTTCAATCTCATGCATCAACATCAGCTCAAGATGAATCCCACCAAGTCATTCTTGGGTGTCTCTAGTGGTAAGTTTCTCGGCTTCGTTATTACCTCTAAGGATATACACATAGATCCCGAGAAGATCAAAGCCATTCAAGAGATGCGTCCTCCACGCAACCTAAAAGAGCTACGAGGATTCCAAGGTCGACTTGCATACATCAGGAGATTTATTTCGAACTTGTCTAGACGTTGTAGACCATTCACTCAACTAATGAAGAAGGGTGTATCTTTTATTTGGACTGAAGAATGTCAACAAGCATTCGACGACATCAAACGATATCTCATGAACCCACCAGTCTTGGTGCCACCAATCTCAGGTATTCCATTCTTAATGTATGTCCGTGCTATGGATCATTCATTGGGTGCTTTACTCGCCTAAAAGAATAAAGAAGGTCATAAACAAGCCATCTACTATCTCAGTCGTACTATGATTGGTGCTGAACACCGTTATAGTCCGGTTGAAAAAGAATGTCTAGTCCTTATGTTTGCTGTTCAAAAGACAAGGCATTACATCATTGGTCAAACCATTCATGTCATATCCCGAGTCAATCCTCTTCGGGTACTAATGAAGAAGCCTAGCACACTCAACTCTCGGCTTGCTACATGGGCCATTCTTCTAGCCCAATACGATATGGTGTATGTTCCTCAAAAGTCTGTCAAAGGTCAAGCACTGGCGGATTTTTTGGCGGCTCATCATGTACCAGAAACATCCAAGCTTTACGATAAAATTCCAGACGAGACGTTGGAAGTCAACATGATCTCTGAAGAATTTCCAACCTGGCATTTATTTTTTGACGGAGCATCCAGAATCGGACCCAATGGTGCTATTGTAGCAGGAGTTGGAGTTGTTCTCGTTTCTCTAGACGGATCAACTATCCAAAGAGCTTACTCTCTAGATGAATCTTGCTCCAATAATGTAGCAGAGTACAATGCTCTACTTATCGGTCTTCAATTAGCCAAACAATTGGACATTGAATATCTTGAAGTTTACGGCGACTCTAAGCTGGTTGTCAACCAGGTTAGAGGAACTTATGAAGTCCGTCATCAAGATCTGGTACCTTACTTTGACGCAGCAATCAACATGGCTATATCATTCAAAGCTTTCTTTATTGAATATGTACGCCGAGCTTGCAATACTGAAGCAGATGCTTTAGCCAATCTTGCAACAGTCTTAGCCGTTCCCATCAGCAGACAACAAGTGGTGGTTATCTCTAATCGAGAATTGTTTTGTGTCGAAAACAATCGTAACATCGAGTTCAGTAATTTTGCTGAAATTAATGTTGTCAATGAAGATTGGAGAACTCCTTTCATCGACTTCGTGGTTCACGATATACTCCTCGAAGATCCTAAGGAGGCTACAAGTATTCGACGATGATCTCTACGGTTCTACTACAATTAAACCACTAAGACTCTCTATCGGCAGACTTATGACGGTCTCCTTCTACGCTATCTAGCTGGTGAGGAAGCAAAACAGGTATTACGTGAAGCTCACGACGGTGTCTGCGGAGCACATCAGCCTGGTCCTAAAATACAGGATCGCATCCGAAGAATGGGTTACTACTGGCCCTCTATGGTATCAGATGCTATTGAATATGCAAGGAAATGTCGAGCCTGTCAAATCCATGCAGATTTTAACCTTCAGAATTTCTACACCCGACAGCCGCTTCCTGGCCTTTCGAAGCTTGGGGCATGGATGTCATAGGTCCAATTAATCCTCCTTCTTCTAGAGGACATCGGTTCATTCTAGCAATAACAGACTACTTCTCTAAGTGGGCTGAAGCTATACCCTTGGCTGAAGTCAAGACCAGTAGTGTCATCAACTTCGTCAAACATCATGTCATTTATCGATTTGGTGTCCCTCGGCGAATCATTCATGACAATGGACCGTAATTCATCAGACAGAAATTCACCAGATTCTGTGATGATCACCGGATTGACAACGTCGTCTCGACTGCCTACAATCCTGCCGCTAATAGATTAGCTGAAGCCTTCAATAAAACTATTATCAAGCTTCTCAAAAAGTTTGTATCCACTAACAAACGGAATTGGAGTGAAAAGCTTGGCGAATGTCTTTGGGCCTACCGAACTACGGTCTGCAACCCCACAGGTTTTACACCTTTCTCCTTGGTATATGGATGTGAAGCTGTTCTTCCTCTGGAACTTCAAATTCCTTCTTTAAGGATTGCCATTGCTAACGAGCTCACTACAGATAATAATGACCTTCTTCGACTTCAAGAATTGGAGGCACTTGACGAGAAAGGGTTAATGGCTCAACAACATATTGAGTTATACCAAGCTCGCATTTCTAAAACTTTCAACCGTAAAGTTAAGGTCAGAACCTTTCAGCAAGGAGAACTTGTTCTAACAGTTAGACGTCCTATGACTATGACTCATATAAGTAAAGACAAATTCGATGCAAAGTGGGAAGGTCCCTACGTTGTAAGCAAAGTTTTCTTAAATAGAGTTTATCAACTCTCATAACTGGATGGACGAATTGCAATGATGCCTATCAATGACAAATTTCTTAAAAAGTACTATGTGTAAATGTAAATACTTATAAATCATCAGACAAGTTCAAGTTCATAAATAAAATTTTATTTCATCATGAATGATAGTACATGATATTAAGGAAGGTCACTATAATCTTTCTCTACATTTGGACGAGGACCACTGTCGTCCTTTTCAAAAATACGGTCGGCAAAAGAGCCGAGAACTTCCTTACTGGAACCTACTAGGAACTTGCAAGCGGCCATCCTCATGGCTTCCTCTTCTTCGGTCCTTCCTGGTTCAAGCAGAAAGTCCAGGATGTCTCGCGGTGGCTTGGGTACAGACGAACCTTTTCCTGCTTCTGCCTCCTTTGATTGAATTGGATCGACAAGACATTCTTCAGAGCCCTTCTCAACCTTTGGGGCGAGATCAGCCTTCTTGGATGCATCTTCAGATGACATTTTTATGTTAGAAAAGAAGAAGTGCTCCTTTCTGCTAAAATTTTGTTCTATTTATAGGCAAATAATGAAGCATCATTCAATCCACACGACGGTTCGTCCGTTCATTATCATCTGACGGTTCGTCCGTTCCTTCATCATTCAATTCACTTGACGGTTCGTCCGTTCATTACATTCACCCGATGGTTCATCCGTTCATTATCACCCGACGGTTCGTCCGTTCATTATTATCCGACGGTTCGTCCATTCTGACGGTTTACCCGTTCATTCATCACCACTTGACGGTTCATCCGTTCGTTATTTTCCATTTTGACGGTTTATTCGTTCATTTCATCATTTGACGGTTTTCCTGTTCATCTCACATCCACATTAGCAACTTATCGTTTCGATTAAGTTGTCAATTGAGATAATGATATTCGGTATATTCTGCCACGTCCATATTACCTTTGAGCAGATATAATGAATATAATTATTTTCTACAAAATCATCAAGAAATATATCATGTCTTGTACCTCTGAATATATTTTCTATCTCTATTATTTATATCTGAACAAGATATGCAACAAATAATGGAGTCACAGCAAAAATGTCTTTTATTAATTAATTAAGATATGAGACATTACAAAAACATAAATACAAAATGTTCCACTAAGACGGAGGTATTATCAGATTATCAATCTGCTGCTTTAGAGTTTGCAGCCGTTCTTCACGAGTGGGCATCACCCTCCTTCTAGCCTCTTCTATCCCAGTTTCTTCATTGAAAGCAGGCATGGCCACCATTCGGCGAGTAATCTCAGTATTATGAGCCTCCACATACTCATCCCTCTCCTGAATCAGAGCATCGAATTGTTGGGTTGCAAGTTGACGATCAGCAATTTCATCTTCTAATTCCTTCTGGAGACGAGCAATCTCTGCCCTTAGCTCAGCAGCTCTCTTTTCTTTTCTCTCGGCCATCAATGTTATAGATTCCAGCTTGGAGTTATATTCAGCAGATTTTGTAGAGAAGGCTTCCAAAAGATTCTGGAGATTGACCCTTTCAATATCAGCTGCTTGAGCCAGTTGCTCGAATTCTGCTTGTACTAGAGATTCTACGTCTCCTTGGTTGAGCTCTTTGTAGCTTTTGATGGAAATCTCTAATTCATTCAAAATATGTTCCAGGAGAGTGGCTTGAGCTTCGTCACCTTGTTCTCTGATGGCTCTTATTAAGAGAGAGGTTGGACCCCTAACCATGAAAAAATTAGTACCTTCTTTCTCCATCATTCTTTTTACTAGAGGTCCCAAAGATTCAAAAAAGCATCTGGTAAAAGATTGAATCACAAGATTATTCGTTGCTATAGCACCAGGAGTTGCAGCTACTCCTGTTGATGACGAGATTGTGGGATGTTCAATCTCTCGTGTCTGGACAGCGGGCTCATTGAACAAAGGAGCTAAAGTAGAGCTAGTGGCCCCTCCTGGTTATTCTTCTGCAAAAAGAAAAGATTGTCATTTTTTGCCTATTGTTTGCTATTGTCCAAGAAGGTTAAAGATGTAAATTATCTTACCATGGTTGAACTCAGCAATGAGCCTATCATCTGCTGGGGTAGACTCTGGCCGAGCAGAAGTAGCTTCAGCCATAACAGCTTAACTACTACCCGCTTCAGAACCACAGAATAGATGATGACTGCTACTAACAACCACCGTCGTTATAGGCACTATGTCCGTGCACGTCGGAGGTGCCAGAGGAGTCTCAAGATCTGCAAAAAATATAAATAAGGACATTAGCTATCAATCTATTTTAGAAGAGATTACTAATTTTATTTTAAACCTTGAGGATCAGTAGCGGGAGTTTCATCCGGAGCTTCTTCCTCTAATGCTTTTTCTGGAGATATTGTTACCTCAACATCCTTTTCAGGATTTAAGGCATCAGCAGCATTTTTTGTTACCTCAACATCCTTTTCAGGATTCAAGGTATCATCAACAACATTAGGAGATATATGCTCTTCATCATCTCTTTCGAGATCTTGCATATATTCATCAATATTCTCAGACGAAGAGCTCTCTTCATCTTCATCTTCTTCTGATGCATTCCCGCTGGTATTTGCAGCTTGGTCACAATAGTCATCCAGCGGGCTGTAACTGCAATCTTCTAGAGCTGCAATCACTTTGCGATCTTCCTCTTCGCGGAGGGTTCTAGGAGTAGGCGGAAGTTGAATCATCTCCGCAGCAGGTAGAAGAGAGTGTACAACATTTTGCTCTTCTTCCACAATACTTCCTCTGGGCTCTTCGGCCTCAGTTCTTGGATCAGGATCTTTCCTCTGCTCAATCTCTTCTCTATGTTCTGGACTAGGAGTTTTATTCCTAGGCTCTGAAACAGGAGTGGGAGATGGCAAGATTAATCCAGCTGCAGCATCCATTACCATTGAAGACAAGGCTCGATTTCTTCTTTGGGCCAACTTCTTTCTTTTCAGGGGCCTCTCAGGGCTCTCTATATTTACAGTCTCGACTTGTCTTTGGACAGAGGTCAGTGTAGTGGCCTCTTCTTGCTGGATTGTCTTGGCCAGCTGCCGAGATTGAGATCTAGTTGTGATCTTTTCAGAAGAATGATCTAAGATCAATTTCTTCTTTGCTGCTGGAGCAGGAGGCTCTTCTCTTCTCCTTTTTGCGGGAGATTTGCCCACTTTCAAAGAGACACGTAGTGGCGCATTAACTTCTTGAGGGAACATAACATCCTTTGAAGCTTCTAAAGGTGCATCTTCTGGCTCATGTACTTCGTCATTTCCTATGAGCGACATGATGACCCCTCCCCTCTTCAGTCTTGTTGAAGATGCAAAGCTATCCGTGAGGTTGAAATTCTCAGCGAAGGTGTTTGAAGATGTATAAAAAACAGAGTATGTAAATAGCATCCGAGGGCCAAGATTGCTGTTTACAGGTATCGAGAACGTCGCTTTTGTATCTCGAACATTATAATAAGCCCATGCTCGGGCCCCATCTATCAGATAACCCTTTTCCTGAAGACATGTGATAGCATTCCCCACATGAAATTGGTCGTACCCGAACTGCCGGGCAAATCGACTGGGGAGATACGGTTCTAAATAACATTCATCTTCAAACCGGTACACCAAATGGGATGGTCGAATCGTTTTCAACCATTCAAAAGCTGCACGACTCAGAGGATGCATCTGCGAGTCAATCATATTTGTCCTCATTTGTTCGTAACCAGCAGGCGGATGGGTGCAATAAAAGTTCCATCCTTTACTCAAGTTTAGAGCATATCTACAATCTCTCAGAGCAGTAAATTTCCACTTGCTTTGAGAGTATCTCCTCAGGAAGCTGCCATCGACCGGTCCCATGTCGGGGTCCATTAAAGTAGGATGGTGAAGGAGCAACCACCCAAATAGATATGTATATGGTAATTCCAATCGTGGAAATTCTTTTTCACCCTTGGACTTCAGCATCAGATCGACGTATAGACGAAGACTAGCATTCAGCTTACAAGTCATTGCTGACAGAAGATCCATCTTATAGCCGAAGACTAATCTAACGGCAGCAAAAAGAACACCGCGATGAAAGTGGTCTACAGCACTGGATCCCGGAACTACAAATCGACGGAGCCAATGTGTCAGAAACCCTGCTAATTGGGCTTCTTTTGACATCGGTCTATATCATACTCTCAGATAACTTTCGAGAGTATCTTCTGTCTTCAAAGGAGGACACTGATAATCATCTTTCATCTCTTTATCAAAATTACCACTTTCTTCCATCAACTTCATCACTTCTGTGTTGCTCAATCGCTTAAAGAAATCAGGATAACATCTGTCATGTTCCTTGGTCTTTGGTTCTTGAATATGGTTAAGGAACAGATAAGGTAGCCATTTCGAGGAATAGCAAGTATTTGAGGTGGCACTTTTATAGAACAGGGAACAAATTTTATAATGGCATAGCAGTTCCTCAAAAACTGCTATCATTTCTGTATTCTCTCTCTGGAGTCTGTCCAATTCATCATTGGTGGGGACAAATTCTTCATATGGGGCATCTCCCATTGGTAAGTAAGAGATATACTTCATCTCATGGAGTGCAAACCCAATTTCTCCACCGGGCGTCATAAAGGTCCCTATTCTGTAATTATACCTCTCTGCTAAAGCCAGAAACAGGTGCGGGTTCGGAGCAAAACCATAGACAGTGGCATGCACTGCTTGGTACAAGTTGATTTGCTGCAGTTCTCTTTCAAACTTGGTCAGAATCCAATTTGCTATGCAGCTCCATCTTTTAAAATCTGGATTCACCAATCCAGTTAGTCTGATGTCTTGTTCAGGATATCTTCCTTCGACTTTTGCAAACTCATTTACGAAAATTAGGGTTCTGACGGGCATTAACAAAGAAGAATTCTCTGGCGGAATGCAGCCGGGCTTCAGACCTCTCAACAAAACACTGTACCGCTCTGAGGAACTGTAAAATATATCCTTCTTACTGGGCCCCTTCTTCACAAAAATTCTTCCCGGACGGGCATCTTGGAATGGTGTAAGATTCTATTCCATCTTCCTCGGATAGCTCGCATGAGCATACCGGGATAAAGGGAGGCAGCGTGGAACATTTGGTATCGAGAAAGATCTATCCGTCTGATGGACAATCCTTTCTTCCATCCTTGGTCTTGGTTGAGAACTTTTCTCAAAAGCTTCACCGAATAGGAATAAAGGTTTCTTGTGTATGACTGCATCTGCCGTTTCCAGCGGTTGTCCGTTCATCAAACATTGCAATGTTTCATTGTCTTGGGATATCAAAATGGCCTGACGGGAGACAGGCAGGTCATATTGGGGATAGTGCACATGTGACAAGTCCTCTTTATATTCTGATTCGGTAAGGGTCCCTACGAAGTTCTCGTATTCTGGGTCTTCTCTAGTATTTACTGCATCAGACAGAGAAAATAAAATTTTCAGTATAAGTCAAAGTCAAACATTCAGTTTATGCAAAATTTAGATTGCACAAAAATCAAATTGCACAATATCAGATTGCGCAAAATAATCAGATTGCGCAAATAAATAGACATCAGTTTGCGTTGAAAGAGTCTCGCGCAAATTAGCCAATTGTGCTGACTTTTGTCAGCGCAGTTCAACCAATTGCGCAGAAAGTTGTTCTTCATAAAAATGAAGAATGAACTGATTTATGCAACCAGAACCCTAAAAAAGGGTGGCGCAGTATGATCGCATCCCTAAAAAGAGATGGATTTTGAAGAGACAGTGAAATCAAAACTCTAAAAAGAGTTTTTGATTAGGTCATTTACCTATCATTGCTGGGTGAGCTGTTTCATGGCTAGAAGCTCGGCGCGCAGCCCTAGTCGATGATTCGGCGGGGGCCTTGCCCTTAGCGGCGGCAGAGGATCATCGGGAGCGATTAAAATCGTCGAAGAAGAAAGAAAGGAAGAACTCAGAAGTTTTTTCTCTCGAGTGCGGGAAGAAAGCAAGTAAAGAATACTTCGAAGGAATTGAAGAGCTATTTATAGCTTTTCGAAATCGAAACGGCCGCCTTAGATTGCGCTAAAAATGGGCTAAACCCTCAGATTGTGCAGACAGCTCACTACGAGCGCAAATTGATTTTAAATTCAAAATTCAAAGTATTTCAAAATTTTGAATAAATTTAACTTTCGAAAACTTTGAAGGGGGTCTTGTAGGTCCTAAAAAATCAAGTTGCACGCATCAACAAAGTCAGAAAATCAAGAAATACAACTTTCAGATGAAGTGCACAGACATCAGATTGCGCATCCTTCAGATTACGCACGATAGATTGCGCACACTTCCAAGTGCGCAGGCTGACGTGGCAAATCACCATCATTACCTGACACAAATCAAATCTTCTGACAGCTGACAGCGCAGAGAACGAGGCGACCGTTCATTTAATCGTGCAGCATGGCGCTCGAGGACAGCTGGCAGCGCAATCCATGTTGGCGCAATCCATTCCTGCGCAGTCCAAGTCTCCGCAATTCAAAACCAGCGCAATTCAATATGCGCGTTCTGTCAACACAAATGACAAAATACACGTGGCATTCATGCCATCAATTGCTCATTTCGTGGCAACTGTCTATGTACGATCATGCGCAATTCAATCAAAAGTTGCCATGTGTCCAAGACATGTGGCCCACGATCCAACAACTGCCTGCACAATCTACTGTTGCGCAATCCAATTGCTGCGCAAATCATCCTGTGTAGTCCAGAATAACTAAAAGTTAGTTATTTCTCAGAACTCTATAAATAGAGTTTCAAGTCTCCATTCAAGGGGATCAATAATCAGAAATCAGAGATTAGATTATCAGACTTCAAAGTTCAGAGAGTTCAGGAGTTTTTGCCCAAGTGCTGCTGTATTCTTCCGAGGCTTTTGCCTTCAATCTCCGAGGCTTTTTGCCTTCAGTTCCAGAGTTATTTTCAACTTCAGAGGCTTCGTCTTCAAAGTTCACATCGTCCAAGGGATAAAGCAATCGTCATCTAGATTGGATTCCTAAAGTTGTACCATTCCTAGAATTCAAATTGTAATCTTTTTACAAAGTTTGTATCAATAAAGTTCTTCAACTTTTGTTTTTGCAAACAGAAGCGATCGTATCAAAGTTAATATGATACGGGTTGCTCTGGACACTAAGCAAGAATTAGCATTTAAGCGTATTATCGCATGCATTTGCAGATGTGTATGAACATATGGGATGCAGAAGGGAGTATCTTAAGTAACAGGGTATCCGGGTTGAACAGATAAGCTTCTGCTACTCTGAACACTTACAACAGAGCAACATGGAGTCGGCCAAACCAAGTTAAGAGTAGGTAGCCCCAAGTCAGTTGGAGAAGAAAACTGTATCCATCACCTGATGTGTTCACTTAAGAATACTGGTGCGCTCAATAAGGGATATGGACGGTAGGAGTCGTGAGGGCTATTTGTGTCATATGTGACTATGGGCAACGAATGTAGGCCCATGTATCAGACTTTAAGTACCAAAATGGTAATTGATTCCATATCCATTGTTGTTATCAGGAATATACCTGCTATCATACTCAATTTTGTACTATTGTGAATACTTTTGGCCTCGGCCAAGCAATAAGGGCAGACACCTTCTACTAATAGGCAAACCTGATATAGAAACTCAACCCCAGCAGTAGCAGATCATGGTCTAGCTAATGTATGCATACCTTATAGTGTCTTGAGCATGGGATTATGGGCTATATTCAGAACCCTACAGGAAAGTTAGGATAAGTTTGTATCTGGCCGATATCCGCCCATGTGAGGAGATACTGACTTCACATGAGTTAGTAAGCCTTGAAGTATCAGCCAACTTTCCCCTCGTATCAGTTGTTAGGATCCTATATCGTACTTGTTGGTACTGTCATGCTGGATATCCGGGTATCAAACCCCAAACTGTTGTTAGACTCTATTCCAACAGATACCTTTTTGTGAACCTCCATTCGAGACCAACCTGTGAACCTCATTTAGTATCCGACTGATACTAACCCGTAAATCTCCTTTTGTATCCCATTGATATTAGCATGTAGGTTCTTCTTTTGTATTCGATTGGCACTACCACCAAATTGACCAATTTCTTGATATCTGGTGCTTTCGACCAACCTGACAATATCATTTACTGTTACCACTGAGGTTGCTTCTTTCCCTCCCTCCCTATCTCGTAAGATTGTGGAAATTGGGGAAATACATAGATACAATATCACACATAGAAGATAATATCAGTATAACAAGTATCAGAGAACGAGTTTGGGCTTATAGGCAAAGTCTGTACATATGAGCAGATATTAGGACATGGTTCATGTACAAGTGTATGTGCTACAAGGGGGTCCAGGTATCAGGTAGGTAATACAGCTGTACCAATTGAGAATGAGTATCCGTGGGTTGGGTATATGACCTATGGCAGAGGTTGGAAGGCTTTGTTCTCCACACCACAGATGTTATAGCCTGCTTGGCTCTGTCTAAGGTAGAGGCTGTGTGTGTGTGGTTTAAGAGTTATAGGTACTGTTATAATATGGATGGTTTATATAGTGTAGTGTCAGTTAAGTATAACTGGGAAACACCTTCTGGACTTCTTTAATTTACATAAATTGATCAGTTCAATTAAAGAACTGTATAAAGTAGAATTATAGGGTCAATGGAGATGGTACTACCTATATATTCCAATGTGAGAAGGGTTCCTACAGGGCCGAGATGGCAGTGGCTTTACTGCAAAGGGAAAAATAGGAAGCTATGGCATTAGTTAGTATAGTCTACAAGTAATGGAAATTTGTACAGGGTAGGGTGTTAGTATCGAGTTCATAGTAGAAAGGGAGTACAGACATATGATGTATCAAGAAGGGCAGTTGATTAACAGGGTATGTGTATCACATTTTGATACATGCATATCAATTATCGATTTGGTGACCAAGGTGTGTCAGTCCCCATGTATTGACTAGGATTCACACCCTATGGTTTAGTCTACTCTAAGGTAGCCGTTAACATTTGCATCATATGCAACAGGTAACTGGGTTAGGATAGCACCCAGTTATATGTAGCAATATAAGAGTGTCGTTTTCTCAGTCATACAACAGTAGGAAGTGGTTCATTTCCTTTGTATGATGTTCACATGTAGCAGTATGGTAAACTATTGTATGCATCAAAACTGGTGTAGATGCACAGGAAGGGGCAAGCATTATATGCTTCCCTATAGGAATGTCAAGTAAAGTTAGAAATAGTGTCAAAAACTAAGAATGTGATTCCTGGAATACAAACTATGCCTATCATAACATATATAGGTGCACGTAATCATATTTGGGTAGTAAATAGGATTAAGTTAAGATATGGGAAGTCTACATGTAGGGTAAGCCATAAAGCCGATTCAGAGTAGAAGAAGAGAACCCAATTACAACCTATATAGTGAAAACCTAAAATTGGGATAGAATTGACGTAGAAATCGAATAACTTAGAAAATAGTTATTTTTTATCTTTAAATTATTTATTGACGTTGTAAACTTATAAAATAGGTTGTTGGGACTCGAAATTTGCATCAGAACCTTACCAGCAGCTCAGGACCTAAGGCACGTATACCTTGCCTCCCTCTACAATTTTATTTACATGCATTTTCTTTCATTATCCAATTTTTTGTTTATGGACATGTGCTCTTCATATTACATACTGTCGAGTTGTTTCATCGATACGTAATCGTGTTCATGTTGTTCTCACCAGTATCTTGCTTGATTTGTGTCATAGAACGAGTGCGTGTAGTTGAACTGCTAAATCCTTGATTATCGTTTTTACACAACCAAAGAGTCCACACTCGGGACGAGGGTTGACCAGTACACCAGAGAGTCCACACTCGGGACGAGGGTATTTGTCGCGTTTATTGGCACCAGCGAGTCCACTCTCGGGACTAGGGTGTTTGCCTTGAGCTAACCAGAGAGTTCGCACTCGGGACGAGGGTTAGTGCTTAGTTCAAACCCGTGAGTCCACACTCGAGATGAGGATTTGGTTTTCCATTGATCTCGTGTTCATTGTTCATCCGGTAGTTCATTTATGCGTAGTTTATTCTAGTGTCAGTGTTCATAGCCACTTGTCATGTTTTATCTTTCTTGTTTAGTTCTTACGTATGATAAAACTATTAGATAGGCATATTTTATGTATCTTGCTAGTCCTCTGAGGACCTGATGATCTCTTCAGGTTAGCCGAGTTTGAGTCAGGAGCAGACGAGCGGGTTTGAGTCAGCATCAGACCACGGTGCCTTGCAGTTGAGGTTGTCTGGATTAGCAGTTTGTACTCAGTTAGTTTATTTGATGTATTTCTCTATTTTTGCCTATTGGTAGTGGATTTGTGTCCACCGGACGTGACTTAGATTCTTGGAAACATTCAATTTATGTTCTTTATTATTCAATTTCATGGATATTCATTGATCTTGGTTGTGTTTTGATTATTCTGTGGATGAGATATAGATTTCCATGTGATACTAGATTGAGTGACTTGTGAGTTTTAGACAGCATTCTACCGCCGACTCTGCGGCGTAGGCTGGGCTTGGACACGCTTCGTATCCGAAATACGGGTGCGGGTCGTGACAATTCTAGATGACCTGAAGGTCTAGGTTGCAAGCATGCGACTTTTTGACATTGCTAGAGCTTGGTATAGAGAGGAGCGATCAGTTAGCCGAACCCCAAGTTCTTTGGAAAGAATTTAAACTGTTATTCCAGGAGAAGTTCTTTTCGGATGTGAAGCGGGATAAGCTTTGGATACAGTTTGAGGCATTGCAGCAAGGGAGTATGACTGTGGCTCAGTACACATCGGAGTTCATCCGACTCAACAGGTTCGCGAAGAACCTAGTTATCACACCACAGGAGAGGGGTTGGAAGTTCAAGAAGGGCCTCAGACAATGAAGCATGCAAATAAAGAAGAACAAGAAGGAGATGGGATTTTCGTGAGCAGCTGTAGAATGAATTATAGGAGGAGGAGAGAGAAAGGTTTAGTAATGATTGGATTTTGATGATTGAACCATGGGCTGGGCTGGAGGAGAGTCTAGGTTCTTTAGAAAGGAAATAATTAGCAGTAGAGTTAACTATTGGGTTGTGGGCTAAGCTGTATGAATGGGGTTTAAGTGTTAAGTTAAGAGCAGTGGGCCGGACTGTGGATTAGATTTAGAATAATGCAATGTAGAACCAACAACAATAGTAACATGATTGGACTGTGGACCATGGGTATGGGCCAAGACATGAGTTGGGGCTAGTAACTGAGGCTAGTTCCGTTAATAAAAGAAATTGCATAGAACAACAGTTGGGCCAGTTTTGTAGTTTGGCTATAAATTCAGTTTTGGAAATTTAGATTTAACTTTATGTTGAGCTGGACTTTGGGCTTGGGTTTATGGGTTGAGTTTGACTGTCTTATAATTTCATGAATAGTAATTAGTATAAATTAAACTAATATTGTTGATTACTAAATATTTTCTTGCTAAAATATGATAATGGTTTAAATATGAATGTATATTTTTCAAATGGGCTATTTGTTAAGAATTTAGTTAAGGAATAGTTTTTCCAAATTACTTTATAACAAATTTTTATTTTCCAAATATTATATTAATTAAACTAATATTGCTACTTTTAAAGTACTTGAAAATATTTTCCAAATAATACTTTAAGGTATTATATTAGTACTTCTTTTTATCAAAACCATATATATTTTCTAAAATGGTTTTCACTAATGCTTATTTTGAACCATATAAATAATGTTAACTAATTTGTATATGATTAGTTAATGCCTTTTATTATGAAACCTAACAAATTGTACAAAAATATAACAGGTGATATTATATCCATGCAGTATTACTCCCGTGCTTCCAAGGCGAGGCAAGTACACCGACTCGACCTTTTACTTTGTCTTTCTGTCTTAAATTTATGTGCCATGTTCTTATATCGAACACGAGATACACACGATTGTCTTGTACCTTGTTCATTGCATTGTGAGTCATTGTTTATTGCGAGGATTGGGGGAAATATAAGCTTTTGTGTGACCACACCCAACATAGGTATTGTGGATAGCCTAATCGTACACTTCACGTACGATTAAGTCAGATTTTGTAGAATTGATTGTGCATTGATTTATTATGGATTATGGTCCTAAGCCGGTCACACATTAGTTTAATATTTCAAAAAAAGGTCACACTTGCATTGATTGTCGTGTTCATCATATTGTTTATTGATTATCGTGTTCATTGTCTTTGCATATTGATTGTCGTGTCCATTGTCTTCAGTTTTGCATTTCACTTCTGGTACCATAGTTTCATTTTCAGTTCCCGCACTCTAGTTTCACCTTGTAATCTGTATTTCAGATTACATTGTATATTGTTCTTGTCGGGGTTATGCTTTGCTCTTTTCCTGACAGGATACGTTGCAGGTGAGCTTGAGACCACATGGAGCACGGTGATATCATTGGATATTACAGGATTTATTTTAATTGCTTTTCTGGAGATTGTATTTTGGATTCCATCATTATATATTTTTATTTGACCGAATTTGTCTCCGGATGACTTTATACTAAAATGACTTGGTGGATTGTGGTGATATTTTTGGGACGTTTATAGATTCTGTGATTGTTTATATTACATTGTGACTTAGAGTTTTCCTTAGTATTGTACAGCTAACTTCGTCGTGTCTATCGACGAAGGCTGGGTGTGTCCGACTCGTGTCCGATTATTCGGGAATGGGTCGTGACACCAGAGAGTTGCGACATACAGTGGCTATCATCCAGGCCACTACCTATGCGAGCATCCTTAAAGTTGCTCAGGGAGTGGAGAAGGAGATGGACCCGAAGCTCAAGCGGGACCGAGACATTGGCGCCAACAGTTCCCAGGGTCCACCGAAGCGGACCGACACTCAGCAGCGGCCAGTACCTCAGCATCAGCATCACCCTCATGTTCGAGCTTCGACATCACCGAGACAGCAGAGACAAATCCAGACCCCGGCATACTTATCTTGCGTGTACTGCAAGAGACCGGGACACAGTGTTGAGGAATGTCGCAAGAAGTTACGGCAGTGCTTGGTTTATGGATCTGCCTCTCACCAAGTGAGAGATTACCCTTCGGCTTTCACTCGTCAGGGACCAGCACCAGAGCTGCAGCAGGAGGATCCACCCTTTGAGGATCAGTAGCAGCAGGGATCGCAGTCAGATGGACCATTATCTTCTTTATGTTTCTTGTAGTATCTAGATTTTCTTATAGTGCCTATTTTGAGGCTTGTCTCTGAGTTTTCTTGCATTTACAGTCTTTCATATTGTCTAGTGACTACTTGTTAGTCCTTGTTACTTTTGTTATCCAAATAAAAATCTTTTTACTCAATTATTTCTTAAAAAAATTTACTTGATTTTGTGCACCCTACAAAATCCTTGAAATTTCGAGGACGAAATTTTTGTAAGGGGGGTAGATTTGTAACTCCCTGAATCATTTTTGGTGAATTTTGAGAATTTCAAGATTTTTCTTTTCCTAAAAATGACTATTTGGAATAACAACATTTTTTTCTAAATAAAACTTAAATTGCTTTACAAAGCTATTCTACTAGATTCTATTTTCTGTTAGTTAATGATCTTGAGTATAATTATTACTTTTACTGAATGTTGTCTTTAAACTTGATTAATATTGTAGGTGGGTCATAGTTGCGAAAAGAAATAATATTTTTATTAGTTGAACTTTTTTTCTAAAAACCTGATTTTCCTTTTTATTAAGAATTAGTAATATATATATTGAAAACTGTTTACTATGAAGTAGTAAAACTATTTCTTTAATTATGCTCTGTTAAGATATTTAGTTATTAATTAGTTACTTAATTTCATAATTAGTTATTAATTATAAATTATGGTGTTGTCAATTAGTTATATGTGAATTACTATGATGATACTTAGTTGTTAACCAATTAATTGTAATTTGATCAGTTATTAATTAGTTGGAGACTAACTAATTCTGTTAGTTTGTTAGGAATTAGTTACAAATTATTTTATTGGCCCCCAGATCTACACTTATTTGCAACTCTGCCATTCCTCCACACATATACACCATATTTGTTATAAATATTACACAGTACACTGTCCACATCACTGACACATTTTCCAATCACTCTCTCTCTCTACACAGTCACTCTCTCTCCACTGTTCTCTCTCTCCACTGTACACTATCACTCTCTCTCCTCTTTCTCTCTCCTCTCACTGCTCGAGAACCGAGCACCACCGCCGAGAGCCACCGCGTGTCGCCGGAGCTCCACACCTCCATCGATCTTTGACGACCCCACCGACTGAGTCTGTAGTTCTCAAAGCCACGGAAGGACATCGTCGGAGTAGTTCGAGCTAGCTGCGACACAGATCCTTATATCTGAGCCGACCAAGTCGCCGAAGACTCCTCGCCGACGACTGGATCTGAACGCCTCGACTGCATCACCGAACTTCGAAGACCGTGCCAGCCTCGAAGACAGCACGTCTGGAGACGCGTGCGCTACCGAAGCTCGAGTCAGAGTTGTTCTCGACTGTAGCGCCGCCTCGATCCCGAAGTTGACTCATCGAGTCATGAGCCGCTGCCTCGTGTGACGTGCCTGACCCTTCGAGACTCGAGAAGGCGTCTCGAAGTTTTCGCTGCCCCTTCGAAGGCCGGGGAGCTAGATCGAGGCCGTCGGGGACCAGATCGAGCCGTTGATCGACCGTCGTTCGTCGGATCTCCACCATAGACAGTCGGATCTAGCCGTGGATCGACATCCCCATCACGACGAAGGTGAATCTCGCCTCGATCTTCCTCAAACCCTTTCTCCTTCTTGTTTGCTCTAGATATTAGAGTTGTTTTGGGATCTAGGGTTTTAATTGCTGCTCGTGTGGAGTAGATGGTTCGGCTAGGGTTTATTCGAAGAGTTGGGGCAGAAGAGAGCTAGGGTTCAGGATGATGAAGTATTTAGGAATTAGGGTTTGGATGCTAGAGTGGGGAAGATAAAGTTTGGGTATGGTCGGCTGTAAATAAAAAGTTAGAAAGAAGAGAATGAAGGTCAGCTGAAATGAAGAGTGGAGAGGAGAGAGAATAAGAAGAGATGGTTTATATGGTTAGGTTGGGCCAGGTCTTGGGCCAAGGGAAATAGGCTGGGTTCTGGATCCTTTATTTTTTAAATAAATTTTGTGTATAGTAGGTTATGGGCTGGGTCGAGCTAGGAAGTGAGGGTTGTTTAGTTGTTAGGATGCATGGGTTGGGTTTGTTATGATTTATCTAGAATTGTAGCTAACAGTAAAGTTGGGCCGGGCCTGGTCTGCATAGATTGTGCTCTATAGTGTTTAAATAAATGTGTTTAAATGATTCAGGGTTTCAATTGATTTCGGATATGAGTTGGACTTAAGTTTATTAATGCTGAGTTGTAAGGATGGTGTCTTGACTAAGCTTAGAAAGATTTTATGGATTATTTGGGCCAGTGGACTTAGACGATAGTGAGCATGGGCCGGACTGTGGAGTTAAGTTTAATTGTGAATTTGATTTGGGTATATGTGTCTGTTATGTTAAGATTTGTCATGGGCTTTGGGAGGAAATATGTAGAAATGGTGTCTAGCAAATATGCAGTTAATTTTGATCCTCTACATTTCCTTATTTAATTTTGACGATATACTCCAAATGTTCATATTTTGCTAGCAAGTTAATGAGCTTTAATTGTTATAAAATGTTTTCCTTGGTAACTATTATATAGTATCTAGTTAATTATTAGATAAATATCTAGTTTATATTATTATGTTAAATAGACTATATAATATGGCCTCTATCTTCTCTTATTTAGTATTTTATTTATTAGTTAGTTGTATGTATATATATAAGTAGTCATTGTTAGCCATAAATAAAAGTAAAATAGTTAGCTAGTTTATAGCTAATAATAGTTTAGGCTAACAAGTGTTTTTCTAAAAAATGGTTTCTTTGGTAAACATAGTTTAAATTATTTCCACTATTATTATTTGAATAAAGTTGTTACATATATATTTTCTAAAATATTGATTAAGCTAGGTTATGCATAGAATTACTACTAGAGAAAGTTAGTTATCTAGTTAGCCAATGATCTTTATTTTTAAAACTCTAATCATATTGTACCAAACCAGGTGATCATCCATGCAGTACTACTCCCGTGCTTCCAAGGCGAGGCAAGTACACCGACTCGATCTTGTACTTTGTATTTCTGTATTACATTCATGTGCCATGTTCTCATATTGGACACGTAATACACACGATTGCATTGTCCTTGTTTGTCATTGCATTGTGAGTCATTGTTATTACGGGGATTGGAGAAAATATTAACTTTTGTGTGACCACACCCAACATAGGTATTATGGATAGCCTAATCGTACACCTTACGTATGATTAAGCCACACCTTGTAAAATTGATTGATTGTGGACTGATTGTGGATTGTGGTCCCTAGCCGGTCACACATTAGATTAATATTTCAAAAGGTCACACTTGCATTGATTGTCGTGTTCATCGTATTGTTCATTGATTGTCGTGTTCATTGTCTTTGCATATTAATTGTCGTGTCCATTGTCTTCAGTTTTTTATTCCACTTCTGGTACCATAGTTTCATTTTCAGTTATCGTATTCTGGTTTCACCTTGTACTCTGTAGTTCAGATTACATTGTATATTGTTCTTATCGAGGTTGTACTTTGCTCTTTTTCTGACAGGATACGTTGCAGGGTGCTTGAGGCCACATGGAGCACGGTGATATCATTGGTTATTGCAGGATTTATTTTATTTATTTTTCTGGAGATTTTATTTTATGATTTCATCATTGTATATTTTATTTTACCGGATTTGTCTCCGGATAACATTGTATAATTTGATTGATGGATATTGGTGATCTTTCTGGGAACTATTATAGATTCTGTGATTGTTTATATTACATTATGACTTGGAGTTTTCCTTAGTTTTGAACAGCTTACTTCGTCGTATCCATCGACGAAGGTTGGGCGTGTCTGACTCGTGTCCGATTATTCGGGAGCGGGTCGAGACATATTTTTAGTGGTGGCCCATACAGGTCTATCCTAATGACACTTAGGCAATAAAGTGTTATTGGGGGACCAGCGAAGCTAAGGAAAACTCATCACAGCATAGGATCCGTGGAAAATGGTTATGGTTATTGTTATTTAAATTTGATTTACTTATGATTTTCTAGGTTGGTTTATGATTTTCTAGGACATAGCAATCAACGGTTTATTTTCTAATACAGGATGGTCGCCACGAAGAACGCTGGGACTAGCGAGCAGCATGCACCCGATGTGCAGGAGCAGCTTCCACCGCCTCCGCCTCCGTCTCAGCCGCTTCCTCCGACGATGACATTCGATGGTACTCAGATGATGGCTATGTTCCAGTAGTTCATAGAGGCGCAGAACCACCAAGCCATGCAGTTTCGGATGACGATGATGGACGTGCTCCGAGTCAGGAAGCCAGCTCCACCAGCTCTGCTAGCACCGTCGGCACCAGCAGCGCCGAGACCAGGGACCGCCAGAGATTATCAGAACCTCTGCCCGATAGATTTTTAGGGCCATGAGGGGATAGTCTATGCAGATGAGTGGCTAGAAAATGCCGAGCAGACGTTGAAGATGGCGAGGATTCCAGATGACCTGAAGGTCGAGGTTGCAAGCATGCGACTTTTGGCATTGCTAGAGCTTGGTATAGAGAGGAGCCTCAGTTGGCCGAACCCCAAGTTCTTTGGAAAGAATTCAAACTGTTATTCCAGGAGAAGTTCTTTCCGGATGTGGAGCGGAACGAGCTTCAGATACAGTTTGAGGCATTGCAGCAGGGGAGTATGACTGTGGCTCAGTACACATCAGAGTTCACCCGACTCAGCAGGTTCGTGGAGAACCTAGTTAGCACACCACAAGAGAGGGCTTGAAAGTTCAAGAAGGACCTCACCAGAGAGTTGCGGCATGCAGTGTCACCTAACCAACTTTGCCTTGCGACAATTCCTGACTAAAACTCGCAGCGACTCAAATCCAACTTGTGCAACTCTATGCCAACAACTTAGGACTCGATGCCACATCTCGTGCCGAAGCACGGTGTCAATGTTGCAGCAAAATCATAGGCTCCAAACATTGTCTTCTAATCATGCACCTATTCAACTCGACTCAATCCAAAGGCACACCTGCGGATTGCCGCCCGTGTCGACCCATCTATATGAAAAGTCACTAGCAACGCAAGCTATCCTGGACATATAGTTTTGTTAATCGGGGTCCTTTCAACGTAAGTAGCTAGCCCCTTTGTAAGTCCCCGCTTAACCTGTGCTATTATCCTTGCACGACTATACCATGTTTCCTCCTAGGCCGAGTCGGTCCCGTGGTCCCGGGTTGCCGCTCGAGGAACCATTGCCCTTGTCGATAAGTTGTCCATGATCATACAAGACTCGACTCGAACTGACATCTCACATAGTCATTATTCTTCCAATGTTACCATCTCTTTCAAAACCAATATCAAGACTTCTATCATTTAAGACCGTCTCGACGACCCACGGCCGTGAGCATTCTTTCCATGTTACCATATCATTTCATTCAACTCATGAATGTCTATTTGATAGTCCTTTCTCCAAAACTCACTTGAAACAATTGTGGTCCTTGCCTTAAACACTAAGTTCGTGACATCGTATCTTAAACCAACTTGAACTCTATGCGACACCAACGCCCAAGTCATACTCCATATGACGGGCCTTGAGACCGTAAGACTATGTGGTTATACCCAGTCGTAGAACTCGTAGGACCGTGCTTGCTACTACTCCGATAGCCTAACATAACTTGCCTAACTTAACTTCGCAACAACATGACGAGTAAAGGCTGCGTCAAGCTTTGCCTTGATGGAACGTGCCGTGCACGCGATCGACTTTGAATAACCAAGCTCTTTGGGTGCCTAGACTTATGCTACAAGCCATGCAATGTAACTTTAACCCTTTAGGCGAGCAAAGGCTATGCCAAGCCTTGCATCGTGGAAGCGTGCATGCTTTATCGAGCATTTACGCGGGCGACGCCTATGACTTAGGCTAACTCTTAGCTTTGTGGTGAAGACTAACTTTTTCTTCTCCCAAGCCACGGGACGAAGGACCGAGTGTCATTTTCAAAGGACGCCGTGCATCAACTCTAAGCCGACAATTAGACCTTTCGATATTCTAATTCAATTCGACCCGTCGGGATTATTCCCTTATCTATGTGGGTTCGTCTCTTTTATTATCAAGCCTAATTGTGCAAGTTGAAAACATGCGATTTATTATATGAAGGCTAAGATGAGGCAAGTTCACTGAAACTACCCCACCTGAGCGAGCGGTCGCCTCGGTCGAGCGATATCTTCGAGCAGCCGTTGCAAGGCTAAGTCCGAAAGCCGTCGGCATTCCTATTCCTCCGATTGACTGAGCGGGATGGGGCACTACATCAGACACCACTCAGAAAAAGTTTCGTCCTCGAAACTAACTGTGGCATCTGCCACCCGATTATAATTTAGTGATATTTTTTTTATTTTAATTGAATAGTTTATATTTCCGCCAACCCCGACCTCCTTTTAAAGCGACGTTTTTTTGTTGGATTCGTATCGAGGTAAAATTTTTGAATATATAATTTATTTTCATAATTTCTGAACCTAAATTTCTGGAAAATTCGTAGAGTGTCGGTTGTCTGAAACTTGACACGTTTTGGTGTTTTCGAGATTCCAGGAGAACCAGAAATCGAAATCACGAACCGTTTGAAGTTTCGAAAAGCTAACACATAGCTCTACGATATATATTTTTCTTAGAAATTATTTCGTTTATTTAGTATTTTATTTTTCTGTTGAACTCAGAATTGATCGGTTGATCCCCGTTTTGGTCACGATTAGCCATAACGGCGATATCTTTTGACCAAAGCATAATTTTGCGGTACTGTCGATTCCAGCACACTCATGACACTGAAATCTACCAAGGTGCACTTCCAAAATCTAGAATTCATAGCATTTGACTAAAAAGTCAACGGCACGTCTCGATTTGCGTGCTATGGTTTCCAAAATTAGGAAACACGACTTTTGATGGCCAAACTTGCATGTTTAGATTATATTCAGATTATTATTAGATTAAATTAGGTTTTTAAGTGAATTATTATATAATTAATTATTATTAGATTAGTAACCCAACTAGCCACTATTTAGAACTATAACATTAGAATTGATTTGTAGTTTCGTGCACTGTTCATGGTGTGATGTATGTTATAGGTTGACAGCTTCTAGATCAGAATTCCCTTATCCTTGACATGTGGTTACAGTTGTGCAAGGATTCTGGCAAGTACAGTATTGCATTTATGTTTTAGTTCATTGTAATGTTTACTCTATAGATTTCTTGTTTGATATCCCTTTGAGTCATTGCTTGATATTCCATTGAGACACGATTGTGACACTGTAGTTATCGTATCCTTCTCAGTGTATCATTGACCATTATTGATTGTTAGAGAGTCAAGAGGGAAAATACTCGGTAAATACGTGAACAAATCTAATTACCGTTACCGAATGATAGCTAAGTCATACACAACCACGTATGAGTTAGCCGTACCAATTACTGAATGATAGCCATCGTATGATGTACCGTATTAGCCTAGCCGTTCACATATTTGAAGGTATTTCACACACATAATGGTTTCTATTTTTCCTTTATCTAGTCCATTATCTTGTCAGTTCATATCCTGCTAGTTTTCATCTTGCCAGTTTATATCTTGTTAGATCACGTCTTGCCAGTTTACTTTTGCCACTTCATATCCTGTTAGTTCATATCTTGCTAGTGCTAGTTCATATCTTGTTAGTTCTTGTCTTGCTAGTTCTTTTTATATTCTTTACCTTCATGGTTTCTTGCTTGTTCTAACTTATTTGGGACTAACAACATTAATTGCAATATGATTGTACTCTGCTCCTTTCCTGATTGGATCGTTGTTGTAGGTGAGGGAGAGTATCTCTAGCACTTCATGTTATGGACCAGCAGTGGGTAGTGCTGACGTTGTTGGTACCGAGACTCAGGAGCCATGGTTGATCTCTGGAGGGATCTAGATTTACCTTTATGCATGTCTTAGTTTATTTCTTAGATGGATCAGATTTGTTCATGGATGGACGATATTGTATTGTTCTGGATTTCAGTCTCTTTGTCATTTGATTTGGATATTATTATTTCATTATCTATCGTACTCTTGTTTCCTTGGTTTGTGTCACTACTGTGTACGATTTGTATTTGTGTTCTATTGTATCTGTGGAGGATGCTATTGTGTGTACTAAACAGCGTTCTACCGTCGATACTCCGGCGTAGGCTGGGCTTGGACACGAACTCGTACTCGGTTATCCGGGAGCGGGTCGTGGCAAGTTTTTATGGTGGCCCATGCAGGCCCATTTTTGCAAAAGACTGCGAACTCATGGTAGTACTTAAGTTAGTCGTACTACTGCGGGCCTGCGAATATGATTAGATTTTAAGGACATCCTCCACATGTTTGATTATTAATCTCCACATTTAACTTTAACCTTTCTTGATTTGCATCATGCTTGAAATCTTTTCGCCGTTTAACGCTTTTCTTTTGTTGGAGCTAATGGATTCTCAAGGCAGGAATCCCGCTCACTTGAACACCCCAGCAAACGTTGACGGGCCTTCCATCAATGGAACCCCACCGACTTACGGAGGCTGCTTCACCTACTTAGGTGAGATACCCCAGCTGCAGACTATAAGATTTTGCCATGATAACATCCCACCACCTCCTCAGTTCCCTTCACCGACTCCGCCACCAGCACGGTTTCTTCCATCGGCACCTTTCCATCAGCCTGCACCCTACCAGCAGCCAGCAGCCTGTACCATACCACCAGCCTGCACCTTTCCATCAGCTTGCACCTATTCTGCATCCAGTACCAGTTCTTCCTCCAGCACCTATACTGGACAACGCCACGCTTCTTGGGATCTTCCAGAAGCTCATGACTTCTCAAACGTGATAGGCTGACGTCTTCCGTGACACCTTGAGAGAGGTTCTCTAGACTAGAGACGCTCCACAGCCGCGTCCTGTAACTTCTAAGAATTTTATGGACCTTAGGCCCAGAGAATTCAAAGAAACATAAGGGATTCTCTACGCGGATGAGTGGTTAGAGAACGTAGACCGTAACCTTCGGAGGGCTTGAGTTTCTGAAGACCTGAAAGTCGAGAATGCTAGCATGCAACTTTACGACATCGCCCGTACGTGGTATAGAGATGAGCCTTGGTTCACCACGCCAGACGTGACTTGGAAGGAGTTCAAAGAGATGTTCAAGACGAATTTCTATCCTGAAGCAGTCCGAGAAGAGTTGGAGAACGAGTTCGAGAGCCTGGAGCAGGGCAACCTCTCTGTCGACGAGTACACCACCAAGTTCTCCCGCCTCAGCCGCTTCGCAGATGCCATGACCCCTGCAGCCAACGCTGAGAAGTTTAGGAAGGGACTTTTATATAAAATTCGCAAAGCCATCGCCACTAGCCAGGCCACAACTTACGAGAGGATCTTGAAGGTCGCACAGGCGGTAGAAGCAGAATTGAAGCGTAAGCAAAAGAGAGATAGAGATGCAAATGGAGGACTGAACAACCAATTGAGATCGACAAAACGTCCCAATATTCCTGAGGAGAGTTCACCCCAGTACTATCACCCGCAGCCTCATTCCCTACAACAGCAAAATCAGATCCAGCCGATTATTACATGCTCCTACTGTCGGGGGCCAGGTCATCATTTTGATCACTATCGCAAAAGGTTACGACAATACTCATCGTGCGGATCAGCTACGCACCAAGTGAAAGAATGTCCAACATCATTTATTCATCAAGGCCAAGCACCTACTCAGGAAGGACAAGGAGGACTGCAGCAGCAAGGACAAGATCAAGCATTTTTAGCGGTGACCCGACCTGAAGGTATATGTAGTTAACTAAGTTCCTTAAAGGCTTTCCATAGTTATAGTTAGCATGTATGCTTTGTTAATGCTAGATTAGTAATCTTAGATTTTTCACATTTCTATGATATAGACTAGGAATTATTTTAGAGTTTGCCTGTAGAAATTATTTAGTATAACCTGTTGATTTTTGAGGAAAAAAATATTTTTAAGGGGGATAGTATGTGGCATCTGCCACCCGATTATAATTTAGTGATATTTTTTTCATTTTAATTGAATAGTTTATATTTAATTTTCTAGAAATTTTTAGGAATTTTCTGGAATTATTTTGATTATTAAATATTGGAAAAACCTATTTTCTAGTACTTCTGGAATTTATTGTGCTAGCCTAAGAGCAAATATTGATCCCAAATATTTTTCTAGGGTTCATTATGCTATTTTATATTTTCTAGAATTTTTCCATAATTTTTGGCAATATTTAAGTATTTATTTATTAGGGTTTATATATTTTTAAAGGCTTCCAATATTTATTATGAGATCATTTGGGACTAATATGAGACTAAGTATTTTTATTTTGACTTTAGGAGGTTAATTATAATTTCTATAATTTTCTATGATTTTTCTCGAATTTTTAGATATTTATTTAGAATTATTTGGGGTTAAATTGAATTTAAATTAGTTTCTGTATTTAATTAACCAGTCAGCGCTTAGGGGGCCTGTCACGACCCGCACCCGCTATAAGGGCACGTGTACGTAACAACGTCCAGCCCTCACCGTAAAAACGGCGTGGAACGCTGTAGGTTTTCTACTCTAACAACAGTTTATATATAATATCAAAACCTGTCGAGAATATGGTCAACTCCGAACGGAGGACAAGCAATGATAATATATGAATACTCAATCACAATTCTAAGATAAGCAAAGACTGAAAGATAAAGACAACAAGACTATAAAATATAACCTGTCGAGTCCAAACACAAATAATATACAAGTCTAAGTCCCAGTCTCTAATACAATCCAAGATATAATATAATAACATAAATAGCAAGCTGGAGACAAGGTCTAGTCCAAAATGTCTAGTCTAACTAAACTAAGCTAGAGGCTCATCGGGCGGAGCTAAGCCCTGCTAAACCAAGGTCTCCAAGTCTACGCCCACTACGTCAACCGGACCGTAGTAGGTAGGACAATCCTCCTCGCCACAATCTGTAAAATTTTGTCAACATATCCAGTCAGGATGGAACGAGCACAAATCTCAATAACAGTTCTAGTTAGACGATATTGAAAATGTAGCAGTAGATAGAGATAATCTATGAAGTAAATAATGTGTACATGAATCATGGTAAGGCATGTCAAGACTGTAATCTGAATGTAAGAACAGGAAAAACAGTATAAGTCATGTACAAAAATCTGGAACCATATCTATGTGAGTTTAGTATTAGTTTCAACATGTGATCGGCTTAGAACTTGATAAAATGTTTGGCCTGACTAATCATACGTGAGTGTATGATTAACACTATACAATGATGATACAATAGAATACTGTGGGTTATTGATCACATATCTACGCTAACACCCCCATCCCTGACTAATATAGTGGATCCAGTCATGACACGTCATGATACTTATTCTCTGAGGAGGTCGCGAGCCTACGCAGGAATCGTATCTATACAATGAATAATAAGAAATAAAGACTTGCCCACTGCATACCACATATAAGAGGAATAACAACTTATGACGGGATCCAGACAAATATCAATCCGTGTGAACAATGTGTCAAGAGAACAAGGATAATCTACACTAAATACTAGAAACAAAGACGATATCATAAAACAGAAATATTATCAGAGAATGTACTCGCCTGTACTGTGATGGATAAGTCAACTGAGTCCAAGATTAGTGCCTCGAGGACCTATAGATAGAATACTATATCAATATAATGGTTTGGAAGTGAAATTAAGTCATACTGAGTCAAAATAGGTCAAGACACGCCAAACTAAGTTAATCTAGGTCAAACAAGGTCAAACTAGATGGTATAGGGTTAATCTAAGTCATATTAGGCCTACCAAAGTCATACTAGGTCAAGACAGGTCTAGTTAGGTCTACCTTGGTCATAGGAGGACATTGGAAGTCAATCCGAATCAAACTAGGTCGAAAATTGGCTTACAGTTGACTTTTAGTCATCGGGTCAACTCTGGTCAACCCTAGGTCAATGGTGACTAATAGTTGACTTTTGGTCAACTGCTCAAGTTTAATGAAATTTGGGACTAAATTGGGTAAAGTGTTGACCTATAGTTGACTTTTGGTCTAGAAAGTCAACCGTGGTCAACCGAGGTCAAGACTAGGTCTAGGCGACTATTTCTAATCATTACCAACCCTTACAATCCATATCCAAGTCCATCTTGGACTTCGAAACTCAAGTCTTGACCGTATGACAATATCCTATTTTACCCTTAAAAAGGGTAAAATTCTAACTTAGGCAATTATCAAGTTAGCCTACCTACGCTTGGTATTTTGACCCGTGCTCCCTAGGGTAGAATGATACTAGCATATACATACATTACCTACCAAGATACCTAGGTGAAGTGGACATCCATTCCATGATACGGCCCATTGCCGATATCTTAAATATTTCAAGATACGCAATGGTACGGCGCGATACCGGCGCCCTACGACCCCGATTTCCACTCGGGAGTCTACCCGCAAAATCTAATTCACGTATTCTAGGCCTACGCCAAGTTTCGTCGTGTTTCGATACTCGGAGCTCGATTTCACTCTCTAACTCGATTTCCTCTATTATCCCCTTCTAGTTCTTATTCTAATTCTTCTTCTTAACTCTTCCTCTAACTTCTTCTTCTAACTTCTTCTTCCTATTTCTCCTCTAATTCTTCTTCTAATTCCTTCTTCCTATTCTTTCTTTTTTTCATCCTCTTCCTAATCTCATCTAATTCCTACTCTCATTCTCTTCCTCACTTCCTCTCATTCTCTTCCTCTTCTAATCCTTCTTCTTGAATCTTTTCTAACTCTTTTTCTAGTCTTTCTAATCTCTTCTAATCCTTCCTCTTATTATTCTTTCTAACTATCAATTTATCCATCTATACATATATATATACATATTTATATATATATATATATATATATATATATATATATATATATATATATACATATATATATACACTTGGGGATTTATAGGATTAAAGGGGGGCAAAATGGGGGCTCACAAGGAGGGAACTGCTGTAGCTGCTGCTACAGCAGCTACTCCTGCTGTGGCTGCTGTTTTTCTTCTTCTTCTTCTCTAATTCTTCTAACTATCTCATCTCCTACTTTCTATATATATATATATATATATATATATATATATATATATATATATATATATATATATATATATATATATACACATCTAGTTATCTAGAGATGTATCTACATATCCATCTATCTATCTATCTATATATATCCATATACATACACACATATATATACTCTACATATATATATTTACATACACCCACACATATAGATATATATATAAATACACACACACACTCTCCCTACCACACAAACACAGACTCACTCTCACACACAACCACCACCACTCTCATTCCTCTACACACACACACAAATCAAATATATATATATATAATACATGCACACACATATATATATATATATATATATATATATATATATATATATATATATATATATATATATATATATATATATATATATATATATATATATATATATATACCATTCTAATAAGAAAACCCCCAAATAATCTCTAACCTAGATTTCTAGGGAATCCTACAAAATTTGTGGGCAAAGTGTAGAGAATCTTCCCCTCTACAATAATTGTGAAGACAATAAATGGAAAAGAGTAATAAATAGAGGAATAATGACATACCTAAAATGGATTTTCTTGGAGGAAAGAAAGCTTGGGAAGAAGAAAGAGTTTAGAGAGAGAGAGAGAGAGTTTGACTTAATGAAGAAGAAAGGGGGGGTTGTTCTTGGCCGGCCATGTGTGGGGGGGGGGGGGGTTATTGGGTTTGGGTAGGATCCAATAACCCTCCAAACCCAATAAACTTAGGTTGGGTTGGTTCGGGTTTGTTTCGGTTTAAATTCTAAATACTAATTAAGCTCTAAAATGACTAATTAAGCCATGAAAAATAGGGTTTATGGTTTCTAGCCTAATTATGATAGTATGTGGGCCAAGCCCAGCTAGTATGTGGGTCCCACTAGGGTCCAGGCTACCCGGGTCTCCAACTTGAGTCCGAATTAGATAAAATCCAACCCAAACCAAATAAATCCCAAAAAATCACATAAAATAAATAAAAATTCCTAGAAATTATAAAACTTAAAAATGACGAAAATACCCCTAATTCGAAAACTGGGGGTGACAAATCTACCCTCCTTAAAAAATTTCGTCCTCGAAATTCAAGCGGTCGTACTCTTCTCTAGGTCAAGCACCCAACAATCAAGGTCTACTAAATTTTATCCTAAGTTATATAACATGAAATCCAGGAAATCAGAACACATGCATGGTTTTAAATCTCTACAGTATCGTGTTATTGCAGTCTTCATTGGGGTGTTCTATTTATCTAGCATGATCATCACATATGCAACTAAAGGTACTAAGAAAGCAATCAACAATCAATGGATGGAAAGAAACAGGTAAAAAGAAAGAGCAAGACCCTACCTCCTAGTCCAATGCCTGCTGGATCCTCAACTGTCATCGTAAAAGCCCCGTCCTGGTGGGGTATATCCCGCTGCTGGTGGAGGGCGTGATGCGGTGCCATAGGTGGCCTACCCTGTGCTCCATGAGCTGCACGGTGATGGTTCGAAGGACAATCCCTCTTCTGATGTCCCTCGGTGCCACAGTATAGGCACACACCCAACCGTCTCCTGCAAACCTTCCAGAGATGTCCGGACCTCTTGCAGCAGTGGCAAGTAGGTGCCTGCTGCGTCTGTCCCTGCTGCTGCTACCGGGGCACCTGCTGAACTGGTGCCCTAATCGGAGCAGGAATCTGCTGCGAGCGTTGCAGAATAGAATGATGCTGGAGTTGAGGACGCTTAGCAGCCCCTGCACTGCTAGTAGTCCCCGAAAACAGATCCCGGTCCCTCTTGGGCTTCAGGACCCACTACCGCTCTACCTTGCGGGCCTTTACATAGATCTCGGTATAAGTCTCATAAAAGGAGGGAATGAGGATCTTGATGTCCCAGATCAGCCCCTCTCTGAAATGGCTCGCCCTGATCTCCGGGTCTCGAACCATGTACTCCATGTATCGGCTCAGACGGCCGAACTTCGTGGCGTACTCCTCCACTGATAAACTGTCCTGCTGCAGATCCTGGAACTGTCGCACCAGATTGATCTTGTCCGTGGGGGAAAAGAACTTCTCCTTGAAGATGAGGTTGAACTCTGCCCAAGTACGGCCCTCTCCAGCTAGGGCTGGCTCATTTCTGAACCAGGTGCGTGCAATGTCTAGCAACTGCAAACCTACCACCTCGACCTTTAGGTCGTCTGCCAGGCGGGAGGCCCTCATCTGACGCTCGATATCCTCGAGCCAATCATCTGCATAGACCACACCCTCGATCCCACTAAAGTCACGGGGCCCAGGCTTCTTGAAGTCCTGGATATCTCCGTACCTAGTACGCATCCCCGGATGCGGAGCCCTCTGCTCCACGGCTGCAAGGGCCAACTGATGGGCATCCTCCATGCCCTGATGCATCGCGTCTGTCTGCCTCTGCTGAGCCTCGGCCTGGGCTCTCTGAGTCTCCAGCATCTGCTGGAGGAAAGTAAGCATCTGCCCCATATCTGTAGACAGGGGAGGTGGAGGTGGAAGAACAGCTCCCATCACCGGCGGAGGAGTCCCCTGCTGAGGAGGAGGGGGAAGAACGTCCCCGACAGCTCCCGCGTGGCCCCCGGCACTGCAGGAAGAGCACCCGTAGTGACCCCAGGGACGGTCATCGAGAGCGCTGGAGAAGTACCCCCGAGAACCCCAACAGAAGTCCCATCTGCAGGAGAAGTGACCGGAGCCTATCCGCCAGAGGTAGCGGACCTCTCCGTCTCCCCGTGCTCCTCACCGAAAGAATGAGTCATAACCATCCTGGAGACAGATTGAAAAGAATATATCAATATGGCACATGAAGGATTATATCAAAGGAGGACAGCTAGAATGTAGTAAACCAATATCAAAGACGGTAAGCAAGATAAGCAAGGAAAGATCCTACTGTGATTGAGTACTCTTAGCCTATAGCCTATCTTAGATACGTACCGCAGGCTCGTAATAGCACTCTAAGTCGAGCGCCACTACGACATCACACTAATTGCGACTTCAGGGCCTGCGTGGGCCACCACTAAAACGTGTCACGACCCACACCCGCTATAAGGGCACGTATACGTAACAACGCCCAGCCCTCACCGTAAAAACGGCGTGGAACGCTGTAGGTTTTCTACTCTAACAACAGTTTATATATAATATCAAAACCTGTCGAGAATATGGTCAACTCCGAACGGAGGACAAGCAATGATAATATATGAATACTCAATCACAATTCTAAGATAAGCAAAGACTGAAAGATAAAGACAACAAGACTATAAAATATAACCTGTCGAGTCCAAACACAAATAATATACAAGTCTAAGTCCCAGTCTCTAATACAATCCAAGATATAATATAATAACATAAATAGCTAGCTGGAGACAAGGTCCAGTCCAAAATGTCTAGTCTAACTAAACTAAGCTAGAGGCTCGTCGGGCGGAGCTAAGCCCTGTTGAACTAAGGTCTCCAAGTCTACGTCCACTACGTCAACCAGACCGTAGTAGGTAGGACAATCCTCCTCGCCACAATCTGTAAAATTTTGTCAACATATCCAGTCAGGATGGAACGAGCACAAATCTCAATAACAGTTCTAGTTAGACGATATTGAAAATATAGCAGTAAATAGAGATAATCTATGAAGTAAATAATATGTACATGAATCATGGTAAGGCATGTCAAGACTGTAATCTGAATGTAAGAACAGGAAAAACAGTATAAGTCATGTACAAAAATCTAGAACCATATCTATGTGAGTTTAGTATTAGTTTCAACATGTGATCGGCTTAGAACTTGATACAATGTTTGGCCTGGCTAATCGTACGTGAGTGTATGATTAACACTATACAATGATGATACAATAGAATACTGTGGGTTATTGATCACATATCTACGCTAACACCCCCATCCCTGACTAATATAGTGGATCCAGTCATGACACATCATGATACTTATTCTCTGAGGAGGTCGCGAGCCTACGCGGGAATCGTAACTATACAATGAACAATAAGCAATGAAGACTTGCCCAGTGCATACCATATATGAGAGAAATAACATCTTATGACGGGATCCAGACAAATATCAATCCGTATAAACAATGTGTCAAGAGAACAAGGATAATCTACACTAAATACTAGAAACAAAGACGATATCATAAAACAAAAATATTATCAGAGAATGTACTCGCCTGTACTGTGATGGATAAGTCGACTGTGTCCAAGATCAGTACCTCGAGGACCTATAGATAGAATACTATATCAATATAATGGTTTGGAAGTAAAATTAAGTCATACTGAGTCAAAATAGGTCAAGACACGTCAAACTAAGTCAATCTAGGTCAAACAAGGTCAAACTAGATGGTATAGGGTTAATCTAAGTCATATTAGGCCTAACAAAGTCATACTAGGTCAAGACAGTTCTAGTTAGGTCTACCTTGGTCATAGGAGGACATTGGAAGTCAATCCGAATCAAACTAGGTCAAAAATTGGCTTACAGTTGACTTTTGGTCATCGGGTCAACTCTAGGTCAACCCTAGGTCAATGGTGATTAATAGTTGACTTTTGGTCAACTGCTCAAGTTTAATGGAATTTGGGACTAAATTGGGTAAAGTGTTGACCCATAGTTGACTTTTGGTCTAAAAAGTCAACCATGGTCAACCGAAGTCAAGACTAGGTCTAGGCGACTATTTCTAATCATTACCAACCCTTACAACCCATATCCAAGTCTATCTTGGACTTCGAAACTCAAGTCTTGACCGTATGCCAATATCCTATTTTACCCTTAAAAAGGGTAAAATTCTAACTTAGGCAATTATCAAGTTAGCCTACCTACGCTTGGTATTTTGACCCGTGCTCCCTAGGGTAGTATGATACTAGCTTATACATGTATTACCTACCAAGATACCTAGGTGAAGTGGACATCCAGTCCATGATACGGCCCATTGCCGATATCTTGAATATTTCAAGATACGTAATGGTACGGCGCGATACCGGCGCCCTACGACCCCGATTTCCACTCGGGAGTCTACCCGCAAAATCTAATTCACGTATTCTAGGCCTACGCCAAGTTTCGTCATGTTCCGATACTCGGAGCTCGATTTCACTCTCTAACTCGATTTCCTCTATTATCCCCTTCTAGTTCTTATTCTAATTCTTCTTCTTAACTCTTCCTCTAACTTCTTCTTCTAACTTCTTCTTCCTATTTCTCCTCTAATTCTTCTTCTAATTTCTTCTTCCTATTCTTTCTTTCTTTCATCCTCTTCCTAATCTCATCTAATTCCTACTCTCATTCTCTTCCTCACTTCCTCTCATTCTCTTCATATTCTAATCCTTCTTCTAGAATCTTTTCTAACTCTTTTTCTAGTCTTTCTAATCTCTTCTAATCCTTCCTCTTATTATTCTTTCTAACTATCAATTTATCCATCTTTACATATATATATACATACTTATATATATATACATATATATATATACACTTGGGGATTTATAGGGTTAAAGGGGGGCAAAATGGGGGCTCACAAGGGGGGGAAACTGCTGTAGCTGCTGCTACAGCAGCTACTCCTGCTGTGGCTGCTGTTTTTCTTCTTCTTCTTCTCTAATTCTTCTAACTATCTCATCTCCTACTTTCTATATATATATATATATATATATATATATATATATATATATATATATATATATATATATATATATATATATATATATATATATACACATCTAGTTTTCTAGAGATGTATTTACATATCCATCTATCTATCTATATATATCCATACACATACACACATATATATACTCTACATATATATTTACATACACCCACACATATAGATATATATATAAATACACACACACTCTCCCTACCACACAAATACACACTCACTCTCACACACAACCACCACCACTCTCATTCCTCTACACACACACACAAATCAAATATATATATAACACATGCACATATATATATATACATATATATATATATATATACCATTCTAACAAGAAAAACCCCAAATAATCTCTAACCTAGATTTCTAGGGAATCCTACAAAATTTGTGGGCAAAGTGTAGAGAATCTCCCCCTCTACAATAATTGTGAAGACAATAAATGGAAAAGAGTAATAAATAGAGGAATAATGACATACCTAAAATGGATTTTCTTGGAGGAAAGAAAGCTTGGGAAGAAGAAAGAGTTTAGAGAGAGAGAGAGAGAGAGAGAGAGAGAGAGTTTGACTTAATGAAGAAGAAAGGGGGGTTGTTCTTGGCCGGCCATGTGTGGGGGAGGGTTATTGGGTTTGGGTAGGATCCAATAACCCTCCAAACCCAATAAACTTAGGTTGGGTTGGTTCGGGTTTGGTTCGGTTTGTTTCGGTTTAAATTCTAAATACTAATCAAGCTCTAAAATGACTAATTAAGCCATGGAAAATAGGGTTTATGGTTTCTAGCCTAATTATGATAGTATGTGGGCCAAGCCCAGCTAGTATGTGGGTCCCACTAGGGTCCAGGCTACCCGGGTCTCCAACTTGAGTCTGAATTGGATAAAATCCAACCCAAACCAAATAAATCCCAAAAAATCACATAAAATAAATAAAAATTTCTAAAAATTATAAAACTTGAAAATGACGAAAATTCTCCTAATTCAAAAACTGGGGGTGACAGGGCCCACGCGTCAGCCGTTTGGGCCGACCGAGCGGGGCCCGCCTGTCAGTCAGCTGTGTGCTGACTGTGCTTTAAATTTGGAGCCACGGCTCCTTAGCCGACCAGGTTGGCTTGGCCCAAGCAACTCGGCCATCTGGCCGTCCAACCATTTGAGCGGGGCAGGGGAGATTGCGCCACGTGTCTTAGCCGCCCACGGACCCAACCGAGCCGTTCTCTCTCTCTATATATATATTCTATTTCGGTTTTCGAGAAACCCTAGTTATTTTGTTGGCCGACTTTGTGGAGTTTGATCCCGGTGATCCCCCAACTTCCCGAGGTGATTTTCGCCAACCCAACCTCCTTTTAAAGCGCCGTTTTTTTTGTTGGATTCGTATCGAGGTAAAATTTCTGAATATATAATTATTTTTATAATTTCTGAACCTAAATTTTTGGAAAATTCGTAGAGTGTCGGTTGTCTGAAACTTGATACGTTTTGGTGTTTTCGAGATTTCGGGAGAACTAGAAATTGAAATCACGAACCGTTTGAAGTTTCGGAAAGCTAACACAGAGCTCTACGATATATAATTTTCTCAAAAATTATTTCGTTTATTTAGTATTTTATTTTTCTGTTGAACTCAGAATTGATCGATTGATCCCCGTTTTGGTCATGATTAGCCATAACGGCGATATCTTTTGACCAAAGCATGATTTTGTGGCACGGTCGATTCCAGCGCACTCGTGGTGCTAAAATCTACCAAGGTGTACTTCCAAAATCTAGAGTTCACAACATTTGACTAAAAAGTCAATGGTACGTCTCGATTTGCGTGCTATGGTTTCCAAAATTGGGAAACACGACTTTTGATGGCCAAACTTGCATGTTTAGATTATATTCAAATTATTATTAGGTTAAATTAGGTTTCTAAGTGAATTATTATAGAATTAATTATTATTAGATTAGTAACCCAACTAGCCACTATTTAGAACTAGAACATTAGAATTGATTTATGGTTTCGTGCACTGTTCGTGGTGCGATGTATGTTATAGGTTGACAGCTTCTAGATCGACATTCCCTCATCCTTGACTTGTGGCTACGGTTGTGCAAGGATTCAGGCAAGTACAGTATTATATTTATGTTTTAGTTCATTATAATGTTTACTCTATAGATTTCTTGTTTGATATCCTGTTGAGTCATTGCTTGATATTCCATTGAGACATGATTGTGACACTATAGTTATCGTATCCTTCTCAGTGTATCATTGACCGTTATTGATTGTTAGATAGTCGGGAGGGGAAATACTCGATAAATACGTGAACAAATCCAATTACCGTTACCGAATGATAGCTAAGTCATACACACCCACGTATGAGTTAGCCGTACCAATTACTGAATGATAGCCATCGTATGATGTGCCGTATTAGCCCAGCCGTTCACGTATTTGAAGGTATTTCACACACATAGTGGTTTCTATTTTTCCTTTATCTATTCCATTATCTTGTCAGTTCATATCCTGCTAGTTTACATCTTGCCAGTTTACATCTTGTTAGATCACGTCTTGCCAGTTTACTTTTGCCGCTTCATATCCTGTTAGTTCATATCTTGCTATTACTAGTTCATATCTTGTTAGTTCTTGTCTTGCTAGTTCTTTTTATATTCTTTACCTTCATGGTTTTTCGCTTGTTCTAACTTTTTGGACTAACAACATTAATTGCAATATGGTTGTACTCTGCTCCTTTCCTGATTGGATCGTTGTTGTAGGTGAGGGAGAGTATCTCTAGCACTTCATGTTATGAAACAGCAGTGCGTAGTGCTGACGTTGTTGGTGCCGAGACTCAGGAGCCATGGTTGACCTCTGGAGGGATCTAGATTTACCTTTATGCATGTCTTAGTTTATTTTTTAGATGGATCAGATTTGTTCATGGATGGACGATATTTTATTGTTCTGGATTTCAGTCTCTTTGTCATTTGATTTGGATATTATTATTTCATTATCTATCGTACTCTTGTTTCCTTGGTTTGTGTCACTGCTGAGTACGATTTGTATTTGTATTCTATTGTATCTGTGAAGGATGCTATTATGTATACTAGACAGCGTTCTACCGTCCATACTGCGGCGTAGGCTGGGCTTGGACACGAACTCGTACTCGGTTATCCGGGAGCGGGTCGTGACACTAACTGAGTACTTACTCATTGATTTATCACTCGAACGTTCAATGACTCTCGCACACATTTCTTCTATGCATTTTCCAATTTCGAGCCACACTCTTGTTACCCTCAATCTTTTCTTCAAAACTCACGATCTCAAAATCTTCGACACTTTCTCGTTCCTCAAGTCTCACTTGATTCAACGTATCACTTGGTTGGATCGTGCATATATTCCAGGCGTTTCCAAAATACATGTATTTCAGCCAAGTGTAGCTGCCCTTCCTAGAAATTTGGAATATTTTTATTATTACTTATTTTATTGGAATGGTGATTTTTAGATTTTATAAATAATTATTTAGTTAATTATTACGGTAGATGATTTTAGCCATGATAGAGTTTTGGAGTACACGGTGACTAGAAATCGTAGCACGGATAGTGCAATGACGTGTTTTGGCTAGTGTATTAGTCCTGGTAGAGAAGGCCGGACCATAGTGATGTCCTAACTAGGAAAATCAGGCCAAGTTGCGACTTAACCCTTGCCTAAGTGTTATTTATTTATTAATTATATTATTGAGTTTAGGGAAAGCGATTATACCATTTTAACCCGGACTGGACCCGAACTGAGTCCAAGCCCATGTAGTCATATGGGACTTTCAATGACATTCGTGTTGACGTATTTTGGTAGGATTGTGTTGTAGTCCATTTCAATGACCTGATGAATATTTTTAAGTATTCATAATTAAATATTATAAATATCCTTATTAGTTGATATTCAAGGATATTGGTATAAAATAGGTCCTTGTATATTCTGGGGATTATTGGACTGTACGCAATGGCATATATACCATTTTTGAGTTATTGAATTTGTTATTATTATTGTTATTATTTTTATAGAGATATAATAATATTTTATTATCATTGGTTATATTACTTGTCAAATAAATGTTATATAAATATATACATGTATTTGTATCTATAAAAATAGGCCTTGCACTAAGAATAGATGCTATTTGGATTTATTTAGATCTTATGGGAATAGTATATAAGTAAATATATATATATATATATATATATATATATATATATATATATATATATATATATATATATATATATATATATATATATATATATATATATATATAATGTTTATAAAGAAAATATTTAATCATATTTTAGTATTTGATGAAATTCTAGTAATTATAATGTTTGCTTAATTTATATTTAGATTTTAATGTGGCTTAAGATATATACATATATGGGTTTACCATATATTAAGAGTTTCCATAATATTAGATTGTTATTTTATAAGTATATATATTCAAATGTGTACTTAGTAAAAAAAAAGAAAAAAAGGAAAAGAAATAGCAACTCATGAGATATTGGACCACCAATATCTCGTGAGTCACCAAATTGGCCCAAAACCGCGCACAAGGAACCAGCAGCTTCAAAAACCCTACACCCGATCGAGTATATGCATGTATATAAAGACCGAGAGCGAACATAAGAGGATTTCGATAAAATCCTAATCCCTCACCGCTACCACGTGCGCCCCCCTGGGCGGCCGCACGACGCCGGAGGACCGCCGGCGGCCGGCCGAGCATGCGCGAACAGAGCAGCAACGCGCGCGGTTTGCCACAGCAGGCCGCAAGTATCGACCATCACTTCGAGGTTAGATTCCTTCTATGATAGTCTATCATTTTATGATCCGTAAATTGGGTTGGAAAGCCAACATTACCCTCTCGAAGTCCCAACAAGTGGATTTGAATATAGTCGTACGGCTAGTCCGAAAAATAAATACGAAGTCGGGGAAAAACAATGTTCTCGACAGTTCGAAGAACAGTTGACGAACCTATTTTGGGAGACAATTTCTGGTCGAATCATCGACTAAGGTAGGAAACTATCAGAATCATTATTGAAGACAACCTATAGGACACTGAAACCCATTTTACGAAAATCGAAATCATCGATTACGTGTTAAGAAAACGGATCACGAAGTTTAGAAAAAATCTGTTTTTAAATATTAGAAAATTAGAAAAACTCTTCGACATGACGTGCGTCCCGCCAATCCGGGCGACGTGGTCGCGAACCGAAAGCATCGAAAGGTTCGTAACGGCTTCGTGGTCGTGTGGGCTTTGACAGAATTCAAATTGGTCGCGTGTGCGCGACGAATTTGATCTGTATCCGTCGAAATTCACCGTATCGGCCTCTGTGCAAATTTCTCAATTAGTTTGTGCACGTTTATCAGATCGAGAAAAAAATTGCGCCAGCAGGACCGTATCATTTTTCTGGTCCTGTATGCCAAGTTTGGTCCAATTCTGAGACAGTTGATCGAATCACCGTTTTGCGGGCCCCACGGTCCGATTCAACGGGCGATTTTGTGCACGGCCTGCCGAAGTCCAACTCTGGACATACGGTTGGGTTCGTATCGGAAAACTGGATCCGTAGACATATAGTTTGATGACTTTAGAGACCATTGACTCTGGCACGTTTTTCGGTGCAAAGCGGGTCCAACGGCGGATACCGTTTTGGCCTGAAATTACCATTTTGCTCCTGTGTCCAGAATTAGACTTAAGGACATGCGATCCTAGCTATTTTGACTATTCTAAGAACATTGGTAATATTTATTTCAGCTTTCAGGGACTGTTGTACGAGTTTTGGCTATTGTGGCATTCTGAGTGGTTCAGATTATCGGTTACACCAGCACAGGGCCACAGGCGAGTACAGTTTATTGTCTGCATTTCGATATTGATCTTCACTATATTTTATTGATTGACCATTATTATGTGACTTTTATATTCTATTATAAATTATTGAGTCGGGAAGGAGAAGTACCAAGGATGTGTGATCCGACCGTAGACAATGTTTATTTTTCTGCAGTAGACCTCGTAGACAGTGCTTACTTTTCTGCAAGTAGATCTCGTAGACAGTATTTATTTTTCTGCAAGTAGACCTCGTAGACAGTGCTTATTTTTAATGTAAGTAGACCTCGTAGACAGTGCTTATTTTTCTGCAGTAGACCTCGTAGACAGTGCTTATTTTACTGCAAGTAGACCTCGTAGACAGTGCTTATTTTTCATGCAAGTAGACCTCGTAGACAGTGCTTATTTTTCATGAAAGTAGACCTCGTAGACCGTGCGGTGTAGTATCCCAGACTGATCACATATCAAAGGTACTTCTAACAGTTGGGAAAAGTATTTTGTGTCTATTTATTTGCTATTGGTTTTCCGTATTTCCTGTTTATTTTCAAAAACATGTAATTGATGTCTAACCTCTGTTGTATAGTCATTTTCTTTATTTGAAATTGCATTCAGTGAATTGTGCTCGTTCCATTCCTGACTGGAAACCATATTTTTTAGGTTAGTCGTAGATTCACTTAGCATGAAAAATACGGGTGTACTTACAGCCGAAGCCTAGAGACTAGCTAGATAGTTGTAGTCATTATATATTTGTACAAGTTTATATTTTTTTGTAAATATAAAACGTGTGATCATTGTAAATTAAATTAATTTTGTGAATGAGCAATACTTGTGATTTTGATCATTGTGGCTATACAGCGCTCTACCGCCGACACTGCAGCGTAGGCTGGCTTGGACACGTCTCGTATCCGTTTAAAAAAAACGAGTGCGGGTCATGACAAATTTTTGTGGTGGCCCATGCAGGTCTGTTTTCGCAAATCATACGAACTCGTGATAGTACTTAAGTTATTTGTACTATTGCGAGCCTACGACTAGGAAATGCTCATTCACGAATTAGGGATTAATTTAATTTAAGAGAATGACTAGGACTAGGAGTCCCTTGTTCAAATTGACCATCGGGTAGTTAAGGTTGTTAGATAGGCCATGCAATTTAGAATTATTAAATTCAGATAGCTTGCTAGATCACTATAGACACACTATTACTTTTGATGTGATGATATGATCCAACGTGGGTATACTACTCACTTGATTCATTAGGCTTTCTCGGAATTAAGGCTATAATCTTGATAACCTACTCAGTTTTCTTTTGCTCTATGTAGATATAAATCTTATATCATAAGTTAGTATTGCCCATTTTAAATTCTATTTTTACTGTATGGAATTGGTTTATAATTCATGATTATGTTATTCCTGTATGAATCCCTAGTTAGATTTGATTCAAAGTTTTTCCCTAGCTATTTGAAATATATATGAGATAAAGATTAGGATGTTCTTACTTCACTTGTCTTCAGATATTTTCTTTCGACCAGTCTTTTACTTTAAGGATTGAGACTTATAGGTAGATGTTACACTTTCTATCATAGTCAACTAGTTTGAATCTCTAGCAGCTCCTTGAAGTTCTTAGGAGTATAGTTAGGGTAATTTAACGACTGTGATGGCTAGACAGCAGCGCACTATCGCCAATTACCTGAGAGTGGAGAGTGTGGGTTCACTGCAGCCGGCAGCGCTCTAGCAAGGCACAACCTCCAGAATTGAAATCATTTCGAATAATCATAGTCTATGGAACATTGCTAAAACTATATTCTCGTTGACCTCTTTAGATCTTAGATACCCTTGTGCCAATATAAGGTAGAGTATCCGATAGCATATCACATCTGAATCACGGAACCAAGGGTTACCACGGCCGGAGTATATGGGCGAGGCATAATTCTCGGTAACATGATTTCAGACGTGATTACAAGTTTATGATACCATAGAGGACAGGAAAATGCATGTTCGTCCCATAAGATCCAAAGCCAAACTAGTGGAAGCTCTGTAAGTTCGGTAGCATGTCTCCCAACCTGACCTTCCGTGGTCCTTGTGATCCATTGACGAGGTAACTGACTGACATTAATAGGTTTACCTGGAGTATAGAATTCAGAAGTCCATAACCCATTAGTCGACCAAGGCCTTATAAATAGAAGATAGTAGGATTGACTGTATAAGCAAGAACACCTGGTAAATTTTTTGATTCTCACAAAACTCGAACTACTTGTGCCTTCTTTCAAAAATCTTGTATACTTATAATTTGACTATTTTGACCAATGTTGCTATCACAGCCTAGTTTTGCAAGCTTACTCTTTTATCGAGCTTGATTCAAGACATATGTTTATTAGGGACGCCCACTAACATATTGTCTAATCAGAATCGGGTCTGATCAACCGTAGTGCACTCGGTTCGCTCTTCCTCTGATTAGCCTACGTGGATTGAGATGTAGATGTCTCTAGACTCTCATCCGCTACTGCATTAACAATTTCTCTTGAATTATACATTCGCTTTTGAATCACGTAATTGTGTTCAGTGACATCTCCCTTGAACTCTTTATTATTTTTGTCTTTCACTGATTTGGAAAGATGAAAGCTCGTAATTGGTAGAGAGATATCCTCCATGGCTATGATAGTTGTATACCCAAATGTAGTTGCCATCAGCCATCCATGTGACTAGAACCTTGCCTTGAGTTATTCATTCTTCTTCCGACCCCAAACGGCTATTGGGGCCCTCTAGCCATTTGAATCTGAGAACAATTAGGGTTCTACCCTTAGTCAAATGCCAACCTAGGAGACTATCTATTCTCAAAAAACCAAATGGCGTGAGCCTCTAACTATTTTCTTGAAGCTTGCTTTAACTAGACCCTTGTGACAATAGTCTGGAAGGTTTGACCCCAATAGAAACTCACAACTTAGTTGTTAGAAATCTTTTCGTAGGACGTGCCTTAGAGTTGGTTACCCCATCGGTAGCTCTTGTATACTGTGGGCAAGTAGACCATTCTGTTTTATTGACCATATGTCATTGTACACACTCGTTTTCTATTTATTGAGGAACGATCCTTGAGTTGACTTATATCTGCCGTTTTCTGTTATGCCGTGCCTGATTCTTTGTTAACAAGAGTCGAGGTACAATACCCAGACTTTTGAATTCTCCTAACCTCATTATTTCTAAAACCATGTCCTAGCTTCTAAGGTGGGTAGACTGTAAGCCTTCTAAAATTTTTGGGATGAACGAGGATTACCGATTGATTAGAATGATTCCTCTAGGATGAAAATTAGTGCCCCATAGACTTCCACTTTCCATTTAGATCATTTTGTGTCCCCGGCCGTGCCATTAGTATTCGGAGCACGATGCCAGTTGTTACTTTCCAACAAATTTCATATATAAGATCTAGACGAGTCCACCTTCATCTAGGTATATCATGTCCCACTCAAACACGTTCACTTGTACTCTATTTTTATGGTACGACTTTCAGGTCAAAGGAACTAGCTATAACCCTTACTATATATACCGATAAACTTCCCGACCACAATTAGAGACTCAAATCATTCGACCCAATATATGGTTGTGATCTACTCAAAGCCCACTATGCACATGTCACTAGTGTGCCATTCAATTGTGTCTTCTCGTGCTACTTAAACACAAAAGTCACGAAAGACGCATCTTCAGGGCTTACAGAACCTATTTAACCAATTCGACTTCCCAACTAGCTCAACCACTTGGGTGGAAACTTATTCCAGGTTACCCTAACCTAGTAGAAATAGTTTTATCATTGGGATCTTGTCCAGTCAATATAGATTGAAGTCCAAGGTTTATCTAACCGACGACTGATGTCCAATTAGGGAACCCATTAAGACCCAGTAATACCCATTCATGCATACCACCATATTTGGACTATAAAACCAAACTATTTGAAATAGGTCCCTATACCTATTATGTAGTCCCCCCTCTTAGAATAAGAAGACATTCGTAACCCTTGTTCCATCTACCTAGAAGTCGCGATACGATCTTGTATTGCATTTATATCCCTTGTTTGTGTGTTTAAATAACCACGAATGAGATCACAAATCTTGATTTCTCAAATTCTGTTCTATTATAGAACCTGTTAGAATTTTGAGAACATAATTTCCGTATTGCATGGATTACAAGCTCCTCTAAGAAACGAAGGGTTCTTCGATTTAGCAAGTGACTGGACTAGAGTAGCCATCTAGCAGATAAGTCAATGGTTCATAAATATTCCTTCTATATGTATCATTGGATATGCTCTACCGCTCTGAAACTCCATATTCGCTCTCGATTATTTTTACTTATCTTCCCGTCCTTTCTATTATAGTGTGACGAATGGTCATGCTTATTAGAATTTACCAAAATTTCTTAGCTATTTGTGTAAATTGTTGCTTGTCAGATTTTGGGTTATTTGATAGATAGTAGAGGATTATAGAGGCCAAGGGCAGTAGATATCTATTTGTGGCAAAAAAATTGCAAATAGTTGGAAGATTATAAGTTTTAGTGACATAGCTTTGAGGGAGTAGTGTGATCAAAGGTGGGTAGAAGTCCTCAAGTATTCAAAGTTATAAAATGGCTAGGAGGAGGATATAAACTAATTTTGAGGAATTAAAAATTAAGGAGATTAAGATAATAGTAGATTTTCCTTTGAGTTGTAAGGAATAGTTATGAATTAGAATTTCGAGGACGAAATTATTTTTAAGGTGGGTAGATTTGTAGCTGCCCTTCCCAGAAATTTAGAATATTTTTATTATTATTTATTTTATTGGAATAGTGATTTTTAGATTTTATAAATAATTATTTAGTTAATTATTACGGTATATGATTTTAGCCATGATGGAGTTTTGGAGTACACGGTGACTAGAAATCGTGGCACGGATAGTGCAATGACGTGCTTTGGCTAGTGTATTATTCCTGGTAGAGAAGGCCGGACCATAGTGATATCCTAACTAGGAAAACCAGGCCAAGTTGCGACTTAACCCTTGCCTAAGTGTTATTTATTTATTAATTATATTATTGAGTTTAGAGAAACCGGTTATACCAATTTAGTCCGGACTGGACCCGAACTTAGCCCAAGCCCATGTAGTCATATGGGACGTTCAATGACATTCGTGTTGACGTATTTTGGTAGGATTGTGTTGTATTCCATTTCAATGACCTGATAAATATTTCTAAGTATTCATAATTAAATATTATAAATATCCTAATTAGTTGATATTCAAGGATATTGGTATAAAATAGGTCCTTGTATATTCTGGGGATTATTGGACTGTACGCAATGGCATATATACCATTTTTGAGTTATTGAATTTGCTATTATTATTGTTATTGTTTTTATAGAGATATAATAATATTTTATTATCATTGGTTATATTACTTGTCAAATAAATGTTATATAAATATATACATGTATTCATATCTATAAAAATAGGCCTTGTACTAAGAATAGATGCTATTTGGATTTATTTAGATCTTATGGGAATAGTATATAAGTATATATATATATACATATATATATATATATATATATATATATATATATATATATATATATATATATACCTTGCACTAAGAATAGATGCTATTTGGATTTATTTAGATCTTATGGGAATAGTATATAAGTATATATATATACATATATATATATATATATATATATATATATATATATATATATATATATATATATATATATATATATATATATATATATATATATATATATATATATATATATATATAATGTTTATAAGGAAAATATTTAATCATATTTTAATGTTTGATGAAATTCTAGTAATTATAATGTTTGCTTAATTTATATTTAGATTTTAATGTGGCTTAAGATATATACATATATGGGTTTACCATATATTAAGAGTTTCCATAATATTAGATTATTATTTTATAAGTATATATATATATATTCAAATGTGTATTTAGTAAAAAAAAAAAAAAAGGAAAAGAAATAGCAACTCACGAGATATTGGACCACCATATCTCGTGAGTCACCAAATTAGCCTAAAACCGCGCTCAAGGAACCAGCAGCTTCAAAAACCCTACACCCGATCGAGTATACGCATGTATATAAAGACCGAGAGCGAACAGAAGAGAATTTCGATAAAACCCTAATCCCTCACCGGTGCCACGCGCTCCCCCCCTGGGCGGCCACCCCGACGGCCGTACGACGCCGGAGGACTGCCGACGGCCGACCGAGCATGCGCGAACAGAGCAGCAACGCGCGCGGTTTGCCACAGCAGCCGCAAGTATCGACCATCACTTCGAGGTTATATTCCTTCTCCGATAGTCTAGCATTTTACGATCCGTAAATTGGGTTGGAAAGCCAACATGACCCTCTCGAAATCCCAACAAGTGGATTTGAATATAGTCGTACGGCTAGTCCGAAAAATAAATGCGAAGTCGGGGGAAAATACTGTTCTCGATAGTTCGAAGAACAGTTGACGAACCTATTTTGGGAGACGATTTCTGGTCGAATCATCGACTACGGTAGGAAACTACCATAATCATTATTGAAGACAACCTATAGGACACTGAAACCCAGTTTAAGGAAATCGAAATCGTCGATTACGTGTCAAGAAATCGGATCCCGAAGTTTAGGAAAAATCTGTTTTTAAATATTAGAAAATTAGAAAAACTCTTCGACACGACGTACGTTCCGCCAATCTGGACGACGTGGTCACGAACCGAAAGTATCGAAAGGTGTGTAACGACTTTATGGTCGAGTGGGCTTTGACAGAATTCAAATTGGTCGCATGTGCGCGACGAATTTGATCCGTATCCGTCGAAATTTACCGTATCGGCCTTTGTGAAAATTTCTCAATTATTTTGTGTACGTTCATCAGATCGAGACAAAACTTACGCCAGCAGGACCGTATCATTTTTCTGGTCCTGTATGCCAAGTTTGGTCCAATTCTGAGATAGTTGATCGAATCGCCATTTTGCGGGCCCCACGGTCCGATTCAACGGGCGATTTTGTGCACGGCCTGCCGAAATCCAACTCTGGACATACGGTTGAGTTCGTATCGAAAAATTGGATCCGTAGACATGTAGTTTGACGACTTTAGAGACCGTTGACTCTAGCACGCTTTTCGGTACAAAGCGGGTCCAAAGGCGGACACCGTTTTCGCCCAAAATTACCGTTTTGCTCCTGTATCCAAAATTGGACATAAGGACAGGTGATCCTAGCTATTTTGACTATTCTAAGAACATTGGTAATGTTTATTTCAGCTTTCGGGGACTTTTGTACGAGTTTTGACTATTGTGGCATTCTGAGTGGTTCAGAATATCGGTTATACCAGCACAGGACCATAGGCGAGTACAGTTTATTGTCTACATTTCGATATTGATCTTCATTATATTTCATTAATTGGCTATTGGTTATGTGACTTTTATATTCTATTATAAATTGTTGAGTCGGGAAGGAGAAGTACCAAGGATGTGTGATCCGACCGTAGACAGTGTTTATTTTTCTGCAGTAGACCTCGTAGACAGTGCTTATTTTTATGCAAGTAGACCTCGTAGACAGTGCTTATTTTTTTGCAAGTAGACCTCGTAGACAGTGCTTTTTTTTATGCAAGTAGACCTCGTAGACAGTGCTTATTTTTCTGCAGTAGACCTCGTAGACAGTGCTTATTTTTCTGCAAGTAGACCTCGTAGACAGTGCTTATTTTTCTGCAAGTAGACCTCGTAGACAGTGCTTATTTTTCATGCAAGTAGACCTCGTAGACAGTGCTTATTTTTCATTCAAGTGGACCTCGTCGACCGTGCGGTGTAGTGTCCCAGACTGATCACATATCAAAGGTACTTCTAACAGTTGGAGAAAGTATTTTGTACCTATTTATTTGCTATTGGTTTTTCGTATTTCCTGTTTATTTTCAAAAATATGTAATTGATGTCTAACCTCTGTTGTATAGTCATTTTCTTTATTTGAAATTGCATTCAGTGAATTGTGCTCGTTCCATTCCTGACTGGAAACCATATTTTTTAGGTTAGCCGTGGATTCACTTAGTATGGAAAATACGGGTGTACTTGCAGCCGAAGCCTAGAGACTAGCTAGATAGTTGAATTGTAGTCATTATATATTTGTACAAGTTTATATTTTTTTGTAAATATAAAACTTGTGATCATTGTAAATTAAATTAATTTTGTGAATGAACAATACTTGTGATTTTGAGCATTATGGCTATACAGCGTTCTACCGTCGATACTGCGGCGTAGACTGGCTTGGACACGTCTCGTATCTGTTTAAAAAAAATGGGTGCGGGTCGTGACACCAAGCCTCGTGATAGAGAATCTGCCATCACCACTCGAGTCGGATCGTGCACATATTTGGACGTCCCTGATATACGTGCATGTTAACCGAGCCTCGTGAGTGGTGCCTCCATAATTCCTATCGCTCCGCACCGGGACGTCTGCCTAACGGCTAGGCTATGTTTTTAGGCTGAAGTCATCCATCAGTATTGGAATCATAGTTCCCAAACAACAATATCAACACTGACCCCATCCTAAGGTCAAACCAAGTTGATAGTACGGGGTTTTCTACCCAAGATCGCATCATTCTGATTTTTAAACATCGAGCATCGATTCCCTACACACATCTCAACATTCGTCGCACGTGGTCCGAGTCATTCAGCAAAGCCATCATACGATAACTTACGTTCAACCAATTGTAAAACCCCTAAATTTCTACTATTTTTTATTATTTAAAATTGGTACAGATTTATTTTTTTAACTGTATTTGTACGTCGCATAGTCGTATTGTACGTCGCTCACGAAATTTGCGTTTTCGTAATTGCTCGACGAGTGCGAATATCTGCGAGCGTACATATTTTTAGAAAAACATTTTTCAATTTTTATAGTTTCAAAATAATATATAGTAATTACTTTATTTTTTTCATTATAAAAAGGCATAAGATATAATTTATGTATAAATTAATTCTCAAAATTACTTATTAATTATCTTAAATTATTTAAAAGGTATTTTTGAAGTAGTTCCTATTAATATTTAAATTAATTTTCAAAATTTATTAATATTAATACTTTATTATTCAAAAAGATATTTAAAAATATTTATTATTTTCGAAATTATTATTATTAGTATTTTTGGAAAATATGTTTTGAAATTATTGTGGCAATTTAAATCTTTTATTAGATTTTATGGATTTGATTTTAAATAGTTTAAAATTAAGGATATAATTTATATTTAATTTAAGTTTGATTATCCAGATTTAAATTAATTTAGATTTGGATTTGAATTTATTGAATTGATTTAAATTAATAGATTGAATTATCTAAATGGGTTTAAATATTCCTAATCCTTATCCAAATGAGAATTCCCACGTCCTATAAATAGGCAGGTACTCCTCCATAAATTCCTCACATCCATAAATTCTCTACAACCAAAAATAAGTACATCGTGTCCGTGTCCTCTTATCATCCACTATATTTCTATTTTGTTACAAATACAGTGGTTTTCCTATCCACGTCCGACAATCCCGGACGTCAACCCACCCCGTGTCTCGCAGGACACATGCCGATACTATCCTCTCTCTAAAATCCCTAAACCTATCCTAACCCTGTCGACACCAGCCAACCTCCGACCCGGCCATCTCCTTCCTGGCCGACTCCCATGTTCTGACCCAACTCCAAGCCGACAACCAAACCACCCCGCCTCCTAACCACCTCCGTCCCGACTTCCGGCAGCCTGGAGTACTCGACCACCACCACTGTTATTATCATCACCAGAACACCCCCGGATCTACGCCACCAACAACCGAACCTAGTCCGGCCGACCACATCACCGTCACCGCGGCCAACTCCGACCAATAACCACCGCCGCTTCCGCCAACATCCGCCGGCGAGTCTCCGATCTCATGCCTTCTCTTCCCCTCTCTCCCGACTCAATTAAATTACTCTCTCTCTCTCTCTCTCGTTCACTTTCTTTCCTTCCTCTCTCTATAGCAGGAAAGACTCGAATATTTGAGTCTGCTGAAAGTTTTATTAATATTAGATTTTTTTCTTATAAGTTATTTTATGTTTACTTTAGTTTTATTTTTTTTTCCTCTTTGAAACAGTATAGCAACACAATTGTACAAATTCTAGTTTATTATTTGCTTTATTAAATATGTATGTATGTTTGTTGTATGTGTTATGACACCATAGATACTAGGTTATTGTACTTTTAGGAATTTTATACAAGTAAATATATTAAAGTTTAAATTATATTTGTGAGAAGATATTAATTCAGCGTATTTTAAAATATATCTTTGATTTATATATTATTTGACAAACGTTAGTTTATAGCCCTAAATTACTTTGCTAGATTCTAAAAAAAATTTAAAAATATTTTATAAAAAATATATTTCTAATCTTTTCAAATAAGTATTTTTTTGAATCATAAAAATATAGCTTCTACCTAATTCGTATCTTTACAAACTTAGAGTTTTTGCCGAAAATGATTTTCTTGACTTTAAGTATTTTTAAGTATTTTTCCTATAGATATTTTAACTCATGAAAACTAGTTTTTAGGAATATTTTCTAAAATTCGTATATATAATATTTATTTATTATTCTTTGATTTTTCTCCTGTCCGTAACCAATCCTCTTATTCCTACTCTGTCACCAAATTCGAGACTACCTTATGTCGACCCTTAATTTGACCCTTCTGGACCCAATGGAACTGTCCGTGCCACCACCCGAGGTCACCTTGCATAGTTGTTGTACCGAAGTCGCAGTTCGCGCCACATTGATCATAGCAGCACACCAGGCTCCCTACCAGGCAAGATACCTTGCCATTTGTTGTTTATTTATTTTAGCTCATATTTCATACACTATTTATTTTCTTTATGCAAAATAAACTGTGATACAAGGCATAACCTATTAGAACTTACTGTTCATTTATATTTCCTGCTATGTATTAGTTTTCTTACACATTAAACCTAGATTTAAGGGACCACCTTTGTGTGTTGCATTCATTGGCCTTGACACGTTGTACCACGAAGTTGTATGTCGCATGTAGAACACGAACATGCGTGACTGGCTGGCCACCGGTACGTATAAGCCGTGCGATAGGAATAACTGCTAATAGAGGTTGTATGCTTTGTTTGACTTAGCGGTTAATAGAGGTTTTATGTTGTGGATACAACATAGTAGGCATTAGGCGGGAAGGACAATTCCTTAGCGTATGGGCTTCGATGCACTTTCCCTTGTGACCTGGAAGCTCCGTTGGAGATACGGGGTTGATGACCCATGATTACTGACGGCCACTGACGTCCTGCGGAACGTTATGCTCTTACTGATTGGGCCTCTGGTGCCCCAAGGGTGGACTATGCCGATCCTATTTAGCCAAGGCTCATGCGTAGGAAGGATTGTTCTTAACTACATTTCACTTAGAACGAGTAGGCACCTTTATCCGTTAGGTACGAGTACTTTTGGTTTGGGTACTTGTATCTGACCGTGGCTTGGAACAATAACTTATCGCGGATTAGTTCTTCACATCTTGTCCTTGTTTGGTTGTAGGTGTGGCTTACTACTTCGATGAGAAGGTATTGAACCTTGTTGGGGTCCGAATACCATATTGGATTCATGGCATGGAAAGATACGTCACCGTGAATTAGTTTACCATCTCATGTCCTTGTTTGGTTGGAGGATGGTAAGCTAGTTCAATAGGTGTGTATTGGACCATGTTATAATCCAATTGACTTATTTATTTAAGAAATATTTATTCAGTTTATATGGCATGATATTATGTGTCTTGTTATGTCCCACTGAGGACCTGGTTATCTTGCCAGGTGTGTGCTCTTGTCTTTCGCAGGTGTTCTAGCTCTAGCCGTGATCACCGCTATTTCTTCGAGGATGATTGCACTTGGATCGTCTTCGCTTCGCTCGTCAAAATCATTTCTTTTCTCATGTATTTTTTTTTTACTTGTTGGTAGTGGATTTGTCTCCGCCCAACATATTGTATCAAGACAATTCATTATCTTTATACGATATCTTTTATTTATTTATTTTTGTGTGGATGAAATTAGTTATGGTTCTACTGTATTTTACAGCTTACGTATATTTATTATACGGCTGGCATGTCTACTTTTCTAGTCCTACGTATTTTGGGACTGGAGCGTTACATGTTTTTGTGGTGGCCCATGCAGGTTAAGATAAATTGTTTGGTTACTTTACCGTACCAAGCAAGCCTGCGAATAGGATTAGAGTCTAGGATCTCATCCACATTCTTGACCCCTTTCCTCGATTCCATATTCGAACTACCGTTCGAACTCATCGATTGCATCTTGCTTGATTCCTTCTATCATTACTCTTATCTTCCCTTCGTGTTTTGCTAAAGGTTAGACAGGTGACCCCTATTAGTTAGACATTATCCCAAAATACCATTAGTTTAAATTTTAAGTTGGGTAGAATGACTTGTGACCTAGCAATCCCCTTGTACTTGTGACCTATATTCACAAGTTTACTTAGATTCTAGAATTTAGAGGGCCCTAACCTATTTAGTCAACCAAGGACTTGGACAAGCAGACTGTAGGATGACTGTATTGAGACCAACATAGGATATGACTTAGAATCGTTTGAACTAATCTACTTTATTTTAATCTTAATCTCACGTGCCTATATTTTTACTATCTAGACTAATGATGCTAATATAGCCTAGTTTTTGTAAGCTCAATTCTTTATCGAGCTTGTTCACGACATATGTTATTGGAAGAGCTCCCACTATCATATTGTCTAATCAGAACCGGTGCATAATGGTCTGATCAACCAAGTGCACTTTGGTTCACTTTTTGTCTATTATTCTACGTGGATGGAACATAACTAAACTTGGCCTTTAGAGTCCCATCTGCGACTGCCTTGGCAACTCCTTTTGAAATTTTTCGGTCGTCCTTGAACCACGTATTCGTACTCGATAATATAGCCTTTTGAACTCCTTATTGTTTTCGCCTTCACCTATTTTAGAAGGACGAAGGCATTATACTAGAACTTTCTCTAGCCTTCCTATCGATTATGACCATACCATATTATTTTTCTATGATCTAGATCGCGATTTCTTATGGCATAATTTTGTTATTGATTGTTCCCCATCGATACCCCTTGTGTCTTCTCACCCCCTACAAATTCTTAATTTCGAGGAAAAAATTCTTTTAAGTTGGGTAGGATGTAAAATCCTAAATTTCTACTATTTTATTATTATTTAAAATTGGTACAGATTTATTTTTTAACTGTATTTGTACGTCGCATAGTCATATTGTACGTTGTCACGACCCGCACCCGCCTTTTCGGATACGAGACGTGTCCAAGCCAGCCTACGCCGCAGAGTCAGCGGTAGAACGTTGTCAAGCCCGCAAGAAATAAATGCTCAAAATATAACATTTTGCTGCTTATTCACATTTCTAAATTTATCACAACATTTATAATATTTATATTTAAAGAAAATACAAGGTTCTCACAATTAATAAAAATGATACACTGCTATCTATTTCTAGGTTTCTGTCTGCATATACACTCGTATCTCCCAAGCTAAGTGAAGCCACAGATAACCTAAAAAATATTGGTTTCCAGTCAGAAATGGAATAAGTACACAAACCGACGGCAATACAAAAACACAATAGAATTAACAAGACATGAAAATAACATATGAGATATGAAAACTGGAAAGTACTGATGACATGGCACGGTGGAGAAGAAAAGGAAAATAAATAAAAGACAACTACCTATGTGGTGTGAAATATCTATTTCGACATGTGAACGGCTAGGGGGTAAATCTGGCACCCTGCACGTGTCGTGTGCAGCTGCTATTATTCAAGAATAGACTCATGGGACAGTTCTGGGTAGTCCACATGTCTACTAAGATATTTTCCCTTTCGACTACTCCGTATGACGAGCGTGTCAACAAGCAGCAAGATATATGTATAGACATGAAATAAAAAGACTACTATGAATCGAAAGCAATCAGAAAGTGCACTTGCCTGAGGTCCTTAGCTGGAGAAACCAATAGTACAACCACGTCAGATGAGTCACTAAAGTCAACACATGTAAAAAGTCTCCAGATGTCGAAATAAATATTACCAACGTTCTCAGAATAGTCAAATTAGCTAGAATTGCCTGTCCTTAAGTCCAATTCTGGACACAGGGACAAAACGATAATTTCGGGTCAAAACGGTGTCTGCCGTTGGACCCGCTTTGCACCGAAAAGCATACCAAAGTCAATGGTCTCTAAAGTCGTCAAACTATATTTCAACAGGTCCAGTTTTTCGATACGAACCCAACCGTATGTCTAAAGTTGGATTTCGGTGGGCCGTGCACAAAATCGCCCGTTGAGTCGGACAGTGAGGCCCGCAAAACGGCATTCTGATTCCACTGTCTCAGAATTGGACCAAACTTGGCATACGGGACCAAAAAATGATACGGTCCTGTTTGCACAAGTTTCGTCTCGATCTGACGAACGTGCACAAAGTAATTGGAGAATTTGCACAGAGGCCGATACGGTGAATTTCGACGGATACGTATCAAATTCGTCGCGCACACGCGACCAATTTGAATTCCGTCAAAGCCCAAACATCTACGAAGCCATTACGCACCTTTCGATGCTTTCGATTTGCGACCACGGAGCCCGGTTTGGCGTGACGCACGTCGTATCGATGAATTTTCTAAGTTTTAAAACTGTTTTTACATAGATAAAATCTCGATTTTGAAAACTGTTTTCTCCGCATATAATTAATAAAATTCAAAAATACAAAATAGGTTTGGAAGCCCCATATGTTGTCTTCAAGTTTCTTCATTTAGTTTTCTAAAATTCCTAATGGGTTGACAGGAATTGATCTCCAAATAGGGCTACTTGGGACTGTTGAAAACTGTTTTGTGAACAATTTTTCTTCGATGTTTACATCGATCTTCTGGATCGAAGGCTCATTCCCATCGAATTCTATTTGTTAGGGATTTGAGTGGGTTATGTAGGCTTCTAGTAGAAATTTACGGAATCGAAAACGAACATGCGAAGAGGATGAAATCTTACTCGAGAGCATGGGGTGTTGCTGCGAACACTCTGTTGGCTGTGCGCCTGAGCGCGCGCGACGGCACGGCCTGGCCTGCCTCCGGCGACTGCCTCGCAGCGACGCGAGGCCGGGTGGTCGCCCAGTGGCTGGGGTCGACTCTGGGTGGTCGACGTGGATTAGAATTAGGGTTTCGAGTTATTCTTCCCAGTTTTCCCGGACTCCATATATATATGTACGCATATATTTTTGGTTTGCTCTGTACTGGCCGAGCCGAGGGGATATGGCCATATGGGCCTGGGATTGGTCTGCTGGCCATGGGCTCAGGTCCTTGGGCCTGGGTCGGCTGGGCTGGGCCAAGTGGCTGCTGCCCTTGCATATCTTTTTCTTTTTCTTTTTCTTTTCTATTTCTATTTCTATTTCTTTTTCTTTTTCTATTTGCTACTAATATATACATATATACACTACCATATATATTATGTATATTCATTTATATATATGTATATTTATATATACATACCATATACGCCTATATATATTTATATATATACACATATATAATGTATATTCTTATATTCATATACACATATATTATGTATATATTTTTTTATATCTATATATACACATACACATGTATAATAAGAATAATATAATAATAACAATAATAATAATAATAATAAGAGTAATATAATAATAACAATAATGATAATAATAATACTAACTATGATAACAAAATGAATAAACCAATGTATCATGTATGCATAATATTACACCAAGTCTTTCTTTGGCCTGCCAACTCTTACAAATATTCTACAACACCATTAGATATTAATAATACGTATAATTTACATATATCAAATTTCTAGAAATTATTTATAAAATCTAATAATCACCATTTAAATCAATTAAAATAATAAATAAAATATTTTAAAATTTTTGGGAAGGGGAGCTACAAATCTACCCACCTTAAAAATAATTTCGTCCTCGAAATTCTAATCCATAATTATTCTTTAAAATTCAATAAGAAGGTCTACATGAACCTTAATCTCCTTAAATTTTAATTCCTCAAAATAGTTTATATCCTCCTCCCAGCCATTTCGTAATCCCGAATACTGGAGGACTTCTACCCACCTTTGGTCACACTACTCCATCAAATCTTCTGTCGCTAAAACTTTATAATCTTCCAACTAATTGCTAAAAATTTCTACCAATAGATATCTACTGTACATGGCATCTATAATCCTCTCTTATCTATCAAGCAACCCAAAATTTAACAAGCAACCAATTTACACAAATAGCTAAGAAATATTGGTAATTTCTAGTAAGCATGGCCATTCGTCTCTCCGAAATAGGGAGGAACAGAAGATAAGGAAGAATCACCAAGAGCAAATATAAAATTTAAAGAGCGGTAGCGTGTATCTAATGGTACAGATAGAAACCATATTTATGGACCATTGACTTATTTGCTAGATTGGGCTACTCTAGTCTAGTCACTGGCTAAATCTAAGAATCATTCGTTCTTTAGGAGAGCTTGCAATCTGCACAATACAGAAGTTCCATTCTCGAAATTCTAAACAAGGTTCCAAAATGGAATAGAATTTGAGAAATCAAGATTGTGATCTTTTCTGTGGTTATTTAAACACACGAGCAAGGGATCTGAATGTAATACAAGATCGAAATCGCAAACAGTTCGGTTTTATAGTCTAACTATGGTGGTATGCATGGATGGGTTTTACTGGATTCCCTAATTAGACATCACTCGTTGGTTGGATGAACCTTGGATCTCAATCTATATGGACTGAACAAGATCCTAAGATAAAACTATGTCCACTATGTAGGCCTCAAAAATGATAGTCACGCTGAGTTGATCAGAACTGAGTCTCAAAGTCACGCAGAAGTGATCAGGACAAATGTTTAAAAATCATGCTAGTGACAGCTCATCATTTGTCAAAAATTTTATCATGACTGACAGCACGACAGTCGAAGAATGTCTCCTCGTATGCCACGTATGCACAGAACTCGAGAGATCACAGCCGACTATTGCGTGACTTTCGAAATCTTCTTCAACAAGACTCAGCCTTCATCAAGTTGGCGTACCAAAAGAGCTTCTTGTCATTTAATGCGACTGACAAAGTAATCACTATCAGAGATTTTATGTCAGTCGAGGCACGTCAAATCAAGACAGCTGGCAGTCCTACCTCAATCGAGCGTGGATTATGTTCTTTCCTCAAGTCTGCGTATATTTTGAGCTTTTCTGTCTCAAAGTTTGCGTGGATTCTGAAGTTTCCTCCCTCAAGTCTGCGTAGATTTTGAAGCTTTTTGCCCCAAGTCTGCGTGGATCCTGAAGCTTCTTGCCCCAAGTTTGCGTGGATTTTGAAGCTTTCTGACCCGAGTCTGCATGGATTTCGTCCTCAACGAGCCTGTGTGGATTTCATCAAATTGGAGTACGTGGCAGCCATGCCACTGATCTCTCGCCTGCGTGTCCTGTAACTTGCACACGACTCATGCATGATTGCCATGTGTCCAACAGTTACAGGTCACGTCCAGTAACTGCTCACAACTCTGCGTATGTTAAATCTTGCGTGATTTTCAACTAGGCAGAGGCTGTGAAGACAGTTATCTTTTTCAGTTATTTTTGACTCTATAAATAGAGTTCTTTTCTCATTTATTGTACACATAGATAGATATCTAAATTACTGTTGCATTTTTTAGAGCCTTTCTTCTTCGCATCGTCCAAGGGATAAAGCGATCGTCTTCTAGATCGGATTCCTACAGTTGTAATTTTCCCAGATACACAATAAATAAAGTGAATTTATTTATAGAAAACAATCAGTCTGAGGATGATGAACTCTAACTCATATTAAAGTAAAGATTATCTATCAGGGTTTCCTAAGAATGAGACTAGCTAATCTTTAAATTCATATCTAACTAATGCTACCTTAAATGTCATATATCTCGACTCTAACCAGTTCACCCACTTCTATGGCTTGACTTTCTCCAATCATTGCTTCTAGCAACATGGTCTTTCATACAAAAACGCGGTCTGCTAGGCCCTAGCCATCATTGACCCTTAGTAGTTTTTCAAACTATACATAGTACTACTCATAAGATTCTTCCATCTTTATTTTTCTATGTGTACCTTACTCCATACAACGGTACCAACTACAAGACCATTGGGGGTTCCTAACTACCCTGTACCTATGAAGGTTTTAACATTTCTAAAGGTTACCAATCTCCTAAAGGTACGAATTCTAATTCTACTCTCAAATTCTTAGTTATGTCTAACCACAGAAGTTAGGATTACTAAAATCAATACTTATTCTCTACGCCATTATCCTATAGGCTATCCTTAATATTATGATTAACAACCCATCCTTTCTAGTCTATAGAAAGCTATATGATACGTACATGTATGTCTAACCCTTCGATGCTTGTCTACTAGGTAATGGGGTATGTTAATGCTAGACAGTGCTTATATATGACACCTTGGCAAACACTTACCTGGTGACTAATCTTCTAGTCATGGTTGTTAGTAGATCCTTTTAAAGTTATTTCCCCTCTGTATCGAGGTATGTCCAGTCTAACACAGACCTATCCACTCTATACCAAATATCCCTAGATTGACACTATGGTACAACATATCATCATGTATCCCTTTGATATATTCCTTTGATAGGAATCTCCCTAGTGAAGATCCTTCAGGCCACTGTCCAAAGTAACTTCATTTTCTAACATATGCGTACTATCATGATTTCTATATCCTTCAAGTGAAATTTTTTTAAACCTTAGTGCAACCATAAAATGTCTATAAGGATTCATATCAATCTTAAGTACAATACCTTACCGACTCATCATATCTATAACGAGAATTCCTAATCCTTTCAACTCCAATTTTTCATGTGGGTGATCACATTCTAATTAAGGAACCGTATCTAACTCTGAAATTTTACTATATATTCTATTCAATCATTATGATTGAGAAACATAACTTGCCTTCCTTACTCATCCCCAATTAAACTGTGCTATATCTCTAACCCATCTCTATCTAACATAGATAGTCTAATCCGTCTCTATCTACCATAGGTGAATAGTAGAATGGGTGTAGTCCACTAATACTATAATCTCTCGTAGGATTAAGTTGCCTTTAAGAATTATATTTTGCCAATCCGATCTACTCGGTCTATATAATTGAGACGTCTATCCAAACTCTTATTACCTTAAATAACTAATTGCTTTTTAAAAATATTATATCAACTACGTTCTATCATACGATAAAACAAAATCCAAATGGTTCATTAGGCACGAGTGTTCGTCCTTCCGAAATAGGGTAAGACACTAATTCTTGGTAAGGAGTTCAAAAAAGATGATTGACTTCAATTTTTGAGTTCCAAGGACGATATATGAAATCAAAAGAATTTTTAAAGCAATTGTGGATTGAGATCCTAATACAGTTTTCTATTGCAGGCTCGTTTGATACAGTAACGTAACCGAGACGATATGTTCTGACCTGCATGGGACCCACAAAAATATGTAATGTCCCAGTCCTAAAATACGCAGGACTAGAAATGCGTATACATGCCAGCTACGTATCAAATGGACTCCAGTCCAGATACGTGTCAATGAGTTGGACACAAGTGGCATGTGCATAGTAGGCTCAGAGTAGATCAAAATAGTATATTGGGTTGACAGGTTTGAGTCGAAGTTGGGTTTCCAATTTCAATCAGAAATGACATCGGTATTACGGTAGGTGATAATAATAGCTTTTTTGACCCGAAAGTTGCACAATAAAAATAGAGTACAAGGAGACACGTTTGAGTGGGATATGATATACCTAAGTGAAGGTGGCTCGTCTAGATCACACATATGAAATTTGTTTTGAAAAATTGGCAATTAGTGTGCTTCTAAAATCAAAGATACAATAAAGGGTATTTATAGTCAAAATTAAAAGTGGAAGTACATATAATTAATAATAATCCTATAAAATAAAGAAAAATAAATAAAAATAAATTCCCAAAATTTAGTGTCACTCCCCGATCCTGGAATACGTATTTTAATATGTGAAATTAATAATTTGTATTTACCTTGTATTTATACGATATTTATTATGCAGTATTTCTTCATGCATTTCCCAAAAATATTATTTCCTAATTTATTTTCTGCATTTGGGCCTACAGTTTTGGCTCATTTGGGTAACCTATTCTTGGTTCACCAATGGTTCATCATGAACCCATGGTTTCAAAATTCTATATAATAACTCATCTCATTCTCTCTCCTCTCATTTTACTTCCTCTCATTTACTTCCTCCACCAACCAAGGCAAGTACCAACTTGCTCAAGAGATGGATCAATATTTTTGTCAATGATTTCTTACAAAACTATTTGCCAAAACATGTTCTTTTCCTCAATCTATACTAGTTTAGAACTTGGAAATTTCCATTTTGAAGCCTTGAGTTTTGTAGATCTAGGTTTTAATCATTTTCGGATTTTGCATGGTTTGATCTACTTTAGTTGGATTTTATGGGTTTTTGATGCTTCCATGTGGAAGAGCATTCAGTTTCACCCAAGTTGGAACTTTAGAAATCTGGATTTGGAGTTCGGATGGCCAAGTTATGATGCTTTGAAGTTTGGGTTCAGCCATGGTGTTCTTGTTGTTTGGAGAAGACAGTGAATAGTGTGCTCCTGTTTGAGCACGCTTCCTGTTGGAAGCGTGTCTCTCCTTGAGCTTGCGTGACTTTTCACGCAGCTCTCTCCTTGAGTCTGCGTGACTTTTCACGCAGCTCTCTCCTTGAGCTTGCGTGACTTTTCACGCAGCTCTCTCCTTGAGCTTGCGTGACTTTTCACGCAGCTCTCTCTCCTTGAGCTTGCGTGACTTTTCACGCAGCTCTCTCCTTGAGCTTGCGTGACTTTTCACGCAGCTCTCTCTCCTTGAGTCTGCGTGACTTTTCACGCAACTTCCTCTCATTGAGCTTGCGTGACTTTTCATGCGGCTCTTCCCTTGAGCCTGCGTGACTTTTCACACAGCTCTCCTCTGAGTGAGCCTGCGTGACTTTTCACGTACGCTGCCTTGAGTGAGCCTGCGTGACTTTTCACGCACGCTGCCTTGAGTGAGCCTGAGTGAGCCTGCGTGACTTTCACCCCTTGAGCGTGCGTGCTTTTTGTGTATACACTTTTGATATTTTATCAGATATTATATGACCATTTTATATCCTTATGCCTTTTGTCCCGAGCATGATATGAGCACTAATGTGACCCCGGTGAACAAAGTGTTCCTACCTGATACATGTACCTGAATATCCCAGTTCTTGTTCATGCTCGACAAATGACTCGTAACTCCACGTGGCGTATTTGCTATAATGTATTACACTAAGGAGGGTAGAACATGTTGACATACTGATTGACATGGATCCTCTTTGGGGTACTCGTACTAAAGTACGACTTAGGAGGATAATCATGCAGGCCACAGCATGTGAGTCCAAGATTTCACCTAGGGTTAAATTAGGAAACTAAACATACTAGATGCATGGGGAGGGTCAAATCCCGAGATCGTGTTACACCAGCCGCCTTGAGATATTGTCTTGACGCGTCGGCTGGTCTCCACGGATACTGTGTCATCCGCAACGAGTGGATGACTGTATCCGATTAATTCCTGCTATATATTACATGTTTTTGGCAAGGTGGCCTTACGAGGGGCCTGTGCTCAATAACACCTGTCTACGCGAACCCCTGGATTGGCTAGCCTTGCTGGAAAGATACGATCTGAGGATTTTCTAATAACATGACGCGAGGATAACCTCGTCCCACTAGAAATGCGTAGACTTGATTGGCCGTAAAAATAACTTGCTTGTATCCTATTACCTTCCGCGAATAACTGAGGGAAGCGGATTGTCATGGTACGTGATCCAACCCATGTTCTTGTTTGATTGTTGGGTTGGTTATCGTACTATGATAGGCTGTGGACCGAAGTTATGAACGGAAGACTTATTCTGGTTGTGAAGTGCTACTTCTGTGAATGACTAAGGAACATGGTCTATCATGGTACATGATCCAACCCATGTTCTTGTTTGATTGTTGGGTTGGTTATTGTGCTGCGATAGACTATCGACCGAAGTCACGATCAGGAGATTTTATTGTTTGTATCTTTTTAACTTTTGTGAAAGTTATAGAGTACGACACGTCCCGACTCCATGCGGCACCTTTTGTCCTTGTTTGGTTGTAAGGGTGCCACATGGGTTCGAGGATGTTGCGCTACCCTATAATAGTTGCATAAGTATTACTATTATCAATCATTCTATTATCTGGGTTTTTAATCTTAACTCTTGTGCCCCTTTGGCGGTACTTGCTATTCGGGGCTGACCCCGCTGGTTTTGTTTGGCCAGATCTCGTAGCAGAGCCGGAGGACACGATCTTCCTCCCTGACATCCATGGTGCATACTAGGAGCATGGCGGTTCGGGGACTCGAGTGGGTTTCTTCTCCACCACTCTTGCTTATACTTTTGCGACGTTTAGCCACCGGCACCTGTTAGCCGGATTACTTGATATTTTGTGTCAGTACATAATTGTAATTAAACAGACTGCAGCTGTGTATAATTTTGTACTCCTGACTCTCCGAGATAGCTAAATTATAAAGCTAGTCTCTCATGATCATTTTAATGAAGAGTCGGGGATGCCTTACTGCTTTATCTTTAATGTTCATTTATTTGCTGATGTGATTTGATTGATTGAGACATAGAACTCTGTGGGACCATAGGAGACTTGATTGTAGCATGTACCCCCTAGTCTCTCGACAGCCACGATCGCCGTATGACGTTACGTACCTCATATGGAGTAGCTGGCCTAGTCCGTCTCCGTATTTCGGTACTGGGGCATGACAAGGTTTTAGTGGTGGCCCATGCAGGTCTGTTTTTCAGACTTGTGGGGTATTGCGAATTATTAGGAGTCTCAATCGAAACTTGTTCCCCTTGAAATTCTGTTTCGAATTCTCTGTCCTTGCCTTGATCTCTAACCTGACTTGCATCCTCGAAATCTTCCTCGTCCGGACTTGATAATCTTATATTCTTCTCTATAGGGGTGCTTCATTCTCAGTAGCGGGTGAGGCCCATGAGGAAGAGCGGCAAGAGCATGGCTCGACTGGGCAGCAACAGGGGAGAGAACCTTCTCCAGTACAGGTACGAGCAGAAATGGAACCAGAGGCAGTGCAGTCGCAGGTTATTGAAACTCCTGCAGCTCCAGCAGCGACGGCAGTACCAGACGCCGTAGCACTCTTGGAGATCATCCGGGGGTTTCTTGTCACTAACCAACAGCAACAGACTCGGCAGCAGGAGCAGGACGTGTTGCTGAACCAAGGAATTCAGTTAGCTCTTGAGAGGAGTGTCGGGGCTGACTCGGGAGCATCAGAAAGGTTTCGTCGCTTGAACCCGAGGTATTTTGATGGCACGGAGGATGCCATCACTGCGGATGTATGGATTCAAGACATTGAAGCCATTCTTGTGGCAGCCAAGGTTCCAGATGATGAGAAGGTTGATCAGGTCAAATTAGTACTTCAGGATCTTGCCCGCGACTGGTGGGCATCAGAAGAAGTTGGTGCAAGACGCCCTGTTCGTTGGACCACCTTCAGTGACAGATTCAAGGCCAAGTATTTTGGCGTAGTAGCTCGATATGAGCTCCAGCAGAAGTTTATCAGTCTCAAGCAAGCAGGCAAGACCGTAGATGGGTATGCAGTAGAGTTCTGCAGATTGTGCCGTTTCGCACCAGCAATGGTGGCAACGGAGCCAGAGAAAGCTATGAGGTTCCAGCAGGGACTTCATTTGGAACTATTACAGCTTGTGAAACGACACGACTACCAGATGTTTGACGCTGTTTTGACGACCGCTCGGAGGCACGAGCTTACCCAGCAGAGGTTGGCATCGAGGACAGGAGGTCAAAAGAGATCTTATTCCCAGGTTGGAGGAGGAGCAATACAGCGCCAGTTCGGCATCAGCAGCCGAGGAACCAGCAACAGCGTCAGGGAGCACCCCAGGGCTGTACATTCTGTGGGAAGGCAGGGCACACGAGGGAGGTGTGCCGGTCAGCGAATAGCTTATGCTTGAGGTGTGGTAGTTCAGACCACCATATCTCCACTTGTCCTGTGATGCAGAGGCCAGGAGGGCCAGCTCAGCAGTTTCCAGCATTGCCAGCTCCGGTGGCAACCCCTAGTGGAGGGCCAGTATTAGCAGTAAGGCCCCTAGCCCAGCGTCTACTAACGCAGGCACAGATGTTCTGCCAGGCACAGGAAGCCGAAGGCCCTCAGAGGCAGCAACAGCATGGTCGAGGAAGGCCGCAACAAGGAGCTCAGCGGGGCCAGGGACAGGCTCTCACATTATCCTTGGGAGAGGCTCTAGCATCTAGTGACGTGGTGGCAGGTAAAATTCTCGTCACCTCATTTTCCGCTGTAGCATTATTTGATTCAGGCGCTACTCATTCATTCATCTCTGCACAATATGCTACACGGATTGGATTAGAGTTTAAGGCATTGCCGGAGAGGATGGATATACTCACCGGCAATGGGCTCGTAGAAGTTAGCAGAGTACGCTTTTCATGTCCGGTGGAGGTGTGTGGGCATTTACTGCCCGCATCATTGATTGAATTCCCTATGAGGAATTTTGATGTTGTTCTTGGCATGGACTGGTTGAGAGACAGTCATGCGACAATTGATTGTAGAGGAGGTAGGGTCATATTCAGCGTTCCTGGGATGGAGCAGTTCATCTTTACTCGAACCTTAAAGAATCAGGCCGGAGGCGTCATCTCAGCAGCAGTGTCAGAGCCAGGACAGATTTCGGGAGTGGTCGAAGATTTTCTTGACGTCTTCTCTGATGAGCTCCCAGGGATACCTCCAGTCAGAGAGGTAGAATTTAGCATTGAGTTGAACCCTGGAATGAGGCCTATTGCAGACAGAGTTTACAGAATGTCGCCGTCAGAACAGGATAAGTTGTATCAACATGAAGAAGAGTTGAAGTCTAAGGGATTCATCCGAGACAGTAAATCGCCCTGGGCCGCGCCAGTGATTCTAGTTCCCAAGAAGGATGGGTCGACGAGGATGTGCATCGACTACCGCAAGCTGAATGCAGTAACAGTGAAGAATAAGTACCCACTACCAAGGATTGATGACCTGTTTGACCAGTTGAGCAAGGCCAGCATTTTTTTCAAGATCGATCTTCGGTCAGGATACTATCAAGTAAGAGTCCGGGAGCAAGACGTACCAAAGACAGCATTCAGATCTAGATATGGACATTATGAGTTTTTAGTAATGCCCTTTGGACTAACCAACGCCCCCGCAGTATTCATGGATTTAATGAACCGCATCTTTCTGCAGTATTTGGATAAATTTGTGGTGGTATTCATAGATGACATTCTTGTCTATTCCAGCAGTGAAGAGGAGCATGAAAAACATCTTAGGACTGTCTTACAGACATTGAGGGAGCATTAACTTTATGCGAAGCTCGACAAGTGTGAATTCTGGTTAGATCACATTTCGTTCCTGGGGCATGTAATTTTTGGGGCAGGAGTGTCAGTAGATCCGAAGAAGATTGAGGCCGTAGAGCATTGGCCAGTCCCGAGAACGGTTGCAGAAGTGCAAAGTTTCTTAGGATTAGCTGGTTACTACAGAAGGTTCGTGGCGGACTTTGCCAAGATCTCTGCGCCCTTAACGCGTTTGACGCACAAGGACGTAGAGTTTGTTTGGTCAGCTAGCTGTCAGGCATCATTTGAAGAATTGAAGAAGTGATTGATCTCAGCCCCGATCTTGACGCTTCCAGTAGGAGCGGAAGGCTTTACAGTATATTATGACGCATCTGGAAAGAGTCTTGGATGTGTATTGATGCAGCACAGAAAGGTGATAGCATATGCGTCTCGACAGCTTCGAGACCATGAGAAGAATTACCCGACTCATGATTTGGAGTTAGCAGCTGTGGTGTTTTCACTCAAGTTGTGGAGGCATTATTTATACGGAGATCGGGTAGAGATCTATACTGATCATAAGAGTTTGAAATACGTATTCACGCAGCGAGATTTGAACATGAGGCAAAGAAGATGGTTAGAACTACTGAAGGATTTTGACTTAGATCTTCAGTATCATCCAGGCAAGGCGAATATAGTTGCAGATGCACTGAGTAGGAGAGACAGTACCTTTATCTTGACCTCGCAGAAGCATATTTTAGAAGACCTTCAGAGTATGGGAATCGAAGTAGTTTTGCCAAGGGATATAGGAAGAATGACCAGTATGCAGATTCAGTCAACCTTAGTAGAGAGGATAAGGGCAGCACAAGCAGGAGATCCACAGATTCAGAAGTTACGGTCGGAGTGTGAATCAGGCCGTAGGAAGGAGTTAGTGATTCATGAAGATGGTACGCTCAGGTTTGGAAACAGACTCTGTGTACCGAGTGGAGACCTTCGACAAGAAGTTATGTCCGAAGCTCATAGTTCTATTTACTCCATTCATCCAGGAGGAACGAAGATGTATCGAGATATCAGGCAGTACTTTTAGTGGAATGGCATGAAAAGAGAGATAGTAAGATTTGTATCCAAGTGTCTGGTATGTCAGCAGGTGAAAGCCGAGCAGCAGAGACCAGCAGGGTTACTACAGCCGCTTCCTATCCCAGAATGGAAATAGGAGCACATCATGATAGATTTTGTGACCGGTTTACCTAGATCCCCGGCTGGCAAGAATGCAGTCTGGGTAATAGTAGATCGACTCACGAAGGTCGCTCATTTCCTTCCCTTCCGAGTTGGACAGACTACTGAGCAGTTAGCAGAAATGTACATGAAGCAGATAGTAAGGCAGTACGGTGTTCCAGTTAGTATAGTATCAGATCGGGATACGCGGTTTACTTCCCATTTTTGGCGGAGCTTACACCAAAGTTTGGGAACCAAGTTAAGATTCAGTACTGCTTATCATCCACAAACCGATGGGCAATCAGAAAGAACCATCCAGACGTTAGAAGATATGCTACAGGCGTGTACCTTGGACTTTGGCGGATCTTGGGAGGATCACCTTCATTTAGTGGAGTTCTCCTATAACAACAGCTATCAGGCTAGCATTCAGATGGCCCCGTTCTAAGCATTGTACGGAAGGAAGTGCAGGTCCCCTTTGGCATGGGACGACGTCGGAGAACGGAAGTTGTTGGGACCAGAGATGATCACGCAGACTGTGGAGATAGTTAAGTTGGTCAGAGAGCGCCTTCGAGTTGCACAGGACCGACATCGTCATTGGGCAGATCAGCATCGTAGGCCTCTAGAGTTCATAGTTGGCGACCAAGTGTTTCTGCAGATTTCGCCTACTCGGGGTATAATCAGATTTGGAACCCGAGGAAAGCTTAGTCCAAGATACGTTGGTCCTTTTAAGATTCTCGCTCGGGTAGGCGATGTGGCTTATCGACTTGCCCTTCCACCTTCGTTAACTGGCATACATGATGTGTTTCATGTGTCCCAATTACGTAGGTATGTCCCGGATCCGAGTCATGTCCTCGATCATTCTGAGTTAGTCGTTGATACCGACCTAACTTACGAGGAACAACCCGTATCTATTTTAGACCAGCGAGAGAAGGTACTTAAGAATCGGACGATAAGCCTTGTCCGTGTTTCTTGGAACCATCACTCTCCGGGAGAGTCAACCTGGGAGCGCGAGGACGAGATCAGATCTCGGTATCCGTACTTGTTTGACTGATAAGGTATATTTTTGCACCTTATTGACACGATTCCATGCTTATCTGTACCTGCTTGTTTTGCACTTTGTGATGTATGATAATAACTGCTATGATAGTTAACTTATATATGATTATGCCCTGCTTGCCCTGATTTCACTATCCTGTCTTGGCTGGAATTCCGAGGACGGAATTTTTCTAATAAGGGTAGAGATGTCACTCCCCGATCCTGGAATACGTATTTTAATATGTAAAATTAATAATTTGTATTTACCTTGTATTTATACGATATTTATTATGCAGTATTTCTTCATGCATTTCCCAAAAATATTATTTTCTAATTTATTTTCTGCATTTGGGCCTACAGTTTTGGCTCATTTGGGTAACCTATTCTTGGTTCACCAATGGTTCATCATGAACCCATGGTTTCAAGATTCTATATAATAACTCATCTCATTCTCTCTCCTCTCATTTTACTTCCTCTCATTTACTTCCTCCACCAACCAAGGCAAGTACCAACTTGCTCAAGAGATGGATCAATATTTTTGTCAATGATTTCTTACAAAACTATTTGCCAAAACATGTTCTTCTCCTCAATCTATACTAGTTTAGAACTTGGAAATTTCCATTTTGAAGCCTTGAGTTTTGTAGATCTAGGTTTTAATTATTTTCGTATTTTGCATGGTTTGATCTACTTTAGTTAGATTTTATGGGTTTTTGATGCTTCCATGTGGAAGAGCATTCAGTTTCACCCAAGTTGGAACTTTGGAAATCTGGATTTGGAGTTCGGATGGCCAAGTTATGATGCTTTGAAGTTTGGGTTCAGCCATGGTGTTCTTGCTGTTTGGAGAAGACAGTGAATAGTGTGCTCCTGTTTGAGCACGCTTCCTGTTGGAAGCGTGTCTCTCCTTGAGCTTGCGTGACTTTTTACGCAGCTCTCTCCTTGAGTCTGCGTGACTTTTCACGCAGCTCTCTCCTTGAGCTTGCGTGACTTTTCACGCAGCTCTCTCCTTGAGCTTGCGTGACTTTTCACGCAGCTCTCTTCTTGAGCTTGCGTGACTTTTCACGCAGCTCCCTCTCCTTGAGTCTGTGTGACTTTTCACGCAGCTCCCTCTCCTTGAGCTTGCGTGACTTTTCACGCGGCTCTTCCCTTGAGCCTGCGTGACTTTTCACGCAGCTCTTCTCTGAGTGAGCCTGCGTGACTTTTCACGCACGCTGCCTTGAGTGAGCCTGCGTGACTTTTCACGCACGCTGCCTTGAGTGAGCCTGAGTGAGCCTGCGTGACTTTCACCCCTTGAGCGTGCGTGCTTTTTGTGTATACACTTTTGATATTTTATCAGATATTATATGACCATTTTATATCCTTACGCCTTTTGTCCCGAGCATGACATGAGCACTAATGTGACCCCGGTGAACAAAGTGTTCCTACCTGATACATGTACCAGAATGTCCCAGTTCTTGTTCATGCTCGACAAATGACTCGTAACTCCACGTGGCGTATTTGCTATGATGCATTACACTAAGGAGGGTAGAACATGTTGACATACTGATTGACATGGATCCTCTTTGGGGTACTCGTACTAAAGTACGACTTAGGAGGATAATCATGAAGGCCACAGCATGTGAGTCCAAGATTTCACCTAGGGTTAAATTAGGCAACTAAACATACTAGATGCATGGGGAGGGTCAAATCCCGAGATCGTGTTACACCAGCCGCCTTGAGATATTGTCTTGACGCGCCGGCTGGTCTCCACGGATACTGTGTCATCCGCAACGAGTGGATGACTGTATCCGATTAATTCCTGCTATATATTACATATTTTTGGCAAGGTGGCCTTACGAGGGGCCTGTGCTCAATAACACCTGTCTACGCGAACCCCTGGGTTGGCTAGCCTTGCTGGAAAGATACGATCTGAGGATTTTCTAATAACATGACGCGAGGATAACCTCGTCCCACTAGAAACGTGTAGACTTGATTGGCCGTGAAAACGACTTGCTTGTATCCTATTACCTTCCGCAAATAACTGAAGGAAGCGGACTGTCATAGTACGTGATCCAACCCATGTTCTTGTTTGATTGTTGGGTTGGTTATCGTACTATGATAGGCTGTGGACCGAAGTTATGAACGGAAGACTTATTCTGGTTGTGAAGTGCTACTTCTGTGAATAACTAAGGAACATGGTCTATCATGGTACATGATCCAACCCATGTTCTTGTTTGATTGTTGGGTTGGTTATTGTGCTGCGATAGGCTATCGACCGAAGTCACGATCAGGAGATTTTATTGTTTATACCTTTTTAACTTATGTGAAAGTTATAGAGTACGACACGTCCCGACTCCATGCGGCACCTTTTGTCCTTGTTTGGTTGTAAGGGTGCCACATGGGTTCGAGGATGTTGCGCTACCCTATAATAGTTGCATAAGTATTACTATTATCAATCATTCTATTATCTGGGTTTTTAATCTTAACTCTTGTGCCCCTTTGGCGGTACTTGCTATTCGGGGCTGACCCCGCTGGTTTTGTTTGGCCAGATCTCGTAGCAGAGCCGGAGGACACGATCTTCCTCCCTGACATCCATGGTGCATACTAGGAGCATGGCGGTTCGGGGACTCGAGTGGGTTTCTTCTCCACCACTCCTGCTTATACTTTTGCGACGTTTAGCCACCGGCACCTGTTAGCCGGATTACTTGATATTTTGTGTCAGTATATAATTGTAATTAAACAGACTGCAGCTGTGTATAATTTTGTACTCCTGACTCTCCGAGATAGCTAAATTATAATACTAGTCTCTCATGATCATTTTGATGAAGCGTCGGGGATGCCTTACTGTTTTATCTTTAATGTTTATTTATTTGCTGATGTGATTTGATTGATTGAGACATAGAACTCTGTGGGACCATAGGAGACTTGATTGTAGCATGTACCCCCTAGTCTCTCGACAGCCACGATCGCCGTATGACGTTACGTACCTCATATGGAGTAGCTGGCCTAGTCCGTCTCCGTATTTCGGTACTGGGGCGTGACATTCAGAGTGCTTACACAAGTTAATGTTGTTATCTTCAACTTTTCAAGTTAGTGTTATCGTTGATGTTGTCATCTTCAATGAAAAAATTTAATATATTGTTATCTTTCATGTTGTTATCCAAGATATCAATAACTTCCAAATTTTAAAAAAAAATTAAAATTCGAAACAATAATAATTTTCAAACTTAAAAAGGCAACTAAAAATCCAAGATAACAATAACTCTATAGTATCTTTCTCATATTATCACGCCCCAGTACCGGAATACAGAGACGGACTAGGCCAGCTACTCCATATGAGGTATACAAACGTCATACGACGATCGTGGCTGTCAAGTGACAAGGGGGGTACATGCTATAATCAAGTCTCCTATGGTCTCACAGAGCATCTATGTCTCAATCATTTAAAGCAAAAAAATATCAATTAATGAGCATATGAGATAAAGCAGTAAGGCGTCCCCGACGCTTCATCAAAATGATCATGGAGAACTAGCTTTATAAGTTAGCTAGCCCAGATAGTCATAGGTACATAATCGTATTCAGCTGTAGTTTGATTTAATTACAATTATGCAAAAGACAAAATATCCAGATTAACCGGCTAAACAGGTGCCGATGGATAAACGCCGGAACATAAGTAATGAATACTAGAGTGGTGGAGAAGAAACCCACTCAAATCCCCTGCCAGCCATGCTCCTAGTATGCACCAATGACGTCAGGAAGGAAAGTCGGATCCTCAGGCTCTGCTACATGATCTGGCCAAACAAAACCAGTGGGGTCAGCCCCGAATAGCAAGTACCACAAGGGAGCATAAAAGAGTGAGAGAAAACCCAAGCATAAAAATAATAATACTAGTAAGAATAAAAGCTTCCGGTCGTAACCTCGGTCCACAGCCTGTAGTAGCATGATAGCCCAACCCAACAACCAAACAAGGATATGGGCTGGACCATGCACCATGACAGTCCATGCCCTTCGACTACGAACGGAAGGTACATGGCACAATCAAGTCATTTTTCAAGCGGCCATTCATTCATGCAGCTTTCTATATTTGGCGGTGTTATCCCCACAATACTGTTATATGAATCCTCAGATCGTATCGTTCCAGCAAGGCTAGCCGATCCATTATATATACATATACGTGTTGTATGTTGATTATGCACCGGTCTCCGTAAGGCTACCGTGCTGAAACATATAACACATAGCACATAGGGGTCGAATATAGTCATCCACCATAGGTGGATGAAATCGTATCCATGGCGGCCAATCCGACACGTCAGGACGGGACCTGGGGTGGCTGGTATGGCACGATCTCGAGATTCTTCTCGCCCAATGAATCTATCAAATTAGTTGCCTAGTTAATCCCTAAGTTATTCTCGAAGTTCGCATGTCGTGGTCACATGCTAATTTCCCTAGATGTCATACATTGTACGAGTACCCCAAGTAAGGATCCGTACTGGCTCAAGGAGTCATACGTAAGAATCCCTTCTTAGTGTAATGCAACAAGCAATACATACCACGTCATTACTACCGACCATTCATTATATGTAAGTGCTGGAGGCTTTGGATGTACTGACATATATCGCGTAGGAACCCTTAGCACATGAGATAGCACTTCAGTGCTCACATAGAATGTACCTCAGTACACGCGTAGGATTTACCAGCACATGCATAGGTAGTCAGGTCGGGAATGAAGGTCAAGTACAAAAAAATATGCAAGAAAGATCAAGAACATCCATAGGGGATTGAAACTATCAATCGCATATAAACTCCAGTTAGAGCAAGACAAGAAGATTCTTGAAGCCAAGACAAATATCTACAACTTTTATGTTTTGAGTTTTATAAGATTATAGCTACAAAACAGCTCAAACAGGAAAAAATAGTAAATTTAGAGAATTTTTAGCGCACGAGAATTCCAGCGTATGAAAATTCCAACGTACGAAAATTCCAGCGTATGAGAATTCCAGCGCACGAGAATTCCAGCACATGAAAATCCTAGCGCATGAGATTCCTAGCGCATGAGAATCCCAGCGCAAGAGAATTTCTAGCGCACGAGAATTTCTAGCGCACAAAAATTCCAGCACATGAATAAAACTCACGTTGCGTCCTCAGTTCATGCACATAGGGAGCCTACGCGCATGACACGCACGGAGTCAAAAGGATGCGTTTTCGGGACTTAACGGCACATGGCCTCTCAGCGCATGGCATCCTGGGCGTATGAAAATTTCGACGCATAGACAATCATGACGCATGGGGGTCGTCGTCCCCAAACAACAAGTTCAGCCATGAAAGTTTTAAAAACTTGCCATGGCCATAAGTTCCTCATCCGAACTCGAAATCAAGCGAAATAAAAGCCAAAACTGTATAAAATCAAATTCTCTACAACATAGAACAATTAGTTTTAGAAAACAACCAATTTTCATAGATCAAAACCATGAAAATCTATTAAATCCTATTTTTAGAAACTTAGATCTACACAAAAGTAGCCATTAAAATCAAAAACACCAAGAACTAAACTTGTAGAAAAATAAAGAGATGAACAATCTAGACTAATAATATCAAAGAAATAATAAGAAATAAAAAATGCAAATGGTCTCTCATTTGTGCAAGATGTACTTGCCTAAGTGGGTTGGTGGTTGAGGAAAATGAATGAGAGAGTGAATGAGGAAAGAGAGTGTGGAAGAGATTATTTATAGGGGTGGGGTTGGTTCATTAAAAACCTAGTCCTAATCATGCTCTAACCGTTCAACTAATAACATGCTTAAAGGCTACATGCAATACTTAATAAAATAATAAATTAAAGGTGCACATGTACAAATACTATATATAGGAATCAAAAAATGAAAATACGTATATCGAGATCGGGGAGTGACATCGCTACCCTCCTTAGAAAAATTCTGTCCTCGAAATTTTCGTCAAGACAAGATAGAGAAATAAAGACAAGCAAGATACTAATTACAAGACTAACTATACATGCAATTCCGTCAATTCTAGCAGGCATTGGAGAACAATCATCCACCCTAGCGAGTGCAATTCAAGCATGGAAACATATTTCAAAGGCATAAGAATAAATTTACCTTCTGAGTCGAACAAGTACGGATATCGAGATCTAATCTTGTCCTCTCGCTCCCATGTCGACTCTCCTGGTGAGTGATGGCCCCAAGCGACACGAACATGACTAATAGTCCGGTTCTTTAGTACCTTCTCTTGCCGATCCAAAATGGATACAGGTTGCTCCTCGTAAGTCAGGTCGGTACCGACGACCAGCTCAGAAAGATTGAGGATATGACTCGGATCCGGGATGTACCTGCACAACTGAGATACATGAAACACATCATGTACATCACGTAGAGAAGGTGGAAGGGCAAGGCGATAAGCAACATCGCCTACCCGAGCGAGAATATCAAATGGACCAATGTATCTCGGACTAAGCTTTTCTCGGGTTCCAAATCTGATGATACCCCGAGTAGGCAAAATTTACAAAAATACTTGGTCACCAATACCAAACTCTAGAGGCCTACGATGCTGATCTGCCCAGTGTCAGTGTCTGTCATGCGCAACTCGAAGTCGCTTTCTGATCAACGTGACTGCCTCCACCATCTGCGTGATCATCTCTGGTCCCAATAATTTTCGTTCTCCCACTTCGTTCCATGCCATAGGGGATCTGTATTTTCTTCCATACAATGCTTCGAACGGTTCCATCTGGATACTTGTCTGATAACTATTATTGTAAGAGAACTCTACTAAATGAAGATGATCTTTCCAAGTTTCGCCGAAGTCCAAGGTACAAGCTCGCAACATGTCTTCCAATGTCTGAATGGTTCTCTCTGACTGTCCGTCCGTCTACGGATGATAGGCTATACTGAACCTCTGCTTGGCACCCAGACTTTGATGCAAACTCTGCCAAAAATGAGAGGTGAACCGGGTGTCTCGATCTAATACTATACTGACCGGAACTCCATGCTGCCTCACTATCTACTTCATATATATTTCTGCCAACTGCTCAGTAGACTGCCCTACTCTGAAAGGAAGAAAATGAGCAACCTTCGTGAGCCGATCCACAATTACCCAAACTGCGTTTCGACCAGTCGGAGATCTAGGTAAACCGGTCACAAAGTCCATTGTGATGTGCTCCCACTTCCACTCCGGGATGGGAAGCGGTTGTAACAATCCTGCTGGCCTCTGCTGCTCTTCCTTAACTTGCTGACATACCAAGCACCTAGAAACAAATCTCGCTATCTCCCTCTTCATGCCATTCCACCAAAAGTGCTGCTTTATATCCTGGTACATCTTTGTGCCTCCAGGATGGATGGAATAAGGAAAACTTTGAGCCTCTGACATAACTTTCTGTCGAAGGTCTCCACCTGGTACACAAAGACAATTTTCGAACCTAAGTGTACCATCTTTATGAATTACTAACTCCTTCCTGAGACCTGATTCACACTATGATCGAAGCTTCCGGATCCGCAGATCCTCTGCCTGGGCTGCTCTGATCCTCTCCACTAAAGTAGACTAAATCTACAAACTAGCCATAATTTCCGTATCTTGCAGCAAGATCACTTCAATTTTCATTTCCTGAAGATCTTCCAAAATATGCCTCTGCAAGGTTAAAATGAATGTACCACCTCTCCTGCTCGAGGCATCTACTACCACATTCGTCTTGCCTGGATGATACTGTAGATTCACATCGAAGTTCTTCAGTAACTACAACCATCTTTTCTGTCTCATATTTAAGTTCCTCTGGATGAATACATACTTCAAGCTCTTATGATCAGTATAAATTTTCACTCGATCCCCATATAAGTAATGTCTTCATAACTTAAGCGAAAATACCACTGCTGCCAGCTCCAGGTCGTGAGTCTGATAGTTCTTCTTATGATCCCAAAACTGTCGAGATGCATACACTATCACCTTACTATGCTGCATCAATACACACCCAAGTCCCTTCCTGGATGCGTCACAATATACTGTAAACCCTCTCGATCCAACTGGAAGCGTCAAGATCGGGGCTGAGATTAATCTCTTTTTCAACTCTTCAAATGATGTCTGACACTCTGCTGACCAAATAAACTCTATCTCCTTGTGCGTCAAACGCATCAAGTGTGCCAAAATCCTGGCAAAGTCTGCCACAAACTTTCTGTAGTAACCTGCCAATCCTAGGAAACTACGCACATCTGCTGCTATCTTCGGAACCGGCCAATTTTCTGCTGCCTTAACCTTCTTTGGATCTACTGACACTCCTACTCCAGAAATAATATCCCAGGAACGAAATATGATCCAACCAAAACTCACTTTTACTAAGCTTCGTATAAAGTTGATGCTCCCTCAAGGTCTTCAAAATTGTCTGAAGATGTTTCTCATGTTCTTCTTCACTACTGGAATAGACAAGGATGTCGTCTATGAATACTACTACAAACTTATCCAAATATTGCATAAAGATGTGATTCATCAATTCCATGAACACTGCTGGGGCATTAGTCAGTCCAAATGGCTTCACCAGAAACTCATAATGCCCATACCACGATCTAAATGTTGTCTTAGGTATGTCCTGCTCCCGGACCCTCACTTGATAATATCCAGATCGAAGATCAATCTTAGAGAAGATGCAGGCTTTACTCAACCGATCAAACAATTCATCAATCATTTGTAACGGATACTTGTTCTTCACCGTTACTGTATTTAACTGTCGATAATCAATGCACATTCGCGTCGATCCATCCTTCTAGGGTACTAAATTCACCGGTACTGCCCAGGGTGATTTACTGTCTTAGATAAACTGCTTCGCATTCAGTTCTTCTTCATGCTGGTACAACTTGTCCAACTCTGACTGCGATATCCTGTAAACTCTGTCGGCTTTAGGCTCCATTCCAGGATCCAACTCAATGCAAAACTTGACATCTCTCACTGGTGGTAAACCTGGAAGCTCATCTGAAAATACATCAAAAAACTCTCTGACCACTCTTGGAATCTGCTCCTGCTCTGCTAATGCCGCTGTAACTATGCCCTGGGGTTGACCCTCCAATGATCGTATAATACATATGGTTCATATTACGTATCTTGGTATACGTATACATATTTTGACTCGTATTGCATATTTCCTTGCTTGGTTCAGCTTGTTTGGTTTGGCTTGGTTCGGCTTGGGTTGCTTTGGTTCATCATGAACTAAGGGGAAAACCCCCACCTACCCCCACTCATTTCCATTTATTAAACCCAACACACTCTCTCTCCTCATTAATTCTTCTCCATCACTTCTTCTTCTTCCTCCATTACTCTTCCACCTACCAGGGAGAGAGAGCTTAGGCAAGTGCAGCTTGCTTCATGGAGGAACTCGATTTTTATTATTCCATTCTCTTCCTCACGAGATTCTAACAAACTTTAGTACTTAGCATTTCTAATTTCCATGGTTCAATTTGTGTAGATCTAAGTTTATTGTATTTTCAGATTTTTTGGGTTTTGATCTACTTAACATTGTTATTTCCAAGTTTTGATGGTTCCATATTGTAGAGCATTCGATTCTGCCCCATTTTGACCTATGGAAGTCTGGATTTCGACCTTGGATGAAGGATTTATGAAGCTTTGAAGCCATGGACTTCATGGCTCTTCTTCTCGGATAAGCAGAGAAGAAGAACAGCTTCTGAGCCACGTAGCAGCCTCGGCCGCATGGACCTTCATGCGGTAAGTCTTCCAGCCGCATGACAATAGTTGCCGCATGGCAATACTGCCGCATGGACTCAATAGTCTATCTCAGCCGCATAAGGCTTTGGCTTTTTAGCCGCATGGCTCTCCCCTTGCTCAGCCGTATAGGACTCCACTTAAACTTAGCCACATGGCTCTGCCTTTGATTCGGCCGCATGAGATGACTTTGGCCCTTAGCCGCATGAGCACTTACATCTCTAGCCGCATAAGCAGCCCTTGGTTCTTAGCCGCATGAAGCCGATTCATCATAGCCGCATAAGACTTCATGATTCCCAGCCGCATGAAACTCTGTCTCCCCGCAGCCGCATGAAGCCTCAGCATAATCCAGCCGCATGAAGTTGGTTATCTTAACCGCATAAGACCCGACCCCCTCTTAGCCGCATAAGGCCTTGACAATCTTAGCCGCATAAGACCCGACCCCCTCTTAGCCGCATAAGGCCTTGACAATCTCAGCCGCATAAGATCCTTCATCTCAACCGCATGAGACCTTTCATTTCAGCCGCATAAGACCCTGTCTTCTCCCATAGCCGCATGGACTTCTGAGTCCCGAGCCGCATGAGATCCGATCTCTTGGCCGCATGAGCTCTATTATCCCTGGCCGTATGAGCTTATTCCCCTTAGCTGCCTGGCTCCTTCCACAATCTTGTATTTTATTTATTATTATATTATAATCATTATTATTATTAAATTAAAATGTCATATTTATGCTTATATCATGTAAATTCTGATATGATTCCAGGAACACGATAGTAGCCCGCCGTGGCGCACTCTTGACAAGTAAACTGACATGACATATCTCGATATGCTGTTACGACAGCTAACCTGACATGACAAGTATGAATGACCTAGACACCGTAGGTGATTGTGTTTGTACAAATAAACCAATATTGTCTTGCATCATGTCTAGGATAGGGATCCCTGAGTACCACGGTCAGGGATATCTACTGTAATTAACTAAGGCTAATAAACTAGAATAATCCAGTAGTCATGGAGAGATTTTCCAGCTACAGGTAATCCCGTTATCTGGGTGCACTAAGTGGACTTGTAGCCCACCGACGAGTAGGGCACATTTCCAGCACATAGTCACGTATTGCATCCTTCATAAATGGACATTCGACCTGGATAACCTGGATGGTCTACAGGACTTGTGGCTATTGGAATAATCTCATTGCATCTTGCTAGTAACTAGGTCTGTGATAACCCTAGTTAGTTAAAGTATCAAGCCGTACTCTTTGCTTGGCCGTGATTGATTGAATGGAGTCTAGCCCAGCTTTGTCTCGATCCGGTGTAAGATTGTGACAGGACATGATTAATTATACTGGCCTTAGCAATAAAGATCAGGGGTCCAGTTCTGTTCAGACGAAGGGTTACAACCCCGGTCCTTGTTTGGTTTAAGGGTTATAACCTGGCTCCCGGAGCAGTTATGTATCCTCTCTTCGTTTATTATCTTATTGCACCCCCTGTCATGCTCGTCATGTTTTACCTTAGTTCAATAGCATAATTATTTATACTGGCCTTAGCAATAAAGATCAGGGGTCCAGTTCTGTTCAGGCGAAGGGTTACAACCCCGGTCCTTATTTGGTTTAAGGGTTGTAACCTGGCCCCCGGAGCAGTTCTGTATCCTCTCTTCGTTTATTGACTTATTTCACCCTATGTTCTTGCTTACCAACAAGTAGTTGAGACGGATTTCTATTCAGGTGAAGGGTTACAACCCCGGTCCTTATTTGGTTTAAGGGTTGTGACCTGGATACTTGAATGGTTTTCTCGTACTCAATTTACTGTTGTTATCTTTATTATCTTTATAATCATCTTTAATATTCTATGGTGATATGTTGGTTTTAGTTCCTAAGTGAAGCCTCATTTGTGGTACTTGCTCTTTCTGGGATCTGACCCAGCTGGTTTTGTATGGTCAGATATCGGAGCAGCACCAGAGGATCTACCTACCTTCCAGCCAGATGGTGACCACCAGGCGTAACCCTGGCAACGAGTGGATTTCTTTTTATTCTCTCACTTTATTATAAAATTATCCTTTTGAGGCGTTTAGTCGGCGAGCACGTGTTAGCTCGTATTGTACCTTTATTTGCTGTCTGCCTACGGGCTGTAACATGATTGACAAATCCTAGGGTTGATCATGTATGACTGAAACTCTTGCTAGTCTTGACATTTTGTACGACTAGCTTCATGATCATCCCAATATGTAATGTAAGGGACGCCTTACTATTGTATATTTGGTGCTCTGACATCTTGTGACTATTATTTGCTTGCTTGAGATTGAGACAATAGGCTTGTTCATGACCGTAGGTGACTGATAGATTGTAGTTAAACCCTCATGTATCTAGAGAGCCGTGACCGTATAGCGAGGTGGGTTACACTTCAATATACGTAGCTGGCTATGTACGCCCCGCTCTCTAATATTCTGGTTATAGGGCGTTACATGGTTTAAGTGGTAGCACATGCAGGTCTCGAACCTGCGATACCGGCAATTTGTTTCAGACTTTACTCGGATTTCAGCGCCATTGACCCAGTTGACCCGCAAGGATGTGCAGTTTGCTTGGACAGCAGAGTGCCAGGGTTCTTTTGAGAAGTTGAAGCGATGCTTGATGACGGCACCCATTCTCACGCTTCCAGATGGAACCGGGGGATTCTCAGTATATTGTGATGCTTCAGGCAGGGGCTTAGGATGTGTTCTGATGCAGCATGGGAAGGTAATAGCTTATGCGTAACGATAACTTTGTGATCATGGGAGGAATTACCCAACCCATGACTTGGAGCTAGCAGCAGTAGTGTTTGCACTTAAATTGTGGAGACACTACTTGTACGAAGATAGGGTAGAGATTTTCATCGACCACAAGAGCCTGAAGTATGTTTTCACCCAGAAGGATCTTAACATGCGTCAGAGGAGATGGCTAGAGCTACTTGTGGATTATGATGTCAACCTGCAGTATCATCTTGGAAAGGCCAACGTTGTTACAGATGCGTTGAACAGGAGAGCCGGAGTTTATTTTCTAATAGCACAACCAGAGCTGTTAGCAGATCTCCAGAAGATGGGTATAGAAGTTGTCCTTCCTACCAGTGTGGCATTGATGGCCAGTATGCAAGATCAGTCTACTATAGTCGAGAGGATCCGGATGGCACAGTCAGCAGATTCTAAGCTTTAGCGACTCAGAGCAGAGCACGAGGCAGGACGAAGGCCAGAGTTATGTATCCACGAGGATGGTACACTTCGACATGGTAATCATCTTCGTGTACCCAGTGGAGATATCAGACAAGAGATCATGGCAGAGGCTCACAATTCTCAGTATTCCATTCATCCCGGCGGTACGAAGATGTATCGTGATATTCTTCAGCACTTTTGGTGGAATGGCATGAAGAGGGAGATAGCCCGGTTTGTCTTTCGGTGTTTGGTTTGCCAACAAGTTAAAGCTGAACATCAGAGGCCAGCTGGACTACTTCAGCCCTTGCCAATTCCAGAATGGAAGTGGGAGCATATAACCATGTATTTCGTGACTGGCTTACCTAGATCCCCGGCTGGCAGAGATGCTATTTAGGTTATTATAGACAGGCTCACGAAGGTGGCTCACTTTCTTCCGTTCAGAGTTGGTCAGTCGACAGCTCAGCTAGCAGAGATGTACCTTAGGCAGATCATCAGACTTCACGGTGTGCCCGTCAGTATCACCTCGGACCGAGACTCCAGATTTATATCGCACTTTTGGCGTAGTCTGCAGGAGAGTTTGGGAACTCACCTCCAGTTCAGTTCAGCCTATCACCCGCAGACAGATGGTCAGTCAGAACGCACGATCCAGACTCTTGAAGATATGTTAAGATCTTGTACACTCGACTTTGGTAGTTCATGGGAAGATCACTTGCACCTGGTGGAGTTCTCATACAACAACAGTTTCCAGGCCAGTATCCAGATGGCACCGTTCGAGGCACTGTATGGCAGGAAGTGCCGATCCCCGCTAGCATGGGACGATGTTGGAGAGAGGCAGATGCTTGGTCCAGAAATGATTGTCCAGACAGTCGAGGTGGTCAGGAGAGTCAGAAATCATCTTCGAGTTGCCCAAGATCGCCAGCGTCATTGGGCTGATTCTCATCGGCGCCCTCTTGAGTTTTCTGTCGGCGACCATATATTCTTGAGGATTTTGCCTAACCATGGCGTCATTCATTTCGGCGTACGAGGAAAGCTTAGTCCTAGGTATACAGGACCGTTCGACATTCTGGAATGAGTAGGTGATGTATTCTATCGTCTCGCTCTTCCACCGTCGTTACGTGAGGTGCATGACATATTTCATGTATCCCAACTACGACGATATATCCCGGACCCAAGCCACATCCTGGATCATTCGGAATTGGTTGTTGGTACCAACCTTTCGTATGAGGAGATGCCCGTGTCTATATTGGACCGGAGAGAGAAGATACTCAAGAACAAGACTATTAGTTTAGTCCGTGTTGCTTAGGGTCATCAGTCTTTGGGTGAGTCAATGTGGGAGCGTGAGGATGATATTCGATCGCGATATCCCGACCTGTTTGACTCGTAAGGTATAATGTCTTCCTTATGCCTTATGCTTTCAAATCCTCGTTTGAATGAATGACTACATGATAGACTGCTTGTTATAACCTGCCTGTGATTAGTATAGCTTGTCCTTGCCGCTCTAGCCTCTTGATTAAATTTCGAGGATGGAATTCTTTTAAGGTGGGTAGAGTTGTAATACCTGTGGTTCGTATTACGTATCTTGGTATACGTATACGTATTTTGACTCGTATTGCATGTTTCCTTGCTTGGTTCAGCTTGTTTGGTTTGGCTTGGTTCGGCTTGGGTTGCTTTGGTTCATCATGAACCAAGGAAAAAACTCCCACCTACCCCCACTCCTTTCCATTTATTAACCCCAACACACTCTCTCTCCTCATTAATTCTTCTCTATCACTTCTTCTTCTTCCTCCATTACTCTTCCACCTACCAGGGAGAGAGAGCTTAGGCAAGTACAGCTTGCTTCATGGAGGAACTCAGTTTTTATTATTCTATTCTCTTCCTTACGAGATTCTAACACACTTTAGTACTTAGCATTTCTAATTTCCATGGTTCAATTTGTGTAGATCTAAGTTTATTGTATTTTTGGATTTCTTGGGTTTTGATCTACTTAACATTGTTATTTCCAAGTTTTGATGGTTCCATATTGTAGAGCATTCGATTCTGCCCTATTTTGACCTATGGAAGTCTGGATTTCGACCTTGGATGAAGGATTTATGAAGATTTGAAGCCATGGACTTTATGGCTCTTCTTCTCGGATAAGCAGAGAAGAAGAACAGCTTCTGAGCCACATAGCAACCTCGGCCGTATGGACCTTCATGCGGCAAGTCTTCCAGCCGCATGACAATAGTTGCCGTATGGCAATACTGCCGCATGGACTCAATAGTCTATCTCAGCCGCATAAGGCTTTGGCTTTTTAGCCGCATGGCTCTCCCCTTGCTCAGCCGCATAGGACTCCACTTGAACTTAGCCGCATGGCTCTGCCTTTGATTCGACCGCATGAGATGACTTTGGCCCTTAGCCGCATGAGCACTTACATCTCTAGTCGCATAAGCAGCCCTTGGTTCTTAGCCGCATGAAGCCAATTCATCATTGCCGCATAAGACTTCATGATTCCCAGCCGCATGAAACTCTGTCTCCCCGCAGCCGCATGAAGCCTCAGCATAATCCAGCTGCATGAAGTCGGTTATCTTAGCCACATAAGACCCGACCCCCTCTTAGCCGCATAAGGCCTTGACAATCTTAACCGCATAAGACCCGACCCCCTCTTAGCCGCATAAGGCCTTGACAATCTCAGCCGCATGAGATCCTTCATCTCAGCCGCATGAGACCTTTCATTTCAGCCACATAAGATCCTGTCTTCTTCCATAGCCGCATGGACTTCTGAGTCTCGAGCCGCATGAGATTCGATCTCTTGGCCGCATGAGCTCTATTACCCCTGGCCGCATGAGCTTATTCCCCTTAGCTGCCTGGTTCCTTCTACAGTGTTGTCTTTTATTTATTATTATATTATGATCATTATTATTATTAAATTGAAATGTCACATTTATGCTTATATCATGTAAATTCTGATATAATTCCAGGAACACGATAGTGGCCCGCCGTTGCGCACTCTTGACAAGTAAACTGACATGACATCTCGACACGCTGTTACGACAGCTAACCTGACATGACAAGTATGAATGACCTGGACACCGTGGGCGATTGTGTTTGTACAAATAAACCAGTATTATCTTACATCGTATCTAGGATAGGGATCCCTGAGTACCACGGTCAGGGATACCTACTGCAATTGACTAAGGCTAATAAACTAGAATAATCCAATAGTTATGGAGAGTTTTTTCAGCTACAGGCAATCCCGTTATTTGGGCGCACTAAGTGGACTTGTAGCCTACCGACGAGTAGGGCACATTTCCAGCACACAGTCACGTGTTGTATCCTTCATAAACGGACATTCGACCTGGATAACCTGGATGGTCTGCAGGGCTTGTGGCTGTTGGGATAATCTCATTGCATCTTGCTAGTAACTAGGTCTGTGATAACCCTAGTTAGTTAAAGTATCAAGCCGTACTCTTTGCTTGGCCATGATTGATTGAATGGAGTCTAGCCCAGCTTTGTCTCGATCCGGTGCAAGATTGTGACAGGACATGATTAATTATACTGGCCTTAGCAATAAAGATCAGGAGTCCAGTTCTGTTCAGGCGAAGGGTTACAACCCCGGTCTTTGTTTGGTTTAAGGGTTGTAACCTGACTCCCGGAGCAGTTCTGTGTCCTCTCTTCGTTTATTGTCTTATTGCACCCCCTGTCATGCTCGTCATGTTTTACCTTACTTCAATAGCATGATTATTTATACTGGCCTTAGCAATAAAGATCAGGGGTCCAGTTCTGTTCAGGCGAAGGGTTACAACCCCGATTCTTGTTTGGTTTAAGGGTTGTAACCTGGCCCTCGGAGCAGTTTTATGTCCTCTCTTCGTTTATTGACTTATTTTACCCTATGTTCTTGCTTACCAACAAGTAGTTGAGACGGATTTCTATTCAGGTAAAAGGTTACAACCCCGATCCTTGTTTGGTTTAAGGGTTGTGACCTGGCTACTTGAATGGTTTCCTCGTACTCAATTTACTGTTGTTATCTTTATTATCTTTATAATCATCTTTAATATTCTATGGTGATATGTTGGTTTTAGTTCCTAAGTGAAGCATCCTTTGTGGCACTTGCTCTTTCTGGGGTCTGACCCAGCTGGTTTTGTATGGCCAGATATCGGAGCAGCACCAGAGGATCTACCTACCTTCCAGCCAGATGGTAACCACCAGGCGTAACCCTGGCAACGAGTGGTTTCTTTTTGTTCTTCCACTTTATTATGAAATTATCCTTTTGAGGCGTTTAGCCGACGAGCACGTGTTAGCTCGTATTGCACCTTTATTTACTGTCTGTCTACGGGCTGTAACATGATTGACAAATCCTAGGGTTGATCATGTATGACTGAAACTCTTGTTAGTCTTGACATTTTGTACGACTAGCTTCATGATCATCCGAATATGTAATGTATGGGACGCCTTACTATTGTATATTTGGTGCTCTGACATCTTGTGACAATTATTTGCTTGCTTGAGATTGAGACAATAGGCTTGTTCATGACCATAGGTGACTGATGGATTATAGTTAAACCATCATGTATCTAGACAACCGTGACCGTATAGCGAGGTGGGTTGCACTTCAATATACGTAGCTGGCTATATACGCCCCCGCTCTCCAGTATTCTGGTTCTGGGGCGTTACAGATCGAACAAAGACGAACTCCTCAATGCCAGGTACATTAAATACTACCCTACCTCCTCGACAATCTATCGTCGCATGGTTGTCTCTCAACCAGTCCATGCCTAGGACAACGTCAAAGTTTTCCATAAGGAACTCAATCAAAGATGCGGGCAATAATCGCCCACACACTACGACCGGTCATGCTAAGCACACTCTACTAACTCCTACGAGCCCATTACCAGTGAGTATATTCATCATCTCTGGTAATACCTCGAACTCCAATCCAATATGTGTCACAAATCGTACAGATATAAAAGAGTGGGTAGCCTCTGAATCAAACAAAGCTACTGCAGTAAAAGAGGTAACATACACATTACCTGCAACCACGTCCCCTTAAGCTAGTGCATCCTCCAGTGATAAGGTGAAGGCCTGGCCCTGGCCTTGCTGAGCTTCCTGCTACTGTCTTCCTTGACCATGCTGTTGCTGTGGCCTCTGCTGGCCTCCCTGGTTATGCGCCTGGCGAAACATCTGAGCCTGCGTCGGCAGACGCTGGGCTAGCGGCCTTACGACCAATGTTGGTCCTCTATTCGGTGCTGCCCCCGGAGCTGGCAATGCCGAAAACTGCTGAACTGGCCCTCCTGGCCTCTGCGTCATAGGACAATTGACAATCCTATGGTCTAGACTGCCATACCTCATGCACAACCCATTAGCTGAACGGCACACATCCCTAGTGTGCCCTCCCTTACTAAAGTAAGTACATCCAATGGGCGCCCCCTGTGCTGCTGCTGGTTCCTTAGCTGCTGATGTCGAACTGGTGCTGTTATTTCTGATACCTCCGTCCTCTACGACGCTCCTGACTCATGAATACGGATGCCGGGTGCTGGTGTCGATGTTCGCTGTACTGCTCCTCCACCCCTACTCTGGAAATGAGACATCTTCTGGCCTCCAGTCCTTACCGCCAACCTTTGTTGAGTAAGCTCATACCTCCATGCTGCCGTTAAAACGGCCTCAAAAGTCTAATAGTCGTGCCCTTCTACTAGCTGTAGAATCTCCAAATAAAGTCCCTGCTGGAACCTCATAGCCTTCTCTGGCTCTGTAGCCACCATCGTTGGTGCAAACCGACTCAGTCTGCAGAACCCTGCTGCATATCCATCCACCGTCTTACCAGTCTGCTTGAGACTGTAAATCTCTGTTGTAGCTCATACGCACTACCATGCCGAAGTACTTGGCCTTGAATTTGGTACTAAATCTATCCCAAGGAACATGACGCCCTATTCCAACCTCTTTTGAAGCCCACCAGTCGCGGGCGAGATCCTAAAGTAACAGTCTGACTTGGTCAACCTTCTCTACTGCTGGAACCTTTGCTGCTATCAATATGGCCTCAATATCCTGAAGCCAAGCATCCACCGTGATGGCATCCTCCGTGCCGTCAAACTTTCTCGGGTTAAGTCGACAAAACCTTCCTGACGCTCCCAAATCATTCCTGACACTCCTCTCAAGGGCTAGCTGTAACTCCTGATTCAGTAGCACATTTTGTTCCTGCTGTTGGGTCTGCTGTTGCTGATGGGCGGCCACCTGGCACTGCTGAGTGGCCAGAAATCTCCGGATGACCTCCAGGAGCACTGCAACATCGGGCACTGTCGCGGCTGCCGGCATCGCTGGTGGTACAGGAGTTTCTAGAACCTGCGATTCCACTGGCTCTGATATCACTTCCACTCGGATCTGGTCAGGAGAAGGTTTTCTTTCCTGCTGCTGTCCCGTCGAGCCATACTCTACTGGACGTTCCTCCATGTTGGCCTCGCCAGCTACTGAGAAAGAAGCACCCCTATAGGGAAAGATACAAGATATCAAAAGACAGGACGAGGAAGATTATGGTTGGGTATACGGTTCCAGGACCCGCGGTTTCGACTCGGCCCGAACCGTATATTGGTCAAACGGGCCGAGTCCTAAATTTTGTAATTTAAACGGGACAGGACGGGTCGTGTCATATAAATGGTTCAGGGCGGGTCATAATCTGAAAACAAACGGAGCCCTGGCCTGGCCTGTTTGTAGGAATAAATTAGAAAATTTACTTAAAATTCCTAAACTCAAAAGTAAAAACCTAACAAAGTTACTGCTACCAAACCCAAAATTTACTTAAAATTCATATAACACTACAATCTACAGGTACATATGGTTTTTTGTACAATTTTTTTTTTTACCTTTTTCTACAATTTTTGAATTTTGTACACTTTGGTGTAAGACCCGTTTGGATCCACGGGTTTTGGTGGATTGGATCCATTTCAAACGGGTCGGGTCAGGTCCGGTTCCAAAAAAATTGATCCACCCCGCCCCGTCAAAGAATGGATCCGATTTGGGTCCACAAAAATTGGCCCCAGCCCGACCCGTGCCCAGCCCTAAGGAAGATTTGAGGAAGCAATTCAAGTTATCAATCAAGGTGAGGAAGAGAAGACGGGACAAGAGATCAAGGGAACAAGTTTTGATTGAGACTCCTATAATAGTAACACCCTACAAGTCTGGAAAATAGAGGACCTGCATGGGCCACCAATAAAACCTTGTCACGCTCCAATATTGGAATACGGAGACGGACTAGGCCAACTACTTCATATGAGGTATGCAAACATCATATGGCGATCGTAGTTGTCAAGAGACAAGGGGGTGCATGCTACAATCAAGTCTCCTATGGTCTCACATAGCATCTATGTCTCAATCATTCAAAGCAAGAAAACAACAATTAATGAGCATATGAGATAAAGCAGTAAGGCGTCCCCGACGCTTCATCAAAATGATCATAGGGAACTAGATTTATAAGTTAGCTAGCCCAGAGAGTCATAGGTACATAATCGTATTTAGCTGCAGTCTGATTTAATTACAATTATGCAAAAGACAAAATATCCAGACTAACCGGCTAAACAGGTGCCGGTGGCTAAACCCCAGAACATAAGTAATGGATACTAGAGTGGTAGAGAAGAAACCCACTCAAGTCCCCCACCAGCCATGCTCCTAGTATACACCATTGACGTCAGGGGGGAAAGTCGTATCCTCAGGCTCTGCTACGTGATCTGGCCAAACAAAACCAGCGGGGTCAGCCCCAAATAGCAAGTACCACACGGGAGCACAAAAGAGTGAGATAAAACCCAAGCATAAAAATAATAATACTAGTAATAATAAAAGTTTCCGGTCATAACCTCGGTCCACAGCCTGTCATAGCACGATAGTCCAACCCAACAACCAAACAAGGACATGGGGTGGACCATGCACCATGACAATCCATGCCCCTCGGCTATGAATGGAAGGTACAAGGCACAGTTAAGTCATTTTTCAAGCGACCATTCATTCCTGCGGCTTTCTATATTTGGCAGAGTTATCCCCGCAATACTGTTATAGGAATCCTCAGATCGTGTCGTTCCAGCAGGGCTAGCCAATCCATTATATATACATATATGTGTTGTACGTTGATTATGCACCGGTCCCCCGTAAGGCTACCGTACTGAAACGTATAACACATAGCACATAGGGGTCGAATATAGTCATCCACCATAGGCGGATGAAACTGTATCTGTGGCGGCCAACCCGACACGTCAGGACGGAACCTGGGGTGGTTGGTATGGCACGATCTCGAGATTCTTCTCGCCCAATGAATCTATCAAATTAGTTACCTAGTTAATCCCTAAGTTATTCTCGAAGTTTGCATGTTGTGGTCACATGCTAATTCTCCTAGATGTCGTACATTGTACGAGTACCCCAAGTAAGGATCTATACTGGCTCAAGGAGTCATACGTAAGAATTCCTTCTTAGTGTAATGCAACAAGCAATACATACCACGTCATTACTACCGACCATTCATTATATGTAAGTGCTAGAGGCTTTGGATGTACTGACATATATCGCGTAGGAACCCTTAGCACATGAGATAGCACTTCAGTGCTCACATAGAATGTACCTCAGTATACGCGTAGGATTTACCAGCACATGTATAAGTAGTCAGGTCGGGAATGAAGGTCAAGTACAGAAAAATATGAAAAAAAGATCAAGAACATCCATAGGGGATTGAAACTATCAATCGCATATACACTCCAGTTAGAGCAAGACAAGAAGATTCTTGAAGCCAAGACAAAGATCTACAACTTTCATGTTTTGAGTTTTATAAGATTATAGCTACAAAATAGCTAAAACAGGCAAAACAGTAAATTCAGAGAATTTTTAGTGCATGAGAATTCCAACGCATGAAAATTCTACTGCACGAAAATTCCAGCGCATGAGAATTCCAGCGCATGAGAATCCCAGTGCATGAGAATCCTAGCGCATGAGAATTCCAGTGCATGAGAATCCTAGCGCATGAGAATCCCAGTGCATGAGAATTTCCAGCGCACGAGAATTTCCAGCTCACGAAAATTCCAGCACATGAATAAAACTCACGTTGCGTCTTCAGTTCATGCGCATAGGGAGCCTACGCGCATGACACGCACGGAGTCAAAAGGATGCGTTGCCGGAACTTCACGGCGCATGGCCTCTCGGTGCATGGCCTCCTGGGCGCATGAAAATTTCGACGCATGGACAATCCCGGCGCATGGGGGTCGTCGTCCCCAAACAGTAAGTTCAGCCATGAAAGTTTCAAAAAACTTGCCATGGCCATAAGTTCCTCATCCGAACTCGAAATCAAGCGAAATAAAAGTTAAAACTGTATGAAATCAAATTCTCTACAACATAGAACAATTAGTTTTAGAAAACAACCAAGTTTGATAGATCAAAACCACAAAAATCTATTAAACCCTATTTTTAGAAACTTAGATCTACACAAAAAGTAGCCATTAAAATAAAAAATACCAAGAACTAAACTTGTAGAAAATGAAGAGATGAACAATCTAGACTAATAATATAAAAAAAAAACAAGAAATGAAAAATGCAAGTGGTCTCTCATTTGTGCAAGATGTACTTGCCTAAGTGGGTTGGTGGTTGAGGAAAATGAATGAGAGAGTGAATGAGGAAAGAGAGTGTGGAAGAGATTATTTATAGGGGTGGGGTTGGTTCATTAAAATCCTAGTCCTAATCATGCTCTAACCGTTCCACTAATGACATGCTTAAAGGCTACATGCAACAAAATAAAACAATAAATTAAAGGTGCACATGTACAAATACTGTTTATAGGAATCAAAAAATGAAAATACGTATATCGGGATCGGGGAGTGGCACATCTGCCTCCCCACATTCAAACCACAATTCAAACTCCCAACCCCCAACTTTCCACCAATTAGATGTTTCTTATTTCAAAGAAAAAAAACCATGGGACGCCACTGGAGTTGGCACCCCCCACTTTACATTTCTAAGGGGGCGCCAACCCACTTGGGCGCCAATACTGATGGCATATGTAGGCGTTTTCGGGTATGAGACGTCATTGCAGATGGTATTTTCTATAATACGTCAACTCCAGTGACATATCATATCCTATACGTAATTTTTTTAAATTTTTTCTCTTTTCTATGAATTAACTAAGATCTTTTTTCCCTATATGATTTTTTGTTTTTGTTTGAGAGAGATTGGGCCTGCGGCCCATGTTTGGTGGGGATTTGTGTGCACTGTTTATGGGTATTGTCATAAAATATCAAGGGACTGGAGAGAGAGAGAGAGAGAGAGAGAGAGAGATTGGGCCTGCGGCCAATGTTTGGAGGGGGATTTGTGTGCACTGTTTATGGGTATTATCATAAAATATCAAGGGGCTCCACGCCACTCCAGCAGGGCGAGGGCGGAGAGAAGAAGACAGTAGCTCTCGCTGCCACTCGTTCCTCAACACAAACATCTTCCCCACGCACATAATTTGGAAGAAGGAAGCAGCAGCCATGAACATGAACGGCGTGGCCATCCATCTGCTCCCACTCTCCTCTTCCTTCTCGTCCTTGCGAACACCCCCGCCGCCTTCGTCGTCGTTTCCACCCAAGAAAGACCTGCTGAACCATAATAGTAAGGGGGGTTTAGGAAGTAGTCGCCGCTCCTCCGAAGGTCATCCAACAATCCAAAGCAGCAGCCTTCGCCTTCGCCAATGGGCGGCGGGAGTCCGAGCTCGAGGCAGCGGCGGCGGTGCCGATGTCAAGTCCGACCCGTTCGACGTACCGGACTCTATTAAATTCCCTACTGAGGGGTTGGTGGTAAGGACAGAGGTCGAGGAAGAGGCAGATGGGGAATTGGTGGGTAAGGGTGGGTTTCCGAAAAGATGGGTCATCGTCATTCTATGTTTCTCTTCCTTCTTGCTATGTAACATGGACCGAGTAAGTAGGCTAATTTATGCTCATCAACTTCTAACCCTTTCCCGTTCCCATTCTGAACTGAATTATTAGCGTCTGTTAATTAATTTTTCCTTCAAATGCTTCGACTTTCGATTTTAGGAATGCAAAGTGCGAGAAGCTTAACAGTTCATTTGTTGCCTTTTCTGCACTAATATATATATTTTTTTTCCCAACGATTCACAATGTTTGCAGGTAAATATGAGTATTGCAATTCTTCCCATGTCAGCAGAGTACAACTGGAGCCCGGCTACAGTTGGCTTAATCCAGTCATCTTTTTTCTGGGGCTACCTCCTGACCCAGGTTTGGTTTCTGTATCACTGTAATGTAATGAAACTCAATCTCCTACTCTTGCTACATGCAATAGTGTTGCACTTGTATGATCTATGTGCTTGCTTCTACAATCTTCCCAACTCTAGGAGTGTACATACTACATACATATATTCCTAGCTCGCATTGCATGAGGTTAAGCCGCATAATGGTCTGGTAGATCGCCCGTCTTGCCAATCGACCTTCTAGTTTCACGGTTAGAACCTCTCTTATTCATAGATTCCCTGGGACAAGAACTTGGTACTACACGAGAGAGTTGCCACCAGGTTGACAGTGGGTCGTACAATATGCTAAATATTTTTGTGATCCTTCTGAATTTGAAGTTATGAGCTTTTACCAAACACATTTTAATGGGGGAAGGCTTAGATCACGATGATGATCACTTGCATAAGCAACGGGATCAACATATCATTCCATTAACTATATGACTATCGTCAAATTTTATAGAGTGCTTGCATACACTAATAAAATATTCTCCTGCATAATATGAGAAGTTATAAATGAAATTCTACAATGTTCAAACAACATATGTATGCTCTATAGTCCATACATATTTTCTTAGTTGTGAAGGAGATTTTACTTTCAAAACTCAATTCATGAAATGTTCTTATTGTACCGGTATAGATCGATTGATGTAACTGGTATATTCATAGAAATTGATAAAAAAAAATACATAAGTCAGGAAAATATTGCCTGGTTCACAATTTGATTTTATTTCCATTCATGTGAATCTGGAATTGGTGCCAATTGAGATTTAGATGAGAGAAATTTGTATGGATGCTCCAAAAATTGGTGTCATGCCCGTGTTGCTTTGGTGTTGACGCATATTAGATTTGACATTAACACTCCAAAATATTTTGTTTTTGTATTGTCTCATTTGCTATTCGTATCCCTGCAACACATTGTGCGGAAAAAAAAAACTATAGATGCGCACCAATTAGGAGTGATGGGATTTTAGTTAAGGTAAGCCTAAAACTAGGGATAGGCCTAGATGAAATTGAATCAAGGCTGTGATATTTGCTAATATTACAATGAACAGGGCTCTTCTCTTGGGGGATCCACATTGCACAGTGAGGGTTCTCAAGCCCCCTCTTGATCTTAAAAACAAGATAATTTTGGTTTAAGTCGACAGTGAAAAAAATTACAACTCAAATTTTGTGTGTTTTTTTGGCCTCAAACTTTTTATCCTTCTCCAATCTTCGAAGTCCCATCCTTCAATCATCATGCACCTTGACATCCTTCCAGACAACCACCTCAACAATTCATCTCCGCCTCCTACATTCAAGCCCATCCACTCCTCATTCGACCACTACAACACAACAACACATCATCTTCTCTTCACCCTCCTCTAACCTTCCAGTACAACACAACAGTACACCATCTTCTCTCTCTATCCTTCTTACACCTTCAAGGCTTCATCTGCAATAACTCCGCAGTTCTCCTCCAACAAGAGCTCCACTCTCTGTCCACGACCAGCAATGAAGATGTAAGTCCTTTATAAATCCAATTTTTGGATAGTCTGCAATGAATCATGGTACTGACTGCATCTTACTGATGTGTTCACGATGCTACTGTAATGATTGTACTTGTACCATAATGCTTCCATAATACATGGTGGGGACGTCATAACTGCATATTACCAAGAAAACACATATTACCAAGAAAACACAACCATGTTTGTTATCATGAGCGAGCATAACATTGAGGTTATCATGAGCGAGCATAACATTGAGGTCGCGACTCAACTACATTTATTGTCCCCTCTGACCCAAATTTTCCATCCATCCCTAGCCCTTATCGGTGCTCGATGTAAGAAAAGGATCCAAATATAGAACTCCAAATTGTGGGTCAAAGGCTCCGTTGTTGTTGTTGTATCAATCAAGTCTCACTGCCTAGTATTAGTCTTTCTTTTACTTGTGCATACGGCTTTATCCTATGTCAAAAGGCTCAAAATAAATAATGCAAATCCTTTATAACTAGATCCAAGTTTTGCCGATAATCCTTGTTCATTCTTGACATTCCAATCCAACCTCGGTGATTTATTTTTGTATGATCCCCTAGTCTACTATGGATGTAATCATCTACATTGGCATATATGTTTGCACATGTGTATGCAGGTCTTCACTATTGTAAACGTATTCATGTCAACCATAGACATTAAAAGCGAGCCTAGGCACACACTGGGTGAGAACCTCAACGCCAAGGGAGGTTGTGCCTCGCTTCAGCACATGCCTTGTTTCTGTTGCAAATAAGTGTGACCTTATACCAGACCAACAATCATGTAAGTATGTAACCTCCCCATATATGGTTCAGTGCCATTGAAGTTTCCATTCGTGTTGCTAACAAGTACGACCTGGAACAGCAACACATCACTGTTGCTTTTGTGCTTTGGGCCCAAAGGATTTTGCTTCCTACTTGCCCTTTTCACCTTTGACAACTACTATTGCAATTAGGCATGCTTACTCACAATTCAGGATGAAGACATCGAGTATTGGACCTTGATTTTTATGAAATTGAGTCAATTTCACTTAGTATTTGAGTCTAGTTTGGGCAAACTTTAGTTAGTTTAAAATTAGCTTTCTTTCAGTGTTGGAGAGTGATATTTATTGAGGATTTTTATGCAAAAACTATTATAAATGCTTATTTTATTGTCAGTTGAGCTCACTTGTGTAAAAGATCGAGGTGTCCAACTTGCAACAGGAACCAATTTGTTTGATTAATGTTTCTTTGGTGGTCCTCAATGTTTTTCGAGTGTTTTCAACTCCTATGGCTGCTGGGTGATAATATTGGAAAAGAAACCCTAGAAAGACTCAAAGCCTTTTTCATTTGTTTTTCTCTTCTTCCTTCCTATGTTTGTCTTTTACCCGAAGCCCTTCCCTCTACCTTCAATTTTGCTACCATCTGCCCTTTTATTAATTTGGAGCCTAAGTTCTGCTTCATTGTCCACATTTTTGAAACCCAACCAAATCCAGTCACTTTTTGCTCCCTATCTCTCCTAACTAGCGGAACCATAGCCCTTCCCCACAGTTCCTGTAACCATACAACACAACCACTTTAATGCTAAACCCTCTGCCAACAAATGCTTCTTGTCAAACCAGACAATTAGTATGGTAACACATGATGTGACAGAAGTAAGGAAGAGTATGGCAAATTTTGTTGGGAAACTTGGAGTCGTAAGTGAATTCTCTGGTGGCAGTGACCACAAAGATATATTGACCATTCTTACTCAGCCTTAATATTCCATCTATATATTGTATATATGTGATATTCTGAATGGTTTATATTTTCACTATGAGTCCCATGCCGGGATAAAGAGTTAGGGTTAGGTAGTTGATACCAGTATACAACTTTGTATGTTCACTATGTAATTGTGTCTTTTGATAATAGTATTAGCTGATTACTTGAATCGTGGAGAGAAGCTTTGTAATATAAAAAAGGAGAACCAAATAGCACCCTCCAGGTTATCCTTTTACTATAAATGGAGCCTAAAAATAGGCAGGATGATAGAATTTTCTATGGATGAGCATCCATCGCCATGACACAATAAGCCAAAGAATGACTTCCCATAAGCTTTGGAACTTAAAGGATTTTTGGTGACTAATATTTAAAGGATCTAAAATTAATATAGTAAAACAAAGTATATGAAGTGTTGCTTTAGAAATAATTCAAAAATAAATGAGAGAACATTCCATATTAACAGTCAATGGCCAAGATGCAGCTAACAGTGATAGTTTCTGCTATTTAGGATTAATTCCTCTACCCTAATACTAGAAATCCTAATTACTTTCTCAAATTGGGATCATCTTGCAGGATTGATTAGGTGACGTGGTTGTCTTGTGTCACCTATGCTCTTACTTTAATTTCGCAACTTTTTTGGCCGTGGCATTTACTTTAGCCTTCGTGTGCATGCACATTCTTCTGTTCTTGCATCATCACTCTTATGTAAATTATGCCTTAAATGGTTGATTATATTCCTAACATTCTAAGGAAGTTAATTGACCATGAATGTCATTATTGAACTATTTTCTTCTCACCCTGACCAAATTCGGATCCAGGTAACTTACTGTTTCACATTATCTAAGTCTATTGTATCTAATTTTAGTCCCTACTATAAGGGGCTGTTTGGTAGCCCGGAAGTGGATTGGAACTGGATGAGTTTGGAGTTCAGCTGTTTGGTTATCCGTGTAAGAAAGTGAATTTTTTTTCCTAAATTAACTCGGCGCAGTTTATGTTTCCATACTTTTCTCACTTTTAACATCCATAAAATTTGGATGAAACTCCTCTGTCAACTCATCATGCATTTGGAGGGGATCTGCCAGACCAGATGCATGAACTCTCCGTAGCCTCTTTCATGAATAAAATCTATACTCGTCAAAGAAACAACAAATATTGAACAATATTCCTAAAACTCAAAATTTCCACCAAAAATCCTGCAAAAACTTGGAAAAAAATGTGAAAAAAATAGGAGGATCGGCTGGGAAGTTCCAAAAATTATTGGAAATAAATAGATCGAAGCTCCAGAGAGATCGATCGTCGGAGGAGTGCTCGGGTCGAGGTCGAGGCGTTCACGAGTGAGAGAGAGAAAGAACTCGACTTCGCGGAGCTGTCTCGAGCTTGAAGTCGTAGGAGCCTCTTCCCGAAGTTGCCGAAGCAGGAACGGAGCCTCTTTTCTGTGTCGGGCCTTATCCGAAGTCCCCGGAGCCGCCTCGAATCCGAGCTCGATCTCGAACCCTCCGAGTCCTTCCCGCGAGAGAGAGAGAGAGAGAGAGAGAGAGAGAGAGAGAGAATGAGAGTGGGTATACGAGAGAGAAAAGAGTGGTAGCTATGAGAAAAGATGGGGTAGGAGAGAGAAAGGAGAGAAAGGATAATAATAATAATAATAATAATAATAATACTACTACTACTACTACTACTACTACTACTAATAATAATAATAATAATATCAAAGTTGGTGGCTTAAAAATTAGTGTAATATTTATAATAATAATAATTAATAATACAAAATAATAAACATAAAAAATAATAATAATAGTAATAATAAAAAATTAGAGAGAGAGAGAGAGGAGATATTTAGGTTTAAATAATAATAATAATAATAATAATAATAATAATAACAATAATAATAATAATAATTATTAATTATATTAATAATAATTTATATTGTAATATTTAAGTTTAAATGAGAATTATTTTTGTAAAAAAATAATTGGTGTTGGATACACTTTCAACTTTCAACAACCATCCAAACAACCAAACACCTTTTTTCTCCACTTTCAACAACCATTCAAACAACTGAACTCCTTTTTTTTTCAATTTCATTTCTTCCAATTCCACCAACTAAACAACATTTGGAAAGTCAAAATTTACGCATCACATACGCAAATCCCGTTTTTCCACTTTCGCACTTTCCTACACTTTCGTGCAACCAAAAAGGCCCTAAGGACCTCACAGTATCAGTTGCTTATTGATTTTGACAAGTTAATGGAGAAATGTTGTTACTTATAACCTTGGTTACACATCGTTAGTTTTCAATTAGCTTATATTTGGATAGGAAATCCATAATATGCCATACCTTACGCATTTAAATCAAACTAACAGACCAAGCCTGACCCTTGACATGCTACCATGCTGTAGCCATAATAGGTATTTATTTTTTCTCAAGTAACTTGACGTAAGAACTATTACACAATTTATCATTATGTCAGCTATAGTTCTTCTTCATTGAACATAACTGTGATAGTTAATGCGACTGTTTTTTTTTTTTTTCAAGTATAGATTGCTGGAGGGATATGGGCAGATACTGTTGGAGGTAAGCGTGTTTTAGGATTTGGAGTTGTTTGGTGGTCAGTTGCCACTGCTCTTACGCCCGTTGCAGCGAAGCTTGGGTTACCTTTCTTGCTCCTTGTACGTGCTTTCATGGGAATTGGTGAGGTGTGTGACTGATCTATTTCCACTGCAGTATCATAACTTTTGACTGAAACAGAACTGTTTTCGTACTGCTGTTTTATGTTCCCTTTTTTACTTTGCAAGGTAGTAATCAGGATTCTTTAAGAGAGACTACAATTATGTATCTTAATTTATATACTGCCTTTTGTCCCTCACTTCATTGATAATCTTTTTTTTTTTTTTTAAATTCTATCTAGCTTTAATCGAATTTATATTCATTTTCAGGGTGTTGCTATGCCTGCTATGAATAATATTCTTTCGAAGTGGATCCCTGTGGCAGAAAGAAGTAGATCATTAGCATTGGTGTACAGTGGAATGTACCTTGGATCAGTTACTGGCCTAGCCTTTTCTCCTTTCTTGATACATAAGTTTGGATGGCCTTCAGTCTTTTTTTCCTTTGGTTCTCTTGGAACCGTTTGGTTTGCAATATGGTTAAATAAGGTACATATACCCAACTATATGTTTTTATATGGTTGTGATGGCAACAGCTCATTCGCAAGAGAATCCGTACTTGCACGTGCACACAAACACACAAACTCACACTCATGTGTGTATGGCAAGGACTTTTGACTCCGTTCATTACACACAGACCATCTTGGTCATCCAATCGATGATTGACACTGTTCATCATGATTTATAAGTGGACCTTGATTGTGTACAAATAAAATATCAAGTGGATTAGATAGTCATAACACATGCACCAACTGAAATCAAAGCAAATCCGGTCAACATAAAAAGGCGTCCATGTGCTGCAAAGGCTCCTGCTTATGCAGGCATGTGGAGGGTCAATATATACACCTTACTTATCCCCATACGATATGGATAGGCTGCTCCCGGACTTGAATCAACATTCTCGAGGATGCAAGCAACCGGTCTTACGTTGTGCCAGACGACACCCTCATTGCGGTTACCGTAAATGTTGGAGTTTTTCCTTATACTCATGGATGTGTTCCTCCTTGAGAGCTAGAAAAATAGTCCCACATTGGAAAACACTCCAAGTGAGCATTTCAATATAATACCATGCTTGGTGTTGAGAGATGCCACATAGGGTGGTGGCCCATGTGGTGGGTGCCATGTGGGATGTTTTCTAGTAGGATTAAGTTTAAACTCCTCAAGAAAGCATTTATTCTTTTTGTCACACTCTTGGTAAAATTCTCTTTGGAGCTAAGACCCAAAGAGGTTTAGCGACTCGGACTCGGGCTCAAGGACGCAAAGTGCCGCTTTGATAGCGCACTTTGCACTTAGCACGTCAGCATCGTCGCATGGCGCTTGTGTGCATTTGTTGTGCTCGTGCGCTCGTTTCCTGTGAGGTGCATGCGTGGGTGATGCGAGGCTATGCGCAACTATGCGGGGCTATGAGCGGTCTATGGGCGGGCTATGCACGTTTACGCGCATGCTCGCATGCGCTGCTGCGCACATGCGTGCATGAACGGCTGTGCTGTTGGCTTATGCGCACAGGAACAACTGCGACTACGCTGCTGTGCGCATATGCGTAGATAACGCTGTTGGCGCATAATCCCATTGATTGTGGGATTTGAGCGATTATGCAAAGATTGAGTCAATTATTCAGATCCGATTTTTTGGGATTTGAATTTAATTTATTTCTATCTTTTCGTAATCTGTTGGCGGCTATAATTACGATTAGGGTTTCCTCCCTACTCTATAAATACTCTCTTCGTGCCCCATTGAGAACTTACTTCGAAAAAGTGAAACATAGAGTTTTTGTTGCTGGAGTCCAGGAGTTCGTGCGAGTCAGTGCAAAGATGACGACGAGCGTTCCAGAAGTTCTTTTGTGAACTTGCTGCTTGCTGGAAGCAGATCGTGTGGGACGAATCTTGATTTAAGCAACGATGATCTTCATCACCCTAGTAAGAATTGTCTTCTTCTTCTTATTATTATTCTTCTTCTTCTTCTTCTACTTCTCTTCTTTCTCTTTGTAAGCGTTCTGTCTTAATTGCAACACGTTTGCAAGGAAGAACGTTCTCTGTTGCTGTTAGTTTGTAATTGAGAAAGAGAAGTAATATGAAAGTATTAGTATTCTATTGGAATCGAGACACCAGAGGACAAACTTGTTTACGTAAACTTCTGATCTTGACTTCAACTTCAGGATCAGAACAGAGAGCAAATCTCCTGAGAGGTTTCGCGTGATCTATGTTCCTGGCCTCTGTTCCTCCGTCTTTTGATCTATCTCGAGACTAACAATAAACTCATCGTTAAAATTTTCACTTTGATTTCACTTGATGCATGTTTTATGAGTATCCAACCTTCATTATTAATTTGTGAACAATCAAGAAATGTGTAGATCACAATGAATGGTGTCAATCATTGATCCTCCATAAAAGAATTGACAAGTTTTCTGACCGGTTGTGACACATCAAGTTCCAATAGATATTTCTTTGGAAATTGCGAGTTAATGACTCTAAATTAGCACACTTGTATAGGAATATGCAATAGATATCTCTTTGGAGGTTTCCTGACGCCTCTGGTATTTGTGACGAAAGGCATACAGTTCTCCTCTTGAAGACCCAGGACTCAGCTCTGAAGAAAAGAAGCTTATTGTAAATGGTACTGCATCTGAGGAACCTGTTACAACAATTCCATGGAGACTGATCTTATCAAAACCTCCTGTTTGGGCTCTTATAGTTTGCCATTTCTGCCACAATTGGGGAACATTTATTCTACTCACTTGGATGCCAACTTACTACAATCAGGTAAAGTTAAACAGATTGTATCTTATTACTTCTCTTACCTACCAAAATGTTTTTCCACCATTATGTGACATTCCACTTTAGAAATATAGTAATCTGTTGATTGATTCTCAAATTTTGGTTCCTGCAAATGATATGTTAAGGTCATTATGAATACTCTATTGAGTCAATTTATCTATTGACTTTCGAATATGATGAATTGACCTGTTTAACTTCTGTTTGTTAAATAAAGGCTGTGCAATGTATACTTAAGTGCTTATAGGCATAGTTATTTACTTTGTAAACTTCTAAGAATCTTAACATATTATTAAATATCTAAATAGATGGTTCACATTTTGAATGCTAAACTTGTTTTTTATAGTGAGTAAATGTCCTTACCAGTTCACTATAACCTGTTTTCAACTAGGTCTTGAAGTTCAACCTTACAGAATCTGGGCTTCTCTGCGTGCTTCCTTGGCTTACAATGGCAATCTCAGCAAATGTTGGTGGTTGGATTGCGGACACACTAGTGACTAAAGGACTATCCGTGACAGTGGTTCGTAAGGTAGGGGATATTCTATTTCACCTTTTACCATCGCTTTTAAACTGTTTGCTTGTTTCAATGCAGATGAATTTCTATGTGATATGTTGCTCTGATCATGTAGCAAAATTTACTGGACAAAATACAACTTTTATGCTTGAACAAGTATATAGGTACATGAGAATAATATCTAATGAGACACCTCTTGTTTGTGATACGGAATACGAGTTTAGATTTAACGTGATAACATGAAAAGTCTATGGAGATTGGAGTTGAAAAGTAAAATGTGATATTTGACCATAAGAAGGGAAAGTTGTAATTATCTCAGGATGTCGTTACGTACCTTTCTTCTCACAGTATACTCAGTGTAAAAGATAATTTATCAACTGTACATAGAAAACGGACTTGTGATGCATGACAAGATCTAGATGGAAAGCTTTGATGGATCTGTGATGGAATATCACTTGATATATCCACCGTGTATTGAGCAATGAGCCAATGATCATTGCAAATATAGCATTAAACACCCTAGAAGTATTCAAATTATCCTGCCCATATCGCTTGTGCCAAGCACACCACTGTTGGACACAGCTAGAAGGACCAGAAGCAGTAGGAGCAATAGGTTCAGGGGGAAGTCATGGACCCTGTCGTGCAGGCGGAGGTCGAGCAGTAGCAAGTACATAGCTTCTAGATGGCGAAGAACCAAGAGAACACCCATGGGTCTCCTTGCCAATCGACTCACCCACATCGACATCCAAAGATTGCTTCGGTGAGCGAAAAAGTAACAATCGGGCAACGGTCTCGAACTTTGGCCCCAAACACATCGTGAACTGATCAAGCCTGACGAGGTCACGCTAAGCAACAAATTACTGGTACTAACCTCTCTAGGAATCATAGGATTTCATAGAAGCTAAGTAGCTAACTGCTGAGGAAAAACGAACTGTTCTACACTTTTAGTAGCTTCCATTTTATTGGTTCAGGTATTCACTGGCTTTTAAGGAATGAAATATTACGAAGCACCCTTTCACAATTTCGGATAGTATTTATGGTTCTACCTTTAGCTTAGCAACGGGCTTTATTTGTTAATATTCCATGCCTTTTGCTTCAGATCATTAAAAACAATCGGTTTCCATGCATTTTACTACTGTTCAAGTAAAACAATTGATCTGCATGAAGTTCGCTACAGTTTATGAAAATCAATTGATTCCATGCATAGCTACAGTTCAAGCAAAACAATTGATTTTGTGACGTAAAGGTGGTATAAGAACCACGAGGACGTGGTACAATAATGGTGGGACGGTTACTACACTCGTAAACATGAATAATAGGAGGACGTGCATGTGGAGCATGTGGTCTCAATATCGAGAAAAACAAATTCCTATGGTTAAGGAAGATGTGGATGGTGGTAAAGGAATTAGAGAATGTGGTAAAGCATAGTATTGAATGCTCTCCAAGTTTTTTTTTTTTTTCCTGACAAGAGATGCGAAAATGTCTAGCAATAAGATCATAACATCTATAGCCCTTGTGCTGAGGACTATACCCAAGAAGCACACAACAGACCTTGAGTAACTTGTCCTGGTAAGTTGAAGGTAACTTAACAAAACAAGTATAATCAAAGACACAAAGTATGGTTTAATAAGGTGTACGATCATATAATCGTTGACAGAGAGACACAACATTAAGAACATGACTCAGAATGCTGTTGATAAAACACACACTAGTAAGCACAACTTCAGCCCAAAACTGAACTGAAACAAAAGCCGACAAGAGAACAGATTTAGTGACATCAATAATATGTCTATAACGTCGTTCAACAACCTCATTTTGTTGATGAGCATGGAGACGAGAGAATTGCCTGCCCATTGTCCCCTGGGAAATAAGATAATCACAGAATTGATGTGATGTGTACCCCACCCACCTACCCCACCTACCCACCCACCCCGAATCTGAACGAAATACCTTGCTTTTGCAAGAAAAGTGGATCTCTACCATCTTTGCAAACTCAAGATACTTCGCGAAGGTGTCTTCTCGTATACCAACAACATGTCTACCTTATCAATAGTCCTCAAACCCCGTAAAACTTGTCTCCATCCATGACCAGAAAGAATACTCCCTCTACTTTAAAAGCTTTATATATATCATATATAGCTTTTGTGATAGGAGACATGTCACATCCCGGTTCTGCAAAACCGAAAAGTCGACAGTGGACGTGATGTCGTACAAGTCTGAATTGCACTTGTACAAGGCATAAAGGTGTACATATAATAATGGATCACAAAACAAACACATTCAACGGAATAAGTAGACAAATTGAAGTCACAATGTAATATATGAAAATAATTTCTTTTATTGATCATAGCAATGAAATACAAAGCTTTACAACAAATTACAAAGACTCTTAATAACCAACAAATTTATGCCAATTTGGCTTACACTGAACTTGCCGGCTTGGCTTACAATTCACCGGTACAAAATAATTACAATATTTCATACATTATGTCCTTTATAACAGAAGACATCATCTTTTACAAGGAGAGCTTCTGCACGTCCAACAAATCTCTGATGCCTCATAACTGATCAAGCCAATCCTTGCATACTGCAAATCCCAAGCACCTCTGAAAACCCACAGAGATGTGGGTCAATACATTGTCGTGTACTGGTGAGCAGAACTAGTCCACTTACCTAAACCAACAGTTATAGTCATTTGAACAAGCATTTATTAAGATGATCTTTCTATTAGAGACTAAGATCAATTTACAGTGTTCATAAAATAGCAACATCATATCATACTTGTGTTTACATATTAAGCCGTATAAGTTGAATAATATGCAAGACATTTGTATCACTTTTTAGTGATTTCTTACCAACGACCGACTTTATCATCCCTGCATAAGATACATGATATAATAAAATTATCGTCATTGCATAAGACATTCGTTAGCATGCATCATGACTACATGGTACGACGAATGTTTTCCTATAAAGGACATCCCCAAAGGGTATTGCAACTCACCATTCTAGAGCAGGTAGCTAACCTCAATGAATGTTCCGCAATACCTCGTGCCACCATAGCATGACCAATATTTCTCCCTAGGTCGAATTGGTCCCAGTGCTCTAGGTACCGTTCGAGGAAACTCACTTAAATCTTGTACACAAGTCATCCTTGACCATGCGAATGGATATATGACTCGGTTATAAGCACTAATTGCATGGTAAAATGCTGAAAGTAAATAAAGCAAACATTTCATCGTCTCATTTCATCCAAAGTTGCATTCTGATACTTATTTGTCACATCGTTTCTATCAGATCTATCGATCCCCATATTTTATTATTTCAACATTTCTCATTTCATCATGTTGTATCATTTCTCATATAAACATACCACGTCACATTCTTTTGTCATTTCAATATCAGTTTATCTTTCACGTGTCAATTACACAGACATTTCATTATTCACGTGTCTCATTTGATTTCATTATTCACGTGTCTCATTTATTTCAACAACATTAAACATGGGCATCACTATTTTTATATCAACTAAAGCATCATTCTTTTAGGGACATAGCACGTCAATACAAGAAATTTATTTTATTAAGCGTGAAGGAGTAGAAAAGAAAGGAAAGATCCACCCACCTATGCAATTGGTCTTCTTGCTTCGATCACATATATGCTCAACGGTTCCTCAAAAGATGATTTGACGCAATGCATGATCTTCTTACTTGGCATAACCATACAAATGAGCTACGCTCCATAAATTATTCTATCCGACCAATTTAAGAAAGACTGTATCATCCTTCAAAACTCTCGATTCAAACATAACTTACAGTCCAACAGTCTGATCAAATCCAATATGCCAACAAAATGCCTCCGTGCGAAGCGGGACATTACATAATATATCACTCAAAAAAAGTTTCGTCCTCAAAACTTAAAAGAACAACTTATTCCACTAATTCGCTTAATCACAAGAAATTTTTCATTCAGCTTCAATTCAATATTCCATTCCGCCCTCTTGATTTTAAAATTATGATCCAATCGTACAATTTATATATCCTTCACATCATATTTCGGTCTAGGCATTATCAAAGTCTATCAACATTCTTTCAGTTAGTTTATACAACCTTCTTTCTTCAATTATAACATTCTTAAATAGAACATTTTTGCCACAATCACTATCTTCCAATCCACAACACTTAAACATCAGGGACTACCTAGATAGTTTACTCACCCAAGCAAAATATTTCAATCATTCCGAATCAAGGGTCTAACTTAAAGCTGACCATGTCACAAGCTTACAATAGTCCAAAAATACGATTCCATTCTTTCAATAACAATTCCATCCTTCACATCTCTTATGAGTACTCCAAGAGGCTATCGTATTGTTTCGATCCATTCAGCTATCATCAATCAAATTACAAATGCAACAAGTTATTACTTGATTCCGATTCACATTGAGTACCATAACTGACCCGACAATTTTTCCAATCATTTCAATTTACTCACTTTTCAATCTTTATTTATTTCGTAGGGGTGCCAAACGGTCTCAATGAGACATCATCATCCCCAGGCAAGTTAAATATCCAAAGACTTTCCTTAATTAGATAGACTATCAGTCAATTCAAATCATTTTATGGCATCCTTCGCATGGTTCACATCCTTTTAATATGATCCAAATAGTTCTATTCACATTATCTAATTTAGACATTGATTCAAATTTTTCACGAGTCTTATTTGCAATCCAATTTGATTTTTATCGTCCTCCGATATCAGAACATTATTAGTAATTAAACTCTCTTTTATTTGTACAAGCCAATATATAGCTATTCTAACAAATTCTTTACTGTAATACTTATCCCACAAAAGTTCAATTGTTAAATATAACTATCGAATCTTTCCACGTATTCTACCGAGACAAATCATCATTTCTAGAATATCAAATCCGAGGGTCACCCATTATCGATTATTCTTGCCAATAGCACAATTCTATGCAACATTTCATCTAATATAACATCAAACCAGCAATGTCATATATACAATTTCTTTTCCAAGTATGAAATCACCATCCAAATTTTTTTAGTAACGGTCAATCTTTTGATTGCTAACTTTATCCTTCCAACTCAGATACAAAATATTCGAAGTTAATCCAGCCAAGCGAACTTAAGTACCAATCCGTCATTTCCGTCAAGAGCAATCAAATCCAACTTATAGGACAATCAATTCCTAAGCTCACTTCTCAATATATATTCAATTCAAGTCTCACTCCTTATTCAAAGTTCCAGCTAAGGTCAATTTATTACTTTCCTAATTCTCAAATCATTTCTGAAGTTCATGTCGCAACATATATTCCTTAGGTCTTACTTATCACCACCCTCTCTCGTGCAACATTAATAGAGTCATCCTGTGGGCCTTCCAACAGTTACCTTAATCTTCGTTCAAGTCTCAAAGGCTAGTTATACCGACAACTAAACCTAGTCATTTAGGTAACTCATCTAAAATGGATGGCTGCTAGGGACCATACTAATTTTTTATCCTGGGACCAAACCATAAATTGACAGTTCTAAGGAACTCTATCCCAATTTATAAGCATAATCCCAATCCGAGCAACTGATCACCACTACCGACCAACCCGACAACGGGTACGCAACCAACACTCTACGATTAAGTCTATCTACCAACAATTATCCTCAAGGGACTATATCATTTAAAGGCCCACTCTAGAGTTACCCCAAATCAACAAAGTTGATCCAATAATATTATGGTCAAAATCCCAAATCTATCATTGAATTCTCAATAATCCAATTTAAATTTTTCTCAGTTTTGTCACATTCACAACCCTGCAATCATATATTTACCCCAACTTAGATTCTTTATCTCGTACTCTAGTTCCTTCGCATCTAAATTCATTCATATACCAAAGCTAACTATAAATAATCATCAATTCCATCATAATATTTTAATAGTTTATTATTTATAATCTTTGTTCCATATTCTTTCTCAACTGGTATTATGTATCGATGCAGTAAATTCCTCCATATGGTCTATCCGACTCAGTACCCAATCATTAAAGTGGGATTATTTTCCTCCAATTCCATCAATCGATTCTTTTACTTTTCGTTATATCCATATTCATTCTTATAGAATTACAACAAAATTATCAATTCGCGATAATCGTTAACTTATTCGCATTGCCTCATCAAAGTCTCATAAATAATTTCACATTCAATAACCCAAGTTCAATAATTATCCACATTTACCATACACCGGTCATATGATTGTGTTATAGATCATCCAACATCAATAATCATATTATCTTAGTCCATGTGACAAAAAAAAATTCATATAGCTCAATTATAATCCAATAATCTATATTCTGGATCTGCGGGTGGAGGTTCGAAACCCCATGGAAGCGTGGAGGGGTTTGTGTGTAACATATGTTTTCGGGGATTTTGCCTGGGTTAGAGGTGATGATCGGACCTTGCGGGGCGTGGAGGAGCCGGCGGGACGCCGCCAAGTTGGATGTCGAGAAGGGCACTTTGGAAGCCGAGTTGGACGCTAAGTACGGGATGCGAGTACGACAATGAATAATGGGTTGATGATCGAGTGTGGTCGAGTGTGATTTGTAATGGGTTGATGACCGAGTATGAGTTGTACGAGAATATATGACGGGCATTTGAATTACCTAATTCAAAAATATAAAATTCAACTTGTAGCTTTATGGGGAAATGCTATTTCTTAGGAAAGATACTAATGACTTACGTCCGTATTCCTTATAGTTGTAGTTTAATATATTAACAAATTAGTAGATCTTAATATTACAATATCAAATCTTTGGTATCTCACAATGTTGGTTTGCAATTGCCAATGTTAGACAAAAATGAGGAACTGCATGTTGGAGTTGGGTGGGATTCCCGAGAATACCCGGAGTGCGACGAACGCCATCCGTGTGTCGAAAAAGTTCGGACAGTGCGTCGAGCGTCATATATGGTAAGCATATATATGATTGAATTTTCATATATTTGACTTTGATCATATATATATATATATATATATATATATATATATGATTGGATCTTTCATATATTGGACTTTTCATACAATTAAACTTCCATATATGATAAGCCTATATATGATTAGATTTCCATATTTTTTGACTTTGACCATATATATATGATTGAATATATTGAACTTTCCATATATATTGGACTTCCATATATAGGTTTCCAATATATGAAAATCCTAATCCATGCAAGGGTTTAAAAATGGTTGATGAATATCATATCAAGGTTACAACTTTTGGTAGAGAGAAAGAGGGATTGACGTCTACTTCAAAGAGGAAATCGTTTTCGGGTGATTCTTTCTCCTTGTCTTCGTGAGTTTGTAATCATTTTTCTATTCCAAGGAGTTGTTGGGATCCGTTTGGATCGGCGAGAAGCTTGTAAGGAGTCGGTGTATTTCTTATTCCATTAGTGGAGGCTTGCAGGGTTGGACTCCGATCGTCACGTGGTTTTTCTCACAAGGATTTTCTACGTAAAAATCGCTTGTGTTTGCGTTTGATTCTTTTGTGATTATTGGCGATTTGGTTTTGTGCGCTTTTGCTCGATCCTCTCGCAGATTCTTGGTTTGGGGGAATGATTTTGTGTTTGGTTCCCACACTGCACTCATAAGATATGGTGATGGAAAAGTTGGTATATGACCCAAAAGATTATTTAATATAGCTCAGGGGAGGGTTCAATGGAAAGGAAAGGTATCCAAATGTAATCCATATTAAGAGGAAACGGGAGAAAATTTAACTAACCTACGCAAAAAGTTGCAGCAATTTGAAAAAATATTGTGTTCTCCTTTGCACCAAATACATATGAAGAAAAAAAAAAAATCCTGTTTTCCTTGCACCAAAGAGAACTTATAAATATAGTCTTAATCATGTTTTGAAGTTAAGACGTAAGATACAATACTTTGTGGGTATTTTTATATAGGTAAGTTGATTTGCTCAGCTAGTTACTTCATAGGACAAATTAACAATATATTTTTCTGAGGTTAGTCTTTCGTCCTAATACCTGACTAATATTGTAAAGAGCCATGCAATTTTCACTCAACAGAATAGTTATAATTTTTTTAATATGTCAAATATTTTATTTACTTGGTAAAACTAGGGACTGAACTTAACCTACAGATCCAATTTGACTAAGGGCATTTGAAATTTCCTGCATAATGAATGTGCTCTTTCTAAAAGCTTAAGTGATCCCTTATATCTGAATTGCTGGTGTCTTAAGGAAATGTCTGGAGATTCTTTTGTCATTCAAATTAGTGACTATATAAAATTTAAGTTTCTTGTTAAGTAGTAATTTCCATCAGCTCTTCCTCTCTTGCTAAAACTATTTACTTTTGTTGGTTTTTGGTTATCCTGTCATTTTTATTTGACTTAATAGACATAATGCACTGCATTGCTACTATGCATATCCTTGTCAGCGTTCAAATTTAGTTCATTGCTTTTATTACTTTGTTTTTCTTCAGATAATGCAATCAATTGGATTTCTAGGCCCAGCTTTCTTTCTAACTCAATTAAGTCATGTCCATTCTCCTGCAATAGCAGTATTGTGCATGGCATGCAGCCAGGTATGTCTATTAGCACTGTCAATGCTGTTACTCGCAAATTGACATGCATTTCATAGTAACGAACAAGCATACACTAATTTCTTAATTAAAAGATATGATGTACCAGATGTATTGTCATAATTTTTTTTTTCCGCAAATCTCTATATCTAATTTCTTAATTAAAAGATATGATGTACCAGATGGAATGTCATAAATCCTCTTTTTTTTGTCACTATTCTCTATATCTGTTATATAAACTCTTGTGGCAATGGAATCTTCAGTACAAAAGTTTTGTGCTAATCAAAGTTGTAAAGTCGAAATCACAGAAACCGCAGGAATTGAAAGGAACATTCAAAACCGATGCTCCTACTTACAGAGAGTTTGTCAATATTTGAGACTACGTGTTTATATTTCTTTTCTTCAATTACTATACTATTTTCCATATTTGTATACTTAAGTTATTATACTAAGAAACTCTCTTATAAAGAGTATGTTGGTTAGTGCCCAAATGTTATTTCTCCACCAAATTAGGGTTTAGCCATCATCCTTCTCCTCCTCCATCTCCCACGCGTACTGCCTACTGAATCTAAGTATTGTATCATGAACCGCAATCTTGTATTAAAGCACGATGCATGAGCCTTGAAGGGGTCATTGTTGTCGTTTCTCTCTGGACTAGGTGGGAGGTGGCATAATGAAGAAGAGAAAGATATAGTGTAGATGGAGAGAAAAAATAGTTGTAAAAAGTTAAAGAAAGGTCTTTATTCTTGCAATTTCGACCACAGTTTCCTGATACACCTAGACCCCATCGACCAATGTTCTGGTACAAGCGTTCCTGTTCGTGATACAATTCCGATTGCAATTATAGGAAATACTTGATCCAGATTGCTAAATGTTGGCAAACTGAATTGTTAAAATATCAATGTAAACTTGCTTCTGCAAGAGATACTTTCAATCCCAAGAAAGTTTGGGAAAACTTAAGAATTTGTAACCAATTTGTACACAATTCTTATGAACTATGATTTCGTAGTTTGAACCATTGTTGTTTCTTTATTTTCTTACGAGTCACAAGTCATGAGTCATGAGTCATGAGCCGCTGCTCTATTTTGCAAGTTGGTCATGGAACGAAGAGAATGAGCTTATGATGTTTCATGATGCTTTTGTTATTTTGTATGAAAGGTTTTGAGTCGTTTGCCATTTAGTTTTTTATATTTTATTTTATTGTTATGGTTCAGTTCATCACTCTATCATGGTTATGGAATGTTGCGTTAAAGTTGATGTATGACTAAGAAAATCCAGTTTTACATCTTATTGATGAAGTAAACTAATGATTTTTGTATTTTCTTATGTTTTATATAAGGTTTTCTTTCCATATAAGACAGTTACTGATTCAAATTTGAACAACTAGCATCGAGTCAATTACTATTAAAAAGCGTACTGCAAACCGAATTGGAGAACCAACTAACCTTACCCTCTCTGTCCGAAAATAAATACAAGTAGCATACCATGTTTCCAAGCACGTACCATGATCCATCATGTACTGTGTTCAAGGTAACTATGATTCATAGCTACTATGTCTCCGGCATCGACCACCTCTAACTGCAGCCCAAGATGCCTCTGGTATCGGCCACCTTCAACTCCAGCCATGTCGCAGGTCAACCACCTTGATCTCTGGCCTTCGCTGCCTCCAGCCTGCCATCACAAACTCCAGCCCAAGCTGCATGCTTGTCTGCTACCTCCAACTCTGGTCCAAGCCCCATCCAACATCAGCCACCACCAAGTCTGGTCCAGGCCACATCCAACATCGTCCAACTCCAACTCTGGTGCAAGTTGCATCCAACACCGGTTATCTGAACTCCGTCCTAAGCCGCCACCAGTGTTAAAAGTTGAATTTGATGTCATTTTTCTAAATTATTGTCAGGCCTTTTGGATGTGCTCTTGAACAACACACTTCTAAAAAATCTATAGGATTTATACCTTTCGGATGTGTTCTTAAAGCATTCAAATAGCTCACGTAAATTTTTTGGGATAAAGGCTTTGTTGTTGTTGTACCAAGTGAGGTGTCAAACTGCAGGTGAATGGAAGTGGATTAAATAGTTTAGGACTGGCAAAAATATATTGCCTATAACTTAAATAGCACGGTCTGCAGAATTAATTTTTGGTAGAGCGTTACTACACAGTAGGAAAATATGCATATGTTTGAAGTTTCACTTGTCATGTCATACTTCAATATTTATTTTGTTTGTGAATAATTAGAGCCAAAATTCCTGGTACTTTCCAAATCTTCTTTAAAACCCATGAATAAGATTGCAGTACTAAAGCCGTATCTTTGTGATCAGGATCTATAAGCTACATTCATTTAACTATCTTTAGTTATTCATATAGGGAACTGATGCATTCTCGCAATCTGGTTTGTATTCAAATCATCAAGATATTGGTCCTCGCTATGCTGTGAGTATTGTTTGAAGCTCTATTTTACAATGTAACAGTTTATATGCTCATGTTACAATCTTGTCCAATATTGCTTAATATAGTAGATATAAAATACTATATTGTCTTAAAAAATCCATATTTTCTTGTATTGGATTATTTGCAGGGCGTGCTGCTTGGCCTTTCGAACACTGCTGGGGTTTTAGCTGGCGTTTTTGGAACAGCAGCAACAGGCTATATCCTGCAGCACGGTTGGATCATATCTCCTTATTTTCTGATCTTACCTTACATAGAAATCAAGCCATATCCTGTCAATTTGGGTTCATTAACAGGAACCACCTATTGGCCAAAGTCAAGATTTATGAGATGTGAAGTGATTTAAAATTATTTATGTTCTTAGTTTATGTCTCAGTTTCTCAACAACTTATAGAAAATTCGGTGTTCTGAAAATAACTTTACAAAAGTTTGATAAAAGACAGTGGGTGTCACAAACGTTTTGGCTCATTACGTCCTTCCAACTTATGAACCCAACTATTCAAATATTCAATAGCAAACGGCAGTATCTGGAACTGTGAAAGGATTCAATTATGAAGTGACCAACTGTTCGCCCCCAAACTATAAGGGTCCAACTTTTCTGGTGGTTAGTTTATTCAATTTTGCAACAACATTTTGCTTTTGTAGACTTACTAGCAATTTAATGTCTCAGATTTTACTGTTCTTCTGTGACTGAATAGCATTTTGGTTTGGTGAACTTAATTTCATCAATCTTTCTGTAGGACCATTTTCAATCTAAAGGTTTGCCACGTGTACTGCTGAATTTTGATAGGAAGAAGGATTAGATTATATTAACGAGTTTGGTTGCAGTGACCATATTTAATGGCTTTAGCTTGTCAAACTGAAAGACCCATATCTACTTGTTTGCCCTCATCATTTTTAGTTCACGGGCGGACCAGCCCATAAGGTTAAATAGAATAAACTCGGGCAGCCTGGTGGAGCTCAAGCCCAACAGATCAGAATTGATAGAGGGGGGCCACCACCCAAACTTGGCATAACTGCCACCAACACTGACTGAAGAACACGGGACCTGTAGCAGTTGCCTGACAGGGAAGATCATGGGCATGAATGCCTGAAGAGGAGGACACAGATAAACAATAGAAAGAAAAGGGATCGAAAATATCAATCTTGTAATTTACTATGTAGTTTAATACTTTGTCTTGTTGATGCTGGACAAGACCTAGAGGCGATTTCTATATACAAAATTATGTAATGATTTCACAAATTGAGATTAGCAGGAGTTTAATTGTAAAACAAAGGTAGAGTAAGATATATCCAAAAGAACCCCAAAAGTTCACAAATAAGCAATCAATAAAATTCAGAGTTATTGATCGAATTAACCAAAAGATCGCGAAGTTGCACGACAAAACATATCAAATCTTGTTCTGGGAAGAAGGTATGAATCCACACGTCAAACCTTTCGTCTCGGGGTTCAAGGATCAACCTGACGCAATGTGAAGGAAACTCCAATTTGGGGTGGATGGTAATGAGATTTGGGGTTATGATTTATATAAAAGATGAATAAGGAGAAGAAGAAGAAGGGAATTTTTTTTTTCTAATCTAAGGTATGAAAATAATAATTCAGATAAAATTTTAATCTCTTTGATGAATAAAATTTAGAGAATACATGAGTTTATATAGCCATAAAAGTCTTGTTCTTCAAGAATACTAATCCTAAATCCAGCTAATATGTTTCCAAATTTAAACAATCGTAATAAAAATAAGATAATATAGCTAATACTAAGAACTAACCATGTACACATATGTACATAATTAGAAACCATATGCACCCATAGTAACCAATGCGTAATTAGAAAATATATGTAATAAATAAAATGCACCCAAATAAGTTCACTCAAGAATAAACCAAGTCTAAAATTTGAAAGCTCCTCAATATTAAACGCCCATTGGGCCTTGTCTCCAACACTTCTTCATCATTGTCACCTCTCAGAGATCTCTACTTGTGGTTAGTTACATTGGTGAAAGGTACCGAGTTTCCGCTTGTTAACTACTCTTTTTCTACAGAAAAGTCTACGTGACAACAATACTCATAGATCCATGTGTAGCTAGTAGTTAACATCTACTTAACATTGTAGTGTATATTGACGTCCAGTCTAGCAGTTTAGCTAGGTGTTGACTCTTGACACAATACTCACAAGCTAGATATTCTCAATTCATCATAGGTATCTTAAAATTAACCCTATATATCATAGCCTTAAATCGTTTATATATTATGTCTCATCGTTACTGGATAGGAAGATCTAACTTGCATCTCAAAAAAGCTGTCTTCTCCTTCTAAAGTCATGTGTATTACTAGAGGGAACTAGAGCGCCATTGGTTTGTCTACCCTAACTGTCTTATGCATGCGGTTCGTCCTAAAATTCCCAACACCTTTTCTGACACGTGGTGGTACATTTGTATAGTAATAGAGACATGATCTAAAAAACCAAACAAATGCGAGCTAAAAAACAAAAATGAATGACCAAAGTATTTGGACTAATAATCTACCAACATTTTTTATACTTTTACGAAGATACAATAATCATTGATTTGTATGTAGTATTTAACATCTCCTTAAGATTGCAGTATTTGTTGAGGTCCTAGGTGATGATACAATAGTCACAAGCTAGATAGCCTTAATTATCATAAATAAAGGTTAACCCCAAATATCCTAGCTCTATTACGTCTCGCCATTACCAGATAGGAAGGTCGAACATCCTCTTCTCAAGCCTTTTGTGTCGGTCATAGATAACGGCAGCCCTACTTAAATTCTGGTTAAGATTATTGGATTATGAACTTTGTTATTTAATAACATTACTACATATAAACTAGTCGCAATTTTAGTAATTGAACATATCATAAATAAATGCATGGTAATTGACCTTTTACAACCTTGGATTCTTGTTTTGTTGCATATTTTAAGTTGCTAGCATGTTAATTGGCCCTTTTTAACTGCAGCATGATTCTTTTGTTGCATGTTTGCTCAAGGTGTTTTGACATATGATCTTCTTTAGGTTCTTGGGACGACGTTTTCAAAGTTTCCGTAGCCCTCTATCTTGTGGGCACTGTAGTTTGGAACTTATTCTCAACTGGGGAGAAAATTCTTGATTGATCATTTATGACCGGTTATCTAAAAGTCGGTTGTTATGTTCCAAGTTTCCCAGTTTGGAAGTGCTGAAAAGAAAGGGTCATAGGTTGCGCCCTAACTGAATACAGGTATGTACGTTATCAGCAAAGGGGGTTACAAATTTTCATTCGAATGGAGCATAAATTGTTTCACTTTCTGTAATGTCTATGCACCATCGTAGGAGCTTATGTAGGCCATTGGGTTGAATACACTTGTAACAAAGGTTGGTCCTTGATCATGATGATAATCTTGGAGTTGTATATTCAATGGAACGGCCAATTTTGTCATGTATATTATGCATACTAGTCAATTGATGTAAAGTTGCAATGAAGCAGTTATTGAATGCACAATCTGTAAATATACATTTTCGACTACATGTTGAAACTTGTCAATAGTTGCTTGTATAAGGAGTTGTATATTATAACATCTGGACTTTCTTCACCACCAGTCAGTTCTTTTGGTTTTTGAAACTTTTCACGAGATTATTGCGAAGGCACCTCCAGGAGTTTCTCTTACTACCTCTACCATCATCCTCCCCCTTGTCCTTTTTCCTTTTTCCTTCTTGTAAGCAAAATGTTTAAGTGAATGAGCCTCCAAAAATTTTTAAAACAGGGAGAGTTTGAGCTCCATTGGGATATCAATTCGTTGCGGATATAAGGAGCACTAGTTTACTTTGTGGTGTTGTAGTTGGGGTAATTTTAGCCTTGTACATAAAAGATCTTGATTTGATACACAGTAATATGACTCGGGAGCTCAAATAAGAAAAAAGATATTGAGTTGGGACTCGGATGCATTGGGTTGAGCCAGAGAGAGAGCATCCAACAAGAAGAATGTGACTGGACAATGTCAGGTGTTGGAAAATCATGATCAGTGTTGTTAGAACCGGACTGGATCGGGTCCGACCGGTTTTGTCAAAAAAATTGGTCCAATTTGACTTGAATCAGTTTTTTTTTTTTTTTAAAGAACGTCGATTTTTTTTTCTAGAACCGGATTTAATTGGTCAACCGGCCGAACCGGTTCACAATCGAACCGGCCAATTTTGGTTTTTTTAAAAAATCAAAAAATATTTATCCCTTGAGATTTGGACCATTTGGTTTCTTGGTTTGGTTTTGAGAGACTTTATAGTTGTAAAATTAAATGAAACCAAACATTCTAATAACCAAACCAAAGTAAGAAGTAAATGTGGATATATTATCTATTTGAGTCAAACTAAATCAATTCTATTTGAATCCGGTTGAATTTCGTTCGGGCTATACCAAAAAAATCGGTTCAATCACCCATCCAATTCTTAATGTTGTTATTAACTGGAGAGAGCCGGCAGCCGTCCATGGGCACGCAAAACAAACCCAACAAAACAAGTCTTAGGAGGAGCCAACCGGGCGGAGTCTTATTTAGTCTCCCCCTTTCTCCTTCCTGTGTTCTTGTTATTGGAGATGGATCAAATAATCCCTATCGATCGGACATTGGCTGTTGTATCTTATCTCTCTTATATAAATAAATGTAGTTTGTAGAGAGAGAGAGAGAGAGAGAGAGAGAGAGAGAGCTCCACTCCAAACTAATTGTTGTAGGAAAGGGGAATATGGGTGCAGCCATTTCACGCAAGTGGTCTTCTGGTCTCTTCAGCTGCGGAGGCAGTTGCCGGACATGTACGTCGGATGATATTTATTTCTTTTGATGCCCCCCCCCCCCCCCCCCCCCACCCTTTGTATTCTGCGTCTTATTGTCATAGCTTTAGTTTGTTGTGTGCTGGGTTTAGGGGTGAGCATTATTCGATTTTGGACCGAAAATCGATTTAAAAAAATTCGGTTGGGTTTCGGTTTTGAATTCGATTTCGATCAAAAATTGAAAATCGAATAAGAAAATTTAGTGTATATATATATATATATATATATATATATATATATATATATATATATATATATATATATATATATATATAGAGAGAGAGAGAGAGAGAGAGAGAGAGAGAGAGGGGTTATATACTACATGGATATACTAAATATATTTATGTATATTTAGTTACTATATATATATTAACAAAAAAATGCAAATAAATCAAAAAAACTGAATAAACTGAACTGATTTAATTATGGAATATATATTCGATTTTCGGTTTGATTCAATTATGGTCCATTTAATTCGGTTTAATTATATATATATAAATTTAGTGTATATATATATATAATTTAGTGTATATATATTCGATTTAATTATATATATATAAATTTAGTGTATATATATTTAATTCGGTTCGTTTTGATTCAATTATGGTCCATTTCAATTCGGTTTCGATTTTGGTTATTCGATTTTCGGTCCAATTCAATTCTTGATTATTCGGTCCTTGTTTGATTTACGGGTTGTAATTCGGTTCCGAAATACTTCTCAAGTCATTTGTCGTCCTACTTAGTACTCACATGCTATTCATGTCCTCTATGTTGTACATGCTTACATATCACGGTTACCTTACATGCTTACATGTCCCGATTACCTTACATGCTTACATTTTACATGCTCACATGTCCGGTTCATCTTACATGTACACATGCTTTCGTTTATTTTACATGTCCATAGTTTATATTATGTCACATGTTGTTTACTTTATGCTCCATGTTATTTTGCTTATTGTCTTTTCTATACTCGATAAGTGCATTGGTAGCGCATACGTCTTAAACCACATTTAGTTCAACCATCATGTAAAAATGGCAATTAGATTTTTACAACTTAAATAAAAAGTTACCGAACTCAGCTGGCTCTGTGGTCAGCGAGGAGAGGTATAACCTCCTTGGCTAGTATTAAATTTAATACCTATACTCACTGATGTTAACAAATAGTATTAGATTTATAAACCTAAACTTATATTAATTTCAAATATAATGGCAATGACGACGGTCTATCAAGAAAATATCATGTCGGCTGTGTTTGATTGGACTTTTTTCCATGGAAAGTATTTCCACCAATTGTAGTATTTGTTAGCTTATATTTTTCATAAAATTATGTTCCAAAAAACTATCATTTTTCATATTTTTTTTTCTAAAATGGTGGAAAATAAAACTTGCCCAACTCATAGAAAAATAATGACAATCAGCAACTCAAATTAAATTTTCCATAAGAAAACTTTAAAATTCCATGAAATTTTTTTCTTAGTAAAATAATTTCGTAGAATTAATTTTTTTTCCACATATTTTCCACTTGGCATAGTCAAGCTAGCTCTGGTCGCGTAGGCATAGTATGGATACACGAAACCATGGTAGAGCTTACCTAAAGCACATAGGGTTTTTCCACCAATACCACTACTAAGACATATTCTTTGTTGATTAGAAACCTAAAATAGGAGACAAAAACAATTAATATTCAAAATCTCACACTCACCTCTTATATCAATCATAATTCTCTAAGAAATCTCATATTAATGTAACATTTTATCATTTAAAGTAAGATATGTAAATCTCCAACCCCCAAACATCCCCTGCCCCCAACCACCACCACCACGCAGCAAGACATCCATCATTAATGTAATATTGTATATCATCTAAAGTATTCTCAACACATCTCTAACCTACAAGCACTGTCATGTTCCGACCCAAAAAATCGTTCGTTCTCGTATCGATTTCACTCGAATCGATCGTCCGCTGGGGGCGTGATACCGCACGAGTCTGGAGTTGCACTCGTACAAGGCAAGATGACAGATTCTCAAAATGGTTGTCTCAATTCAATAAAGAAATAACAGAAGAAGGGTGGAGACACATCAGAGTATGCAAAAGAATCACTTTATCAATTAAGCGACGAAATACAAAGGCTATGAATATCTCAATTACATATACCAATTAGGCTTACAACACTCATTGATCTCTCTTGCTCACAAAGGATTCTTCGTTCCATATATCATGTCTTTTATAGCACATCAAATGACCCTCAGCCGAAACATCTTCATGTTGCATGTCGAGCCCCAGTGCGGTCGCACGCCTCAAAACGCTAAGGAACTCCATGCCTCGGTGCGTCTAAGTAAAGCTTCGCCATGAGAAAACCATTTCCTGGACCTGCAAGCAATCTAGTGGGGGATCAGTACTAATCCTCTCGTGTATTGATGAGACACACTAGCCTAAACCAACACTAAGTAATTTAGTGAAATATGTATCTTATTATGTGATATTTCTATTTTTGCCTTAGGATCAGTTTCATAGCAAGATTCAAAACAGTAAAACATGTTATAGATAACAACTGAATCATAAATGTGTCCAATACCGTGTTCCTGCGACATGCATTGTTAGCCATATAATGTACATAAACATAGTAATCATGCACATCTCCGTCTCCAATCGACAAGCCTGCAAACGGATAACAATTCACATAACCAACCAACTACTTTAACATAATCATAAGGGTGCCGGGACCTTGTCCTTGCACCCGATTCTAATCTCAGCCCACTGGCCCTATCTATGTGAAAGGTCATGGCATATCGAGCCATAATGGACTGTATCTCAACGTAAGTCCACGATCGCTTCCCGTATGGATTGCTATCCCTATATCTGAAGGATCCTAAACTTACTAGTATTGTGGCTTATCACATCAGTGGCTGGTTACAATCCGTCCTAATCAAGTACACCAAAAATACCAATCTCAATTTCCTCCTAGGCTGAACGGTTCCGGTGCCCCGGCATGACTTTCGAGGAATATCAAAACCCGTGTATAGGTTATCCAAGTCCATTGACCATGCAATACACGCAAAAGTTAAGAAGTCATCACAATCTCAAACACCTTCTCAAGTTCAACTCATAAACCATATCAACTCGCGTCAACATCATTCTATCTCAAGTTCCATCGGTATTATGTCCCAACACATCCATATTAATGCCCCGAACGGCGACTCGTAGGTCCTAACACATCCATAGCAATATGCGACATCTACTAAATCAAAACTATTTTCAAGTCATTCGCATAATAGCAGTTCCGTGACAATTGTGCCACAACTGCATCCTTCGCGAGCGAAGCATACCCTTCAATCTTTCGATAGTCCATGACGTTGAAATTATCCACTTCGCTTATGCAATCCATACGCATAGTCTCCGTGCACAGATGCACGCTCGACGTCGTCATTCAATGTTCTAGGCCTAGTGTTCAGTGTTTTCTGAGTCGTGCACTTGATATACGCCTCGATATTTGCTTTTCAATGTTCTACCATCAATGTCGTATAGCAACCCGTGCACTTGATGTACGTCGCCTCAATTGTTCAATGTTAAATTTTCTATCTCAGTGTTCGACACACACTACAACTTTATACTCATTTGAGCCACGCTCGTGGACTCCTCGAGGATACCACGCATACAAGGTACATTTTATTATGCATGAAGGAGTAGGGGAGAAGGGTCTGAAGCCGCCCACCTTAAGCCAATCTGTCCATCGCTTCGTCGAACCGATGCGTCCCGACACCTTAACTTCGTTGCACGATCACTCATCCGAACTAACCATACGAGCACTTCGTGCTTCTTCGTACTGATCCACTGATTCGGTCTATTGCCTACGTCTTGGTTCGTTGCAAGCGACTTCGCACGATATCTGCACATAAACAACTCAATCAATATTTCTTCAAATTGTAATCATGCCCTCCTCGAATCAAACTCACACCTCAGCATCTTGATCGACTCAGCATAATATACCGTACGGTGCGAGACATTACAAGCACCCAATCCCCCACCGCACAAAGTGTAAAGAAACAGAATCAACGTGTAACCTTGACGAACTCTACTTACCTATCAAGACCCTGGTCTATCATATGGAAAGAAGGCCATTAAGAGGATATTGAAATGGAGCAATTGTTGTTGCATTATTATCTTATTTTATCAACTATAGAAGATTTTTTTCTACTATATTTTACTACGACTTTTTGTTTCATTACTAACTATATGTTTCTCCTTTATTATTTACAGTTTGTATGACATTTTGGCTTCCTTGTGTCACTTTTGGTCGAACTGCAGAAATCCTGGATGAAGGTCGAACTTGTGAGTACAAATTAATTTTAACATACATTGATATTAAAATTATTTTGCGTCCTTACACTGACTCGTTCTCTCACTTTTTGTGGAAGATGATTGAATTAAGTAGATCTCGACCAAAGTTTATTAATATCAAATAAATAAATCTTCATGTACTCTCAGTATGATTATGTAGTTATGAAAAGGCAAAAGTTAATATGTTGTATGGTTTAACAATTATCCAGGTTGAAACCATGTTCTTGTAAAAACCATAAAAAGAAAACTAAACTATATCGTTTATTGGAAGTATATACATATTTACCCACAAGTGGTGTTTTCTCAAGTTTTTTTTTGGGGGTTGGGTATACATACTTTTTTTTTTCCTAAAGTCGTTTACTTCAAGTATATGTATTTATGGATATGGATATTGATTTATTCAAACCATATTTGTGTAGTGTTGACTAGTTTCAAATGAATGAATTTTAATTAGGTGGAAATTCATGCACATGATTATATAACTTAATACCAATGTCAATATATATATATGCATATCTTTTTTATAGAACTTGTATTTGTGCCATATATAATGAAAATCATGCTTATTACTTAACTTATCACTAACAAATTGAAACATCAAAGGTTTGAATGCAAAGTAAATATGAAATTGACTTGGTCAGGAGGTTGAGTATGACCAAAATTTGTTTACTTTTTTGCAGCATGTTGTACTCATTGTTGCATATACGTCTTGCTATCAACTGTTTTATGTCATTGGATCTACTCATGCGTCTATAGGGAGAAGCTACGATCTAAATACAGTTTACCATCGGCACCATGTTGTGACTGTGGTGTTCATTTTTGTTGTGAATCTTGTGCCCTTTGTCAAGAACATGCAGAATTAGAAAGCAGAGGATTTGACACTTCAAAAGGTCCATACTCTAAATATCATTTACTGTATATACTTTTTTTTTAGTTTGTTTGTTTACTTAATATAAATTCTTGATGCTATCGGTTATCAATTTACAAGTTGCAAGTCTTTTATTTTCTTACTGGAATAATAGCCAAGTAGTAGAGTGAATAGTATGTTAATCTTAACTAATTTGAAAATGTTTTTTAATGAAACCAAAAATAAGATGGTTCATTGCAATTAATGTTCATGGTATTGGTAGAAACTTAATACATGTTTGATTAAATTCTTCTTGAACAAGGGGATGAAAAACAATATTTATGTGGTTCTCACATCTAGTACATACTTGCTTCACGATATACACTTACTAATTGTTTACATGCGCTTACACACATGCATATATGTCAAAATTGTTCACTTTTGCCTGAAAATTGGTAGTTGTAACTTTGATATGAGATTATAATTATCTAGCATAAATAGTTATGGGTTCAAATTATATGTCGATGTAAAATTCATAATCAATTATAGGCATCACATTGCATATGTGCAACACAATCATCATCAAGTGACTTGCAATAATTCTTCATAACTAGGTACATACTAATTATTGCATTATTATCAACAATAATGAGATGCACACTAATCTATCTTAACCAATGATAATGTTAGGATAATTAATTAATGGTGCTATTTTGTATAAACTTAAATGATAATCATAATAGGTTGTTTTATGATATAAATCAAATTGAGGTTTGACAAAGCTTTGAACCAAGTTTTTTTTTATACACATTTTTTAGTAATTACTTTGGGACATTTCATCTAAGCCCATATTATTTGATGTTGGTAACTAACATTGTTATGTGATATCAGGTTGGGCTGGGCGACCTGTTGTTCCACCAATGAAGATTTCTATGTTTAAGTAATATTGAGATGTTGAATGTGAATTTTTTTTTGGCGAAAAGAAGCATGTCCTCGTATATGCAAATATTGTATGAACAAATATGGTTAATTTTATAAATTGACATGTATGCCCTTTTGTATTATATGCGTGGTTTATTTCTCCAATCATTTGTTAAATAATATCCAGATTTTTCAGATATGTAATTCTATCATTTCTAATTTTTTTTAATATTGTTGTTAATTTCAGATGTTTATATTGTTTAATGTCTATGAAGTATAGAATTAGTGCCATTTTGAATTTTCAGAATATTAGAATAACAAAATTCGTCATCAATCCGAAAATTCGTCGAAAAAAATCGAATGGACCACTCAAAACTTGTTGTGACAGTTCGAAAAATTTGTCAGTAATCCGCAGATATTCGTTGGTAATCCAAATTTGGCTGGATTTGGCTATTTTTGGTTATTTTTGTCCGTTTTTGCTTCTTTCTTCAATGTAGTGATTCTTTAGAATAATTTTATGACCTTGTATAGTTAGAGAATGATTGTACCCCATATACACTTGACACTAGCATATGTTCATATGTTGTTCTATGTACTTACTTTTGTTTGTTTCCTTTACATTGCTTGATATAGTGACGTAGTAATGCACTCTTGTATTATGACTTATTTATAGTACTATAGTGGTCTGTCATGGCGCCCTCTCGATTTTCGTATTGTCTTACATTGCTATAGTGGCTTGTCATGACGTACTCTCTATATAGTGGCTCGTCGTAGCGCACTACCGCTTCCAGCTTATTATATTTTCTGTTGTGGCTTGTTATAGTGCACTTTCTTATATTGTCCAGTCTTGTATATCATGTCTAGATGAATTTGCGAAATGTCATACCGGAAATCCTGAATAAAAATGTTAAGAACTAAATAACTAGCTTGATTATCTAGATGCATTGGGAGGAAAAAAAATTCGATTGCTTGCAAGCCCTTTATTCCGGCCTATATAATGGATTTGTTGCTCTCCGTCGTGAGGGGCACATTTCTAGCATACCGTTGAGTGGGAAAATCCAGTATATTCAGTATATAATTGTATTTCTATTAACTCGTCGTCGAGCAGGAATACCATCTTAGGATACACGTCTATTATGGCGATGTATCTGCTATATATCTTTACATTCGTAGCCTGGATAAGTTAGATAGTCTGCAGGGCGGACAACCGATTTGGATTTCTCAAACTGCATATGTTAGTAGTTAGGATTATGATAACCATAGTTAGTTAATGTATCAAGCCGTACTCATTGCTTGGCCGTAATTGTTGGATGGAGTCTAGTCCAGTCATGTCTTGTCTTATCTTGTTTATCTCTTGTCTTTGCTTTGCTTATTCCGATGAATGATTAAAGATTAAGTTCTGTTTAGGAGAATGGTTACAACCTCGGTCCTTGTTTGATTTGCGGGTTGTAATTCGGTTCCGAAATAGTTCTCAAGTCATCTTATCATTTGTCGTCCTATTTAGTACTCACATGCTATACATGTCCCCCATGTTGTACATGCTTTTCCGGTTACCTTACATGTCACGACCCGATCCCAAATAATTGGGTCGAACCGGATCATGCCCAGCCTGCACCGTTGTTGAGACGGCGGCAGTAAGCTGTTCCATTAGCAGGTAACCACAACAACATCTATATTTGTCACAACTCAAAACTCGAAAATTTAAAACTTTATTAAACTTTTACAATGAAATGAAAGATACAACTTAAACCATTTTCTACATACATCAAGAAGAAAAGAAACTCTAGGCAAACAGCTCATCATCTCGAGATCCTCGTCTTCTAGTTGGGACCTCGGAAATATCGCAGAACAAAGCCTCATCAATGATACCTAAAATGTTGGGTCTCCAGTCAGGAGGAGCAAAGTACAATTCATACTAATTTGACAATTGAAATAATAATAGAATCATGCATTTTAAATAGTTTTGAAATCCACAATAAAACAGTTACAGTTTTAAAACAGTTACAGTTCTGTGATGTGAATAGGCAATAAAATGACCGGCTTGGGTTTGTTACAGTAAGATACGGCTTATCCCCGTGTGTATGAGGGGTAAGCTAGTATAGTTACAGTAGTTATAGTAGTTTGGATGTGGTCATACTCATTACACTACTCCCCCAGTCTCCAATAGTTACAGTAGTTACAGTCAGTGCTCTCAGGAGAGTTCCGTGTTGCATCGTGGTTTAAACTTGCATTAAAACGATTACTAAATAATTGTAAACTAACACAAAATGTACTTGCCTCAAAATGGACTGGACTGAAAGTTGAAGACTTCAGATGGGAATTAGGATCGTCCTCGAATTCCTACATTCGAGAAATAGGCTCAGATATCAGGTTCACCAACCTAGCTACGCTAGTTGAAATCTCTATTTGCGTCCTAATCCAATTTTAGTTCTTAAATTAACCAAACACAGAAAAATACGGTTATTTGGTACGTTGATTTAATACGAGGGAAAATGGTTATTTTAACTTTTGAATTCGGAAAACATCGTCGATGCCAGATTAATAGGAAAACTTGGTAATTTTTATAAATATTTATAAAGCTACTCTTTATTATTTTAGTGAAAATACGTGATCTTTAATTATTAATAAACTCGTCAATTTTAGATGAGAAAACATTAATTAATTTTATACGAAAATACTTTTTAGTCATTTTAATCGTTAATAGCAAAAACTCGAAAAACCAGAAATGACAAAAAATCTAAGCTATTACAGTTACAGACCATAGCCAGCTGGGCTTATGCCCATTACAATTTATTTACATAAATTGAAATAAGATAAGACTGACGTTAGTCCTAAACTGAAAATATTAAATAATATTTAAACAGAAATAAATATAAAAATAAAGTAAATCATAAGTCTCAGATATGGTCCGATCCTCATTTTGGCTAATTGCCTCAACGTCCGGGCGGGGCCGGTTTCGTTTACACTTAGCCGGGTCCATTGACCGATACGGTCGTCACCCAAAATAAAATTTCGAAAATCGTTTTAAATCCATTTTAAAAATAATTCAGGATTTACGGAAAAATCGGGCAGCATCTCTCCTGTTTTTGGTCAACCCAAAAACTGAAATTGGTGCCGATAATTTCTGCAAATCCCAAACCAGGGAAAAATCCGAATTTATATATATTTAAATTCCACAACCAATCCACAGAATAACGGGACGACCCAAATTATTTCGGAAGTCCGATTTCAAATCCACAAATCACAGAACGTTCCCGAAAAAATCCGAAAGCTAACACATACCAAAAATCCATTCTCGAAATATTCCGGGAATCCAGGACCTTTCCGAAAGTCCTGGAAAATTACGACGTCGCTAAAACCGAATTCCCAAAGGGAATCGGGGACCATTTCATCATTGACTAAATAACAAAATGAGCGGGACAGGGGGTTATACCTCGGATTGCTCGGCTAGAGCTCTCAGATGAATAATAGAAAGAATAGAGATCCAGCACAGCAAAAGTATTCCCGAAAATAGCGCTGAAATCAGCAGCGTCGTCAAAATGCTGGAAAATGCCGAAGCTAGGGCACGGCGGGAAACCAGGGAAAGCTCGCCCAAAGGGAACTGACCAGGGCGCTGGCCAAAGGGATCGGCCAACGGGGTCAGCGGTTCTGACCCAGAGGGGCGCGGGTCGGGAAAGGCCGACAGGGTCGCCGGACCGCCGGCAAGGGCGGCGCTGGCTCGCGTCGGAGGGGCCGACGGGCTCGGCGGTGTGGCACGAAGGGCGCGCTGGTCGGGGCGGACGCGCTCGCGGGGGAGCGGCGGCCGAGGAGCGGTCGCGGTGGCGCCAAGGGGAGCTCGGCGTCGGGGGCTCGCGCCGAGGGGGTCGCGCGGCCAGAGGTGGCGTCGACGGGGCGGTCGGCCGGAGCACTGGCCGGGGCGCGGGCGCCGAGGGGAGGGGCGCTGGGGAACGGCGGAGCACGGGGGTGGTCTCGGGGTGAGGGCGTGGGTGATGGGTGAGGGAGAGGGTTTGAGGAGAATGGGAGTTTGGGAGAAAGAGAGGAGTTGTTCCTTCCAGAGAGTGAGGGAGATGAGAGAAAAATTAAAGAGAGAGAGTTCTCTGTGATGAGAGAAGTGGGAGTGGGAAGAAGTTATAGGAAGTGGAGTTGGTCTGTGTGGTGCTCGTGGAAGGGAGTGAAGGGTGGGGAGTAAGGATAGGAAGTGGAAAAAGAGTTGGGGGTGCTAGTCCTACGGGACCAGCTAACGTATTTTTTTTATTTTTATAAACCAAGTCAAAATCAGAATTAAGAAGAGAGGGAAAAGAATTGGGTTTGGCTCAGGCCTGGGTCTGGTCTGGGTTCGGACTCGGGTCTGGGTCTGAACTCAAAAAGTCCATGTTGTTAATAAATTTTCGAAATCATTTGCACTCAAAAATATCTAATAATAATAATAATAATAATAATATATTAGAAATACTAATTATAACACTAAAACACTATTTAATTAATTAATTACGAGAATATGGGTTTCACAATCTTCCCTCCTTAGAAAATTTCGTCCTCGAAATTAAAGACAGGGTAGGAGAATCAAACAGGTACGGGTACTACACTCGTAACTCAGGTCCAACAATAAGCATTTCCAAGGCAGTCGTGGATGAGACGGTTTATGATATCATCCATGTAGAAAAATACGAAAGCGAACCAAAGTACACGAGGTTGATCAGACCATCATGCTCCGGTCCTGATTAGACTATATTAGTGGGTGCACCCAATAAAATACTATCATGATCAAGCTTGATAAAGAGATAGCTTGCAAAACTAGGCTGACTTAGCAGCATCAGTCAAGTTTAGAACGAAAAGATAAGAAGTAGGAGTTTAAGTGATGGCTCAAATTCTGATCTTCTTCTCACCTCTGACTACGCTTGCAACTGGTTTCTCTGGCACTGAAAGGTTGAGTCCAATCTTCAGCTCTGAATTATCCAATATGGGACTCGGATCCGGAATGTAGCGTCTGAGCTGTGATACGTAGAAGACGTTGCACACTCTCGAGATTAGCTGATAGAGCTAACGGTACGCTACTTTTCCAACTCGTCTTAAACTTCAAATGACCTGATGTACCTGGCTCAACTTTCCTGCTTGCTAACACTGATCGTTCCTCTGGTAGGAGAAAATCTTCACAAAAGACGCTATCTCCTTCTTCAAACTCCACTGATTGACGATGCTAACTTGGTAGTTGTTGTAAGGAAACTCTACCAATTTTAAATGATCTTCTCCAAGACCCTCCAATTTCCAAAACACAAGATCTAACATATCTTCAAGCGTCTGGATTATCTTCTTTGATTGTCCGCGGTTTGTACTCCATAAATCCGGTAGGGGTGCCTCTCGTACAATGCTGCCAACTTCTCGTGAACAACTAACCTTGAAGGGAATAAAGTGTGCTGACTTAGTCAGTCGGTCCACTATAATCCAACTGGTGTTCTTCCCTCCTTGGAATCAAGGCAAACCTAACACATAGTCCATCGTTATGTGTTCCTACTTCCAGTCCGGAATGTCTATTGACCGTAGAAGTCCTGCGGGTCTCTGTCGGCTAGCCTTCACTTGTTAACAAATTAAACATCTAACCTCAATTCTGAATACATCCTTCTTCATTTCATACTATCCAGCAGTAGTACACATACCCGATACGTCTTGCCAGGATGTATGGAATACTGGTGTGCTTCTTGCATTAGCTTGTTTCTCAGTTCGCAGATAGTACACAAAGCCTCGTACCATTCTTCAGAGCTCCATTATTGGCGATTTGAGAAACCCTCAAGTGTTTCTGCCAACACTTGATCTCTAAGTTTGCAAAGTGTCTCGTCTTGAAACTGAGTCTCCTTGACTTTGTCCATCAGACTCGAGCTCATTTGCAACTTCATCAACACTGAATCAGCATCCAGCTTCTTCCTTCCATTTCCAGGCAGTATAATCTCCAGTCCAAGCTTCTCGACGTCCTCTAGCAGGTGCTGGTCCTTGGTTAAGAACTTCGCCATCAGTATCGACTAAGTGCATCAGCGCCCACATTAGCCTTACCTGAATGGTACTACAGGTTGATGTCGAAATCCTTCATCTGCTTCAGCCATCTTCTTAGTCTCTTATTCAACTCCTTCTGAGTGAAAACATTTTTCAGACTGTTGGGGTCTGTAAATATTTCCACTTTCTTTCCATAGAGGTAGTGCTTCCATAACTTCAAAACAAAGATAAATGCAGCAAGTTCCAAATTATGGAATAGTTCTTCTCATGAGTCCGTAATTGCCTAGATATGTAAGCAATTATTTTCCCATGTTATTGAAGAACGCAACCCAATCCTTTTCCAGAGACATCACTGTATATTGAGAAACCTCCGGTACCTGCGGGTAGCGCAAGTATCGGTGCTGTTGCAAGTCTCTTCTTCAGTTCCTCAAATGCTAACTGGCAATCTTCAGTCCACACAATTTCTTTATTCTTCCTTGTGAGCTTTGTCATTGGCTCATCAATCCTGGCAAAGTCCTTCACAAACTTCCGTAGATATGCCAGCTAAACCTTCGATTTCAACAACTGATCTTGGGGTGCTCCACTTCTCGATAACAACATTCTTCTTAGGATCTACCGAAATTCTTTTTTCTGTGACAACATGGCCTAGAAAATTCACCTTTGTCTAATAAGATTTCACTTTTAGATATCTTACTATACAACTTCTCCTTCTTTAACTTTCCTTAGGTGCTCTTCATGCTCTTCTTCAGTCTTCGAGTACATCAGTATGTCACCAATGAAGATGACAACAAACTGATCCAAATACTCATGAAAGACTCTGTTCATGAGATTCATGAACACAGTGGGAGCATTCGTCAGTCCAAACGACATGACCAAGAATCCATACTTGGTGTTGAATGCCGTCTTGGGAATGTCCTCTTTCCTGACCTTGATCTAATGGTGATCAGGTCAATCTTCGAAAACACCTTAACTCTACTCAAATTGATCAAACAGATCATCAATCCAGAAAAAGGTACTTGTTCTTTAGTGCCCGATAGTCGACGCACATCCGTATTGTTCCATCCTTCTTGGGCACAAACAAGATAGGTGTTACCCAGGGTGAAGCTCCGTCTCGAATGAATCCCAGAGCCTTTAGTTCATTGATCTGGTCCTTCATCTCCTTGGCCTCCTTCAGGTTGACTCTGTAGCATCCCTTAGAAATAGGAGAGCCGGGAACTAGGTCAAAAGTGAACTCTATGTCTAGGTCTGGGGTAATCCGGGAAGACTATCAGGGAAAACATCTACCATAAAGGTGTAACTAAGAAGTTTTATTCATGTGGAGAATTACAGCAAAAACTCTCATGATTGATCTAAGGACATCCGGTTACAATTCTTATAACAATAGATAATGCTATTCAGCAGTCCTAGGTATTAATCTTCATGGCTCTGGATCTTGCATGAGCAGTCTCCAACTGCTTCATCTTCTATGAACCTCGAGTCTGTCATGCCTTATTGTAGGAGGCAAGGTCTGCTGGATAGGAAGAGAGTCCCTAGGTTGTGGCATAATAGGTACAACTGGGATAGGTACTCTGGTATGATGGAAAGATAAGGGGCAATCCTTTACCCGATGTTCAGCAGATCCACATGCCAAATATTTTCCAATCTCTTGCGACAAATATTGGCTTGGTGACCAGGCCTATTGCAGTAGTCACAAGCCAATAGCTTCTTATGATATGACTGCCGATAGGGCTCAATATCTTCTAGATTCAGGGGTATCCCTCCTAAGGCAAGGTTCCGCTCCAACTTGGTTTGGAGATAGCTAAGGCTACATCATTGACGTTCTTCATGTCTTCTCTCGTGATATTCATCTGTTCCTGCTGGGCTTCATCTTGAGCTTTCTGGAACTCCAGGATTTCTCGAAATAGGGCAACCATTTGGGAGGTGTTTGCTGGTACTGGTGGAGCAACAGAATGGGTACTCCACCAAGGAAATGCAAGTTTGAGAAGAGGTAGGAATCGCCAGTGTAGTGAAAACTTCACTGGATGCATTATGGGACGGTCAATCAGCTGCGAGGGAATAAACCCTGGACTTGGTTGAGGAGATGGGGTATGATCCAGATGACACCTCATCGCCAGCAGGATTGGTCTTGTCAATGGTCATCTCTGGAAGGTTTAGGATGCACACATAAGCAAGGTAGCCTACCAGTCTATAATCAAACAAAAATATTTATTTATATATAATTCGGACCTATGTTGTGACAAATCAATGTTCTAGTGTTCTAATTGTTTCTAGGTATGTTTTCCTAAGTTGTTGTATTGACCTGCATGGGCCACCACTAAAAACATGTCACGACCCGATCCCAAATAATTGGGTCGAACCGGATCATGCCCAGCCTGCACCGTTGTTGAGACGGCGCAGTAAGCTGTTCCATTAGCAGGTAACCACAACATCTATATTTGTCACAACTCAAAACTCGAAATTTAAAACTTTATTAAACTTTTACAATGAAATGAAAGATACAACTTAAACCATTTTCTACATACATCAAGAAGAAAGAAAACTCTAGGCAAACAGCTCATCAGTCTCGAGATCCTCGTCTTCTAGTTGGGACCTCGGAAATATCGCGGAACAAAGCCTCATCAATGATACCTAAAATGTTGGGTCTCCAGTCAGGAGGGAGCAAAGTACAATTCATGCTAATTTGACAATTGAAATAATAATAGAATCATGCACTTTTAAATAGTTTTGAAATCCACAATAAAGCAGTTACAGTTTTAAAACAGTTACAGTTCTGTGATGTGAATAGGCAATAAATATGACCGGCTTGGGTTTGTTACAGTAAGATACGGCTTATCCCCGTGTGTATGAGGGGTAAGCTAATATAGTTACAGTAGTTACAGTAGTTTGGATGTGGTCATACTCATTACACTACTCCCCCAGTCCCCAATAGTTACAGTAGTTACAGTCAGTGCTCTCAGAGAGAGTTCCGTGTTGCATCGTGGTTTAAACTTGCATTAAAACGATTACTAAATAATTGTAAACTAACACAAAATGTACTTGCCTCAAAATGGACTGGGAAAGTTGAAGACTTCAGATGGGAATTAGGATCATCCTCGAATTCCTACATTCGAGAAATAGCTCAGATATCAGGTTTACCAACCTAGCTACGCTAGTTGAAATCTCTATTTGCGTCCTAATCCAATTTTAGTTCTTAAATTAACCAAACACAGAAAAATACGGTTATTTGGTGCGTTGATTTAATACGAGGGAAAATGGTTATTTTAACTTTTGAATTCGGAAAACATCGCCGATGCCAGATTAATAGAAAACTTGGTAATTTTATAATATAATTATAAAGCTACTCTTTCTTATTTTAGTGAGAAATACGTGATCTTTAATTATTAATAAACTCGTCAATTTTAGATGAGAAAACATTAATTAATTTTATACGAAAATACTTTTTAGTCATTTTAATCGTTAATAGCAAAAACTCGAAAAACCAGAAATGACAAGAAAATCTAAGCTATTACAGTTACAGACCACAGCCAGCTGGGCTTATGCCCATTACAATTTATTTACATAAATTGAAATAAGATAAGACTGACGTTAGTCCTAAACTGAAAAATTAAATAATATTTAAACAGAAATAAATATAAAATAAAGTAAATCATAAGTCTCAGATATGGTCCGATCCTCATTTTGGCTAATTGTCTCAACGTCCGGGCGGGGCCGGTTTCGTTTGCACTTAGCCGGGTCCATTGACCGATACGGTCGTCACCCAAAAATAAAATTCCGAAAATCGTTTTAAATCTATTTTAAAAATAATTCAGGATTTACGGAAAAATCGGGCAGCATCTCCTCTGTTTTTGGTCAACCCAAAAACTGGAATTGGCGCCGATAATTTCCTGCAAATCCCAAACCAGGGAAAAACCCAATTTATATATATTTAAAGTCCACAACCAATCCACAGAATAATCGGGACGACCCGAAATTATTTCGGAAGTCCGATTTCAAATCCACAAATCACAGAACGTTTTCGGAAAAATCTGGAAAGCTAACACATACCAAAAATCCATTCCAGAAATATTTCGGGAATCCAGGACCTTTCCGAAAGTCCTGGAAAATTACGACGTCGCTAAAACCGAATTCCCAAAGGGAATCGGGGACCATTTCATCATTGACTAAATAACAAAATGAGCGGGACAGGGTTATACCTCGGATTGCTCGGCTAGAGCTCTCAGATGAATAATAGAAAGAATAGAGATCCAGCACAACAAAAGTATTCCCGAAAACAGCGCTGAAATCAGCAGCGTCGTCGAAAATGCTGGAAAATACCGAAGCTAGGGCACGGCGGGAAACAGCAGGGAAAGCTCGCCCAAAGGGAACTGACCAGGCGCTGGCCAAAGGGGGATCGGCCAACGGGGTGTCAGCGAGTTCTGACCCAGAGGGGCGCGGGTCGGGGAAAGGCCGACAGGGTCGCCGGACTCGGCCGCGCAAGGGGCGGCGCTGGCGTCGGCGTCGGAGGGAGCCGACGGGCTCGGCGGGGTGGCGCGAAGGGCGCGCTGGTCGGGGCGGACGCGCTCGCGGGGGAGTGGCGGCCGAGGAGCGGTCGGCGGTGGCGCCAAGGGGAGCTCGGCATCGGGGGCTCGGCCGCGAGGGGGTCGCGCGGCCAGAGGTGGCGTCGACGGGGGCGGTCGGCCGAAGCACTGGCCGGGGCGCGGCGCCGAGGGAGAGGGGCGCTGGGAACGACGGAGCATGGGGTGGTCTCGGGGTGAGGGCGTGGGTGATGGGTGAGGGAGAGGGTTTGAGAGAATGGGAGTTTGGGAGAAAGAGAGGAGTTGTTCCTTCCAGAGAGTGAGGGAGATGAGAGAAAAATTAAAGAGAGAGAGTTCTCTGTGAATGAGAGAAGTGGGGGAGTGGGAAGAAGTTATAGGAAGTGGAGTTGTCTGTGTGGTGCTCGTGGAAGGGAGTGAAGGGAGGGGAGTAAGGATAGGAAGTGGGAAAAAGTTGGGGGTGCTAGTCCTATGGGACCAGCTAACTTTTTTTTTTTATAAACCAAGTCAAAATCAAATTAAGAAAGAGAGGGAAAAGAATTGGGTTTGGCTCAGGCCTGGGTCTGGTCTGGGTTCGGACTCGGTCTGGGTCTGAACTAAAAAGTCCATGTTGTTAATAAATTTTCGAAATCATTTGTACTCAAAAATATCTAATAATAATAATAATAATTAGAAATACTAATTATAACACTAAAACACTATTTAATTAATTTACGAGAATATGGGTTTCACATTACATGCTTACATGTCCCGATTATCTTACATGCTTACATGACCTGGGTACTTTACATGCTCACATGTCCGGTTCATCTTACATGTACACATGCTTTCGTTTATTTTACTTGTCCACAGTTTATATTATGTCACATTTTGTTTACTTTATGCTCCATGTTATTTTGCTTATTGTCTTTTCTATTCTCGGGATAAGTGCATTGGTAGGGCACACGTCTTAACCCATATTTATTTATTTCTGTCTTTGTCCATTGTTATGTTAGTTATTGTTGATTTTAGTTCATTGCTTCCTTTGTGGTACTTGTTATTGGGGGTTTGACCCTACTGGTTTTGTTTGACTAGATCTGATAAAAAAATCGGAGGATCTTTCGTAACTTCACTCGATGGTGATCATCCGGAACACCAGAGTACTTGAGTGGGTGTCCTCTCTCTTACCCAGTATCTATACATATTCTTTTGCAGCGTTTAGCCACCGAACACGTGTTTAGCTCGCATTTTGGACCTTGACACTTAGCCTACAGGCCTGGACATGATTTGTGTTATTGTAGACTATAGCTAGAGCTGATCATATATGATTATTACTCTTGTTAGTTCTCCATTTTCTATTACTAGCTTTATGATCATCCATGTATATATAGTTTGAGATGCTTTATTATTCTATGTCTAATGATCATACTTCTTGTACTTTGCATATTTGCCTGTGATTGAGATACCTAGGATTGCTTGACCTATGATTGACTGTTGGTTTGTAGTAGTAACCCCCATGTCTATAGCTTTGATCGTATTTCAGGGTACTGATTACTCTAATATACGTAGTTGGCCTAGTCTGTTTCCCTTTTCAGTATGCTGGTTCTGGGATGTGACAATTCATAAATATTTTTCGAATTCAGACACAACCTAGTTATCACCATAAAATTTTCAAAAAATATTTCAATATTTTCATACATAAAAATCACAAAAACCTTAGGAATTTTTATATCTCAATGTATGTTCGTCAAATCGCACTAAAACAAGTGTATCTTATATATACGACCTCGAATGGCAATTTCGAGTCCGTCGTGACCTCATTGACGAGTCTTACAAATATAGACTGATAAATTTAGATTTTTAGATAAATTTTGTTTACCAAACTTTTGGTACCAGTTTGCGTTTTGACGGCCACTGGTCTCCAAAAACTTGTAACCCTAATTTTGTTGTTTAAAGAACCCATAACTGGCCCTAATAATAATACTTAGATTAGAGTGGCTTTTGGAACTTCCTGTCGCTGGAAGCTGCTGTCACGTTCCGACCCGGGAAATCGCTCGTCCTCGCTAGATTTCATCTGAATCATCGTCCTCACTGGGCGTGATGCCACACGAGCCTGGAGTTACGCTCGTGCAAGGCAAGATAACAGGTTCACATAAGATTATCTCAAATTGATAACATAAGCAGCGGAAGAAAACAGAGTATACAATAAGAATCTCTTTTATTAATAATGAATTGAAGGTTACAAAGGCTTGAATAGCCCAACTGAATATGCTAACTGGCTACAATGCTCATGATCTCTCTAGCTCACAAAGGATTACATTGTTTCATACATTATGTCTCTTTATAGCCAACAAGTAGTCTTCGGCCGAACATCTCCATGTTGCAAGTTCGAACGCCAATGCGGTAGCTCTCTTGAAATGCTAAGGACTCCATGCCTCGACGCATTCAAGCCAAGCCCCGCCCCAAGCCGAACATAACCTGAGCCTGCAAGCAAACTATAGTAGGAGATTAGTGCTTTCGTCCTCACTGCACCGATCAAGACCCACTCGCACCCAACCACACTAAGTACATTTAGTGAAACATGTATCTTAATTTGATGATATTTCTATTTAGCCTTAGGATCAGTTTCATGGCAATATTCAAGCATAGCAACTTATCATAAATGTGTCCAATACCGTGTCCCTGCGGCAGATACAGTTAGACATAGTATGAACATAAGCATAGTGATCGTGCATGTTCCTGTCTTGTTTCGCTTAACTTGTAATCGTTAGAAATGTGCATAACCAACCATACAATTTACGCAACCAACCAACCAAACTTAGACATATGCATAAGGGTGGCAGTGTAACTCCTCTTCCCAATTTCCTAATTATTAATTTTTTTCTTTCTTTTATTGTGCTTGAAGGTCGTTTTCGTTGAGACTTTGCGAATAACTTTATGATTAATTTCTATTGAAAACAAGTTCTAAAAATTAAATACTTTGAGAGTGCTATTTTGTTTTAATAAATATTTATTGAAGTATATAGTTAGAATTATGAAAGATGTTTTGTTACTACCTTGAATTTTATGAAATATTAATTTTGAAAATTATTTGTAAATTATAAATATTTATAGAATTTTAGAATATGCTTCAAATTATTCGATGACATCGGATATTATCTATATTATTTTGATTTAGAAATATGTTATTTGACAAAATATTAAATTTTATTTTAAAGTTATGTCGATCGCCTATTTCATTTTGATTTAACTCATACGATTTGAATTATTTATCAATATAGAATAATATTTTAAATTATTATGGCAATCATTAATAAGATTGTGATTAGATTAATTTTGGCTTAAAAAGTTATTCTAATTGAATTTATTAATTTAAACTTTTGACAATATTAGCTATCAGTTTTAAATTGGCATTATTATCTATTAGTAGTTTCGATTAAATTAATTTGATTTAAAAAAATATTATTTGATTCAAATTTATGTATTAAGATTATGTTAAACTAGTTTTAAATATTTATTTGGTTTTAAATTAAGGGATATCGAATTAGATTTAGTTTATAAAATATACGTTACAATATTTTGATGACAAACAATTTTATTTTAAATTTTAATGATAATCGATTATTTGATTTTCGACTTAAATTTATATGCTTCAAATTACTTGATATCAACGAATACTATGTTGTTCAATTATAGAATAATATTAAATAATGAGAAGATTATTATAGATTAAATATTGTTAGACAAATATTCTAGTTTATAACAGTTTAAACCCTATTTTTCTTTAAATTCTATCTTGATAGAATTCTTCTTAAACAAAGTCTTATCTCTACCGATAGTATATATAACAGCTCCCCTCGTCTCTATAATCTCTCGCTGCCCTCACCACCAAAACCAGCACCAATATCATCGCCTCCGCGACCACCTTCACCACCCTTCTGGCCAAACCACACCATCTCCACCACAAATCACCTTACTGCCACCAGCAAACCAATGGCAATCCACCACTACTTCCCGCCAATCAAACCCCATGCTACGACAACCCAACCCGTGTCCGGACCCGTGCGTCCGTGTCCAAATCCATCTTATTCCACCATTACAATCAAATTATCGTGTCCGAGCTGACAGGCCGACTCAGACGTCCCGACAACCACCAACACAGAAGAAAAGAAAAGCCAAGTGGAAACTGCCGGACACTCACCCGATCCCGCGCGCCTCCCCACGGATCCGCGCCCGACCATCCCGCGGGGTCCACAACTCCGCCATTCTCTGCATCTCCAACCCAACGCCTCTGGCAGGGCGATAGCGACCGCCGAGCGCCGTTTTTCCTCCGCCCCATCTCCGGCGAGATCTCCCGACCCCAGATCTGCGCCACAGTTGTGATCGCCCGCCGTCCGCACTCGACACCTCTATGTCACCCTCGGTTTTTAGGAACGGGGGTATTTTTGTTATTTTTTACTTTTGAATATTTTTGAAATTTATTTTAAATTATGTTATATTTTGGGGTTATTTGAGTCGGGTTCGAATTTCAGCTCATTTCGACTTGTATCGGGGACACGGGGTAGCATAGACTCTGATCGGGACCCAACTGGAACCGACCAACTTGTCATGACCAAACCCAGATATTTATATTTGACTAATTCTATTTGATTTTAGTGGGATTAGGGATTAGAATTAGATTTAGAACTTGAAATTAGGAGTTTTCAAGTTACCATTTTGACCCCAACTCAAACCACTCATTTCTTTGACTTGGAGGGCATTTTGGTAAATTGCCAAATGCCCCAACCCTCTAAAATGTGGCCGGCCATGTATGGAGCACCCCCTCTCCTTTGCTTCACTCCAAAGCAACCCTCTCTCTCCATTTCATTTCTATCTACAACTTTCTCTCTCTTGTCTTTTCTCTAAATTTCTAGAGAGCAACTCTATTGATTTCATCTCCAAATCCACCATTTCTTCACCAAATATTCTTCTTTTCTCTTCTACTCCATAAAAGGAAGGAGATAGCCAAGTTTGGGAGGATTCGGAGCTCGTTTGTGTCCTTTTGAAATCTCTACGTGTCGGTGTCGAGTCGGAAAGCTTTTTCATTTGAATCTCTCTCCCGGAAGGTATAATCTCTCCTCTAATCCACCCCTACATGCATATAGGAATATTTTGAACCCGTAAGAATGACCCCCATGGTTGTATCTCCATTTGTGTCCATTTCGTGTCCATTTGGAGGTCATAGGAGTGTCCTTTGTGTTGTGCTTTGTGTCCATGTGGAAAACCCCCAATTTTGGACACACCATGTGGTTAATATTGTGTGATTGATTATTCTTATTTTAATTTCAGATTTAGATGTTGTTCTTGTGTGTCCCTATATATATATATATATATATATATATATATATATATATATATATATATATATATATATTAATATATATATATTATATATATATATATTATTTTGTGTCCCTATGTGTATTTCATGAGTGTGTGTGCTTGTGCGAGGGTGGTGTGTGTGTTTGAGTGTGTATGTGCCTATGTATATATGTATATATATATATATATATATATATATATATAATATATATATATATATATATATATATATATATATATTATATATATATATATATATATAGACGTGTGTGTGTGTATGTATTTATATATATAGATGTGTGTGTATGTGTCTACATATATAGAGTATTATATGTGTATGTATATATATATATATATATATATATATATATATATATATATATATATATATATATATATATATATATATAGATAATTAGATAGTTGTATATATATATATATAGATAATATATAGAGAGGGAAGGAAGTAGTGAAAGAAGTAGAAGAAGATGAAGAGAATAAGCCACACACAGCAATAGCACTAGCAGGAGCAGCAGTAGCATGAAATGAGGAGGAGAATGGGAAGAAGAATGAGAAGGAGAATGAGGAGGAGAATGGGAAGGAGAATGAAGAGGAGAATGGAAAAAAGAATGATGAGGAGAATGGAAAGGAGAATGAGAAGGAGAATGGGAAGGAGAATGGGAAGGAGAATGAGGAGAAGAATGGGAAAGAGAATGGGAAGGAGAATGAGGAAGGAGAATGGGAAGGAGAATGAGGAGGAGAATGAGGAGGAGAATGGGAAGGATAATGAGGAGAGAGGGAATGGAGAACGAGAAGGAGAATGAGGAGGAGAATGGGAAGGAGAATGGGAAGGAAAATAAGGGGGAGAATGGAAAGGAGAATGAGGAGGAGAATGAGGAGGAGAATGGGAAGGAGAATGAAAAGAGGAGAATAGGGAGGAGAATGAGGAGGAGAATAAGGAGGAGAATGAGAAGGAGAATGAGAAGGAGGAAATGAGGAGGAGAATGAGAAGGGTAAATGTAGGAAATAGGGTATTGATGAGATATGAGTTTGACTTCTAAGATGGGGTTAGAAATAAGTTGTCTGGTAGGTAATGACTATATGAGGGTAGTTTAGGCTAGTCTTGACCTCTGTTGACCAAGAGTTGAATTTTTAACCAAAAGTCAACTTCAAGTCAACACTTGACTTAGAATTGACCAAAACCAAACCAGAGTTGACCAGTTGACTGAAAGTCAACTGTTGGTCAACATTTGACCAGTTTGACCTAGGTTGACCTAGAGTTGACCTAGAGTTGACCAGAGTTGACCAGTTGACCAAAAGTCAACTGTAGGCTAACTCTTGACCCCATTGACTTTCTTCGACGTTTTGACCTGCGATGACTGGTATGACCTAGAGTTGACTTAGTCTGACTTAGATTGACTTGATATAACTTGATTTGACCTAGATTGACTTGACTAGACTTAGTGTGACTCAGTGAGACCTAGTTTGACTTGGATTGACTTCATGTGACCTTGTTTGACCTTGGTTGTCCTAGTGTGACCTAGTTTAGCTTAGTGTGACTTAGTTTGACCTAGTTTTGACTTAGACTTGTATATCATGATTAGATTAGCTTTCCTTTCATTATTAAACCATGTTTTGACTTGTAGTATCTCATCTTTAGGTCTGTAATTACTCTGAACGTCTGTTCACCTTATCAGCTCAGGACCACAGGCGTGTACATTCTCTGATAATATTTATGTTTTATGATATCGTCTATGTTTCTTGTATTTAGTGTAGATACCCTTGTTCTCTGACACATTGTTCACACGGATTGGTATTTCTCTGGATCCCGTCATGAGATGTTATTCCTCGCTTTCCTTGGTATATCTTGTACAAGTCTTCCTTATTCCTTGTGCATTGTATAGACACGATTCCTGCAAAGGCTAGCTACCCTCTCGGAGAATCGCGTGTCATGATGTGTCATGGTTGGATCCATTATACTAGTCGGGAACGGGAAGTATTAGTGTAGATGTGTGGTCATTATCCACCTTGTTATTCTTGTAGACCTTGTGAGTGTTAATCATACACTCCATGTATGATAACCAGGCCAGTAGACCTTGTGCAAGACCCAAGCCGGCCACATGTTAAAACTAGTACTCACACACTTAGATAGATGATTCTTGATTCTTGTACATGCCATGATCATTTTACCTTGTC